>VDFB02026320.1:140621368-140667839 GCA_007258455.2 Sequoia sempervirens | reverse complement strand
TATCCCAACTTTACCTCTCATTTGTACCAAATCATCATCCTCTTTCTTGATTACTAAGATTGGGGTCTTTGCAGTAGTTTCTTGTTGAGAAATATGAGTGGAGACATCCTTCAAGAACTTATGCAACTGATCCAATTGGACTTTAAGTTCATCCTTCCTTTTTTTTATCCTTGATCATCCTAGATTTGGTGGAAGATTCCACAATGCCAATAAGGTTCATTTGTTGATTCCTCGTGGATCTGCCCAAATTAATAGTGCCCAACTAGTAATTAGTCAATTGCATATCATGTCTATCCTTATCCACCATAGGGACTGCACATTCAACTATAATCTCACCTACATCTTTGAGCTTCATGGAACATAGGACCCTAGAAATTTTCTTGGGCCTCTCTTTCTCTATCTCCTTCATCATCTCTTCCCCATTCAAAGGTTCAGGTTGTACTATTTGTTTCCTCTGAAGGTCTAGTTTCAGCCATGTTCAAGCAATAGGAGTGGTGGCCACTTTTGAAGAAGAAGAATAAATAGTGGCAAAGGAAAGAGGTTGCAGAAAGGTGGTCTTACGTTGAGAATCAACCTCTTGTACATGTTGTTCCCTTTCTACAGCTTCTTTTGCAAGCCTTTTGGGTTCAACCTTGTCTTTTTTCTCTTGCACCTTTTTATCTTCTAGTTTTTTTATCAAATGTTCTTCTTCCAGCCTCCTCTCCTCATACATTTGATCTATTTTTCTTTCAATCTCTTTAATTTTATCCCATGCTTCTTTAGAATTTTGTTCACGCTTAGCAAGTTCTTCAGCCTCCTTTTCTCTCAACAGGTGTTCTTCCTCCTCTTTCCTTTTGTGACCTTCCTCAATAGCCTTAAATTTAGCTTCAAGGGCTTTTCTTTCCCTCCTTTGTTGAGCTTTATCCTCTTCAAGCTCATGAATTTTCTGTAACATAGCCAATTTGTCCCTCCTATTTGGTATTCAATTCTTCCTCTTTCTCTTGTTGTAGTAAGTCTTCCTTCTCTTTTTGTTTTCTTGCAAGCTCTTTCTCCTTAGCCCTAGACTTAGATTCTTGTTGTTTAGAAAGTGCCTTAGCTTGTTCTTTGGCCTCTGCTTCCCTTTTGGCATCTTCAAATAGTTTCCATTGTTCCTTAGGAGTGAGGACATTTGCAATTTCCACATCCTTAGCTTCTTCATTAGATGCAAACACATGAGTTTCCTTATCAGATTGAGTTCCCTCATAATCTATATCAATATCATGAATATCAATCTCATGCTCTTTCCCTTTTAAGGATTCAACCTCCTTGTGAAGGGTTCTAGTTAGCATCTCCTCAATTGGTTGCTCTATAAGAGAAGATTGAGTTGAGGTTTCACCTCTAGATTTTGTTGTTGCCTCCTCTCCATGTAATTCATGAACATCTTGAGCAGGAATTGCAGGCTCAATCTCTTCTCTAGAATTAGGAGGAAAAAATTCTAATGGCTCCTTAGGAGCTTTCCTTCTTTTTGTTCTCTTATATTCTTGGTTGGTATCTATATCTTTTCTCTTTTTAGAAGGTTGAGCCTTATGCTCCTTAATCCTCATAACCACCCACTGGATACTTCTATCCAAGATTGGCCTTACAATTTGCTTGATGTCAATGGATTCATCTTCATCCCAATTCACTGGATCCAAGTCTTTGGTGACTATATTGTTAGCATCATACTAGGGATCCAAGGTTACACCATCATTTGAAAATGTGTTAGGAATATCTTCTTTCACCCCATATTCAATCATTAATGGGATGGGAAACCTTTCATAATCCCTTCTCCTCAAATCATACTCCTATAAATCCATCCAAAAATCCTCCAGCAAATTGAAATGTTTGTCAAAAACTGTAGGAAGAAAACCTTACATCTTGTGCTTGGGATCAAAATACTTCCTGGATGTATATAAGCCTAATTTCAAATGGACCAAATCATCACAAATAACCTTTGCTACCATATTGTGTGCACAACTATACTCTCCTAACTTCATGGTAAATTTGTGACAACTAGGCTTATGTTTATTAGAAAACTAGGTGTTGACTCGTATGGCCCAATAAATGAACTCCATCAAAACAATTTTGTTGTTACAACATCTAGGTAGTAAATGAGGATGGCCATCGAAACCAACCAACTTGAAGTAGGTGAACTTGCGGTATTGGATGTACCAATGTCCACATTCTGCAATGAATGCCATGGCATCCCTGGTCATCTATACCCTACATCTCCTGTTAGCTGATTAATGATGACATATAAGAATGCATCATTAAATCTTCTATAATGCAACTAAGAAGTTTGCAAATTCAATTGATAATAATGATCCCACACCCTCTTTTTCCCAGGGGTTCTCCCAATACCCCAACTACATTCAAACCAGGGAAAATTCCCCTCCTTGTAGCTACATATATCACATAGGAAGTCATGAAGAAGCTCTTTGTCTCCCTCACTCTGAGTATCTGGTTATGTAAGCTTTTTGAAAAAATAATGGGCCAATCAAATTGTTCCCTTCCATCAATAATGGTTTGAATGAATGGAAAAATCCATTCTTTGAATTATGGAGCATCTCTTTTTCTAAAAACCCTGGAAAGCATCATGATAATGTCACCAATCTCCTTGTTGAAATCCAATCTCTTAGGTTGATCAAGAAGCTTGGACATGGATTTCTTTTCAACTCACATCTAGTGTTTGTTCATGTGAGTCCTATTGGCTTCCTTTTTATTGCTATATAATTGTAGTGCTTCTACCTCATTGAGTTTCCCAGAGTTTTGTGGTGTATGTGTATTAAACATGAATCATATCATATATGGAGTGAGATCAATAATGATGTTTCCCTGCAAGTCTACACATTGTCTAGTTGTGGGATTGTAAGCCCTAGCTATAGCAAGTATGAGTTCTTGACATTGGATAGATAAAGGAAATAGAGAAACATGTGCCAATCTAGATTGAACAATTATTTATTTTGTCCCTATGACATCCTCTGGGAATGTTTCTTCAAACAAATCCTCATAATTCAATGGGCCTAAGTTTGTATCTGTAATGTCTAACCAATTTGAATCCACCTTGCTAGCTATAATAGTAGGACTTCGGTGCTTGTACCTCAAAGTGGAAGGGAGCTATTCACTTTTATCTTTTTAGGCTTGGTTTCCTACCTTGAACTCTCTATAGCTTGGCTTCTTATAGAAACTTCCTCTGATGCTCCTAACATCCTCTATTCCTACAATACAACCCTGGATTAGATGAAAAAAGGTGTGAAAATCATTACATCATACATTAACAGTCATACCATTCTCTATTCCCTAAGGATAAATATCCATAGTCAAATTTTATATCTACTAGAAGTAGAGTTAGGGAAGAATTAGGAACAAAAAGCCTTTAACATAGGCGGGATCAGAAATGGAACCAGAACGAGACTGGAACTGGGATCAGAATGGAAATGAAAACTAGAACTAGTTGATAATTCTGAATTCGTTTCCCACTCTGATTCCGCTTCCATCAAATAACAAGGGTGAAGACAAGATTCAATGGTCATCAAAAGAGAGATCATTTTGGGAATTAATTTTCATGCAAACACTTATGGGATGAGTTCATTCTTGGATTTTCTTCTGCCAGTTTACCATTCATACAATTTTTTTTTTAAGACACGGTCATATGATCTTAAGACTTGGGTCACATGGAATTATAAGGAAAATTGAAATAAAGGGGCTTAATCTCACCCTTTAATAGGATAAAGATGAAATTTAAAATTTTAAGGGCTCAACATTGTAAAGTTCATTATAGAAACCCTAGTTTGTGTGACTCATTGATTCAGGTAATTACAGCATCAAGAAACAGACATGAAAACAACTTAATCAAAATGGGAATAGGATCAAAGGGTTCATCAAATAGATTTCAAAGCATTTAGAGCATAGATTACCCCACCAAATGAAACCCTAGTTAAAAACTAGGGCACAGTAGAATGGACACGCCATGAAAATGACAACAAAATGATGAAAGAACAAATAGAAAAGCAAGAAAAGAAAAATTGTAAATAGGAAAAAGACAAAATGAAACTATAAAAAAAGGGAAATGAGTGAAGATCCACAAGAAAGGTCCTATGAATGCACAAGAACACCATGAATAGGAAAAATAATGCCAACAGAACCGAAAAAATAGAAAATGCCAACAAAATGAGAAAACGACCCTACCTTGGTATGCCACCAAGAAAGGTTGAAACTTGATAAGAATATGCTCACTAATGCTCCTTCACAATAAAATCATGCTCCTCTCAAAATTGCTCAGGCTTTGGTTCATTAAAACAACTTAGACAATAAAGATAATGAGCTAGTTAACCTTGATTAAGTTTAAAAAAAAAAATTATGTGCAAGGAGATTGCAATTAATGCAATAAATGTGGTTGGTTGGGCAGGGAACCAAAAACATAAATGAGTAAACAACCAATGCAAAGACTGAAAGTAGGGCAGATGCAAAAACAGAGTCAGAACAGAACAAGAAACTTTACCCAAGTCTCTTAATCCAATATCACATTTGGTTTCGGTCCCATAGCAAGGACATATAACAAAGGGAAATAGGGTGGAATCAGAACCAAAATCAAACATGGAACTTTTACAAATTTCTAAGTTTAGTTCTAATTCTGGTTCCGCTCCCAACAAAGGAAAAAAAACTAACACAAAGACAACGACAAAGAACGATAGAAAGAAAAACCAAAATGAAAACTAGACCCAACCAAGACACCAACGAAGACAAAAACACAAAGAAAATGAGTGGGAGTGGGATAAGAACCAAAGAAAAATTTGAAACTTTCTCAAAGTTCCAAGTTCCGTTCCATTTCCGGTTCTACTTCCGCCAGGGAAAAAAACAAAACAAAAGGAAACGAAAGAAAACTCAAGGAAGAAACAGATCTAAGAGTGCAAGACAAACCAAAAATAAAAAGAAAAAAAATGAGGCAAGGGTAGGGTCAAAAATGCATCCAAACCCAGAATTTGAACCTTCACAAATTTATGAGTCCAATTTCCATCCTGGATCCTCTTCCACTAGACCAAAAAGAAACAAGGACTTAGGAGAAAAATAACAACTCCTAAGAGCCAAACAAAAACACTAAGGACAAAAAAAAACCAAGGGGTACCCATTTTGACCAAAAAAAAATGGGGTGGTTATACAAGGCATAACACATCTCCTACACAAACTTGGCATGGCCAAAAACTTCATTCAACTTAATGATGTTCACATTTGTGGCTTGGACAATGTTAATAGGCAACCACTTGGGATGATCACATTACCTATTGAGTTCAGACCTCTAGTGTTTACTACCTCTATTCATATCATGCAATAACCCATTCCATACAATCTTATCCTAAGGAGACCATGGATTCATGCTATCAAAGGAGTCCCATCTACCCTTCACCATGTCATGAACTTTGAATGCAACAACAAGATATACATGATTAATGCCAATGAGTGAAACCATACATAGAATATACACATTGATCCCAATTCTTCACCCACAACAAAATTATTTTGTGATAATGGGGGGTCATTGGATTCTACACCTCCTTTCCATAACATTTGAAAAATATCACCCTCATGGTCCAAAGAGTCATATACAAGAGATTCATTTCTAGACACAAGTTCTAGTAATGATTTGAGTTTCACACCTACCTTTAAGGGTAGGTGTGCAATATCTCACTTTCAATCCAAAAAACCTTGTGTTCCATTCACTCAACTTAGTTCTACCAACTTACTTCATGGTGGTGATAGGGGCAATATAACTCAAATCCCTCATGAAGCAATGACACATCACATTAACAAGGATTTGTGTTCTTGTAAAGAAACTAATCCTTCTCACCAACATAAACCCCCTTCATCTAACTTGGAAGATTGTTATGGTTATAAACTTCCTCCTACACATGGATGCAATACACACACAAAGAAATCCAACATATCATACTTATCTCCATTTTCATCAAAGTATTTGCACAACAATAACATTCACCCTCTCAAAGAGTGTGGTGCTCTTCCTTATGTGGGAGCACCTAATTCCTCTACCTAATACTTCCTTTCATCCATTCTAGGCTCACCTTTTACTACACTAAGTGGGGGCAAGGGCTTATGTAGCCTTATCCTTGTATTTCACTTGTCATTGCCTCCTTTGGCTAGTTGTTAACCTTTCATGAATACATAAGAGCAAGCTTGGGATGTGGATGACATGCCTTCAGTTGGTTCGCATATGATATACTTCTCTTTTTCATGACGTAGCTTCTTGGAAACATATGACTTGGCATTGGGATTTCTAAGTAAGCTCTCATGGCTTCTTGTCTCTTCTTCTAATTTAAAGCAATTTCTCATAGAATCGGTGCTCACAACCACTTTGAAGTGGGGGCATACATCACCACTCACATTTCATTGTGTGATTTCTTTCTTCTTGTCATGTTTCCTTTTCTTCGTGGAGTCATTAGGGTTGATTCCCTCCAAGAGAATGATACTTCTTTTGACTTATCCTCTTTCGGAGACATTGAGCATGATGTTCCCTAAGATGAGACCTTGCACGAACTAAGAAAAATCCCATTGAATAATCTTTACACTTTTTTTCATTAACAATTTCTTCCTTTGTGGTGCCTTATTAAAGTTATCAGGAGGTATAACTTTGATATGGTTGAGTAGGAAGCCCATATAGCAGCATGAATTTTTCCCATATCCACCTTTGTGTTTGTGAGTGCATACCAACTAGCATATGTATTTTACCTTTCTGGATTTCTCACCCTGTGGATGATCAAAAGTCCCATGGCCCCAGAGTGAGTATACCTTTTTCCTTCTTACTCGACAGAAAACCAAGAAGTTTTGTTGTCTCAGAGTGAGTACACATTTCTTTTTAAGCAAAAAATCCTAGATCTAATCCACAACTAGCTAGATAAACAATCGAAGCTTGATCAACCTTTTTATGTTCATCTTTCTCATTCTTTCCATTGCATGATTTTGTATCTTGATAGTTTGACTTAGGATCTTAGATCCTAGGGTCTTGACTAACTTCTTGATCTTTTTCATTCTTTGTCATCTACATTTTTACACTCAGATCTCTCTTGAATGTCTACTTTAGTGTGAGTTTGACAAGTTCATCCTCTCACTAAAGTGGGGGCTAAATGTGCCATAGAAAAAAGGACCCTTTGCTTAACATGAATTAATTCAAGATAAAATGGGCTTAATGAGGTCTTAATCTAGTGTTGTGAGGCATTTTATGCATCCACACTAGGTCTTGGACCCTTGTAAATCGAATAAAATGCATTTAATGATGTCTTGTAAAGGTGTTGTAAAGTCCTGTAAAGGACTTTCACACTTTTCTAGACTTAATTAACCTATTTATCCCTAATTAAACATTGTAAAACATATTTAATTACATTATCACATCAATCTAGAAGGTTTTTGAATTAAACTTAATGATAAACTAGTGTTGTAATGTGTCTTGCACATTCACATTGGTTCTTGCACCTTCTTAAGCTATCTGGACCTCATTTTAATGTTGTAAAAGTGTATTCAATCACACTTTCACATTGATTTTTTTGTCCCAAGCCATATTTGAAATTTACATCATCACTAATAGTCCCATATTAACCCATATTGTACATCTTGAGGCCTAAATTGATCAAATACCCAATAAGGTTGCATTTTATACCTTATTTCCATATCTCTTGGCACCTGAGCTATCAAAATAGCCCCTATGGAACCCATTCACCATGCATGGTGAATCAATCTCCTCTAGGTGGGACCCTTTCACCATGTGTGGTGAATGAGTCCCATTTGGCTCAATTTTGACCTTTGAGCAAGAAAAAAGTGAAATTTAAGTTTAATTTTGCTTCATGTCAGCCTATGATGAGGTATTAACGAGTAAAATAGGTGAATTTTCTATAAAAGAATGTCTATAAACTCATTTTCACATCTCTCTCACATCCACTAACTTAATCCACATATTCATCCACCAATATTTCATCTTAAGTTAAGCAACTTAGGGTTTTATCATTGCAAGACATCAAGAAAGGTTCCTAAGACATTCAAGGGCTAAATCTTCCTCCATTACTGTAGATTTTCAAGATCAATTATCATGGAAATGTAATAAATTCCATTGTTACATGTCTCATTTATTTCTTTCATCATTTTAGTTTAATTACCTAAATGGGGTTTGACCAAGGCAAACCATCATGCCCTAACATTCACCATTGCTTCTTCTCTTCTTGTGTGTTTGCAGATTTAGGTCTATTGGAATCTTGGAAATTATTGAAGATCAAGTTGCAAAGTTGTTCAAGTCTTCTTCTCATTCAAAAAGTCAAAATATCAATTAAATCTCATTTTTAGACCCGTAAATCAGAGTTTCAGAAGTGGACACTTGTAGGGCATCAAAGTACAAATCGGAAGCTTGAAAATCCACCCTTGAAAATCCAAAAATTTGAAAGTGGACTCATTCGCCATGGGTGGTGAATGAGTCCCCCATAAGGTCAGTTTTTGGATTTTTACATTTTTAGATACCCTTTTGTCAGAAATGAGCTTTGGTATAGTTTGGTAGAATTGGGACTGATTAGCCCGGAATGGTGAATGAGTCCCTTTAGGCCTAAAAATCAACATCAACAGTGTTTCAGAAGTAATTACCAGTCTCCCTCAAGCTTTTATGTGCACACTTCAAGTTCAATTCATTTACGTTTATCTTTGCATTTGTTTCTTGTTCATTGTTGCATTACACAATGTGTTTTCAAACACCACTTGTTTCTTAGGTTTTGTATATTTAATCAATTAATATTATTAGTTAGTTGCACTTACATCATTTCATTTAGTCTAAATAACATCACACATGACATAATTTGAATGAACCCTTTATCATTTTTGGCCTAAGCTCTCTCCTTTTAGGTGAAAAACCCTAGAAGAGTTAGAGACTACATTGGAGCCCAAAATCTATGGTTCACTTAACTCCCTGACACATTCTCTCTCTAAAAAGGTCTTATGGGAACCATATGCGACTTTGTGTGTATGATTCCTACCAAGGTGGGACCCATATGCTAGGGGTGGCGTATGAGTCCCATTTGGCCCCTTTTTAGGGTTTTGAGCGGGAAATCAGGGTTTCAAATTCAAATTTACGATTGTCAACCTCTAGGATCTAATAAATGGTAACTTGGATAGATTTCATATATAAACAAGGTCTCAAATCATTATTTCATTAAGCCTTCATGATATCAGGTCAACCACTCAAGAGTTAAGCATTCCAAGACTTCACAAGAGCATCAAGAGATTTTACAAGATCACTTCTAAGGAATTCAAGAGAACAATTCTTCATCAATTGTTGTAGAAATTCAAGGTCCATCATTGTGTCAAGATCATAAGGTATCAAGCATGTTGTTGAGCTACTATTGTGATGTAGCATTGAAGATCTAAGATCAAGCATTGTTCTACACTTATTTTCAAGATCAAGATCTACATTCTACATGGCCACTTCATGTTAGATTGATGATTCATGTTACAAGACATCACTCAAGGTATCATTGTTCATGTTTCAAGTTTCATGCTTCATGTTTCATTTCTTTATTTTATTACCTCATCATTTGGTTTAATTACCTAAAATGGGTTTGACTTAGGAAAACCCCTATTCACTAACAAATAACAAGTTTTTCTTCTCTTTACATGTGTGATTATAGATCTAGGTGTCATGGATCATGAAGGATCTTTTAAGACTATGTTATAAGCTTGAAGGAAGTTATTGGAGTTGTCTCCTCACTTGCAAGATCTTTTAAGGTCTTCTATAGGTCCGAAATTAGAGTTTAAGATCTAGAAACAAAGAGGAACAAAAAGAGCAGAGATTGAGGACAAAATCAGGGCATAACCCTCTGAAAAAATCATATTGGGACTAATACTTCACCTTGGGTGTATGAGTCCTAGTATTGGAAATTTTTAGGGTTTTAGGAGATTTAGATCAGACACTGTCAAATTCAAGTTTTGGCACAAAAAACTGATTTTGGGACTAAATTTCCTAGATTGGTATATGAGTCCTAGTAGGCATTAAAATATGTGTTTTTAGCATTTTAGGCCTTCATCCAATCTTCTTGAGGTTTTCAAGTGCACACCTTTCATCTCTTAGCTTTCTATTTTGATTTATATACATTTTTAGGTCATTTAGTGAAGCATTGCATCATATTAGGGTTAAACCCCCTAGATCAAGATCCCATGGAAAACCAACATAGGCATAGAAGAACACACATGAAAATGATATAAAGAGAATTATAAAGGCACAAGCATACACTACCAAAGATGAATAGAAAAATGAAATAAAAGGGGTGGATCAAGCTTCAACTGTTTGTCCATTGCGATGTGGATTAGATCTATGATGTTTGTCTAAAAAATGCATGTTCACTCTAAGGCAACAAAACTTTAGGTTTTTCTACTAGGTGAGTATTGAAAAGAGGTAAGACACATACACACACAATTGGTATGTTCTCACACTCATGCATGAGTGGCTATGGTAAATTCATGCCTCAATCAGGCTTCCCATCGAACCATACCAAAGTTATACCTCCCAATAAATTTGATAAGGTGCCACAAAAAAATGATCTTCGAGCTTCATGAGGCAAGAAAAACTTTGTATGCTTAGAGCTCATGAAAAAAAAAAGAACTTTGAGCTTCATGAGGCAAGCAAAGATTTGAATTCTTGGAACTCATGAACAAACAATATTTCTCAATATGTATGCAAAGTGTATTATGCAAGGTGCCCATATAACTGAAAATGCAAATGCAACAATAAGGAACATTCAAAGGAGTCTTGCTTAGTTCACGTAAGGTCTTTAACTTAGGAGACATTGTGCCTAATGTCTTCAAGAGAGGACCAATCAAATAATATAAGATTCACTACTTAGGGGATGTAGTGTGTCACATCAAGATACTAAGAGGAATATAGTATACTAAGAGAAATCACTCTCTTGAGGGAAATCACATGCAATTTCAACCACAAAGAAAAAAATGCATCACATGAAATAAGAAGACTACACCATGAACGATGAAAAAAGGAAAAATGGAAAGGAATAATGCCAATGTATGCCCCCACTTTAAAGAAAATGCTAAACACCATGTTGTGAGAAATTACTTTAAAGTAGCAAATGATATATGCTAATTTAATAAAGATGAAATGAGAGGTAACTTGGAAAGCCCTATGCCAAGTCATATGTTTCCAAATTAAGCTAAGTCATGCAAAAGAAAAGAGAAAAGGGGTTACCCCCAAAATGAAACTCAAAACAAACATAAGATATCTATGGATTTGGGGTCAGTATGTTCTTGCTACAATTTTTTTAGAGAGCTCAGAACTATCACCATTCCCCAAATACTCATAGAACTTGAAGAATGACACAAAGAGAGAGAAAACAAAAGAAAAATCCTTTGGGTCAACCTGGAAGAGACATTAAATCATCGACACCTTGCATCATCCCCAAAAGGAAAACACAAGAAAAAATAAAGATAAACGAAAATATTTTGGGTCAACATGGAAGAGACATGAATGTCTCGAAGCCTTGCATCATCCCCAAAAGGAAAAAAAAAGGAAAATGAAAAAGATAAAGAAAATATTTTGAGTCAACATGGAAGAGACATGAATGTCTTGATGCCTTGTATCATCCCCAAAAGGAAAACATAAGACAAATGAAAAATATAAAGGAAAGATAAAACATTTACAAAATATAGAGGAATGAAGGTACTATGTGAAAGTGTTTCTATCCCTAAAAATGCAAAGAAATTACAAGAAATGAAAGGGAAAGAACACCAACAATCACCTCAAGATTGACCTAGTTGAATCTAAACAAAGTACAAGAAAATGGAACTTTTTACCTGTGTCTCAAAAAAATGTATACTTGGACATTTTTACACTCACTTGAGTCTTTCTTATGGACTTTGGCTTGATTTTTCCTAGATTTAATGTTGTAATGTGGCCAACACATTCACATTAGGTCTTGGATCCTTATGAATCAATAAGAATTCTAGGATGTCTTGTAAAAGTGTTGTGAAGTGTTGTAACCCACTTTCACACTTTTTTAGGACCCTTTCATTATAATTCAATTAAATAACCTCTTTTTATCACTTACTAAGTCTTATTTCAAAGTTTTTTAAAGAGTTGTAACAAAATTTCATGCTTTTCTAGGCTTCTGATCACTAATTCAACCATTTATTATGTTTAAATGAGCCCTTAATGCACTTTCCGACCCTACTTAAGTGTGTTTTGAGGAATAATCCCATTAAACCTCATTAAATTAACTTTAACTACCAACACCTAGTAAAATTTCCCTGGTGGGACCAAGTCACCATTGGGGCGACTTAGTCCCACTAGGCACAAAAATCAAAATTATTTTAATTTTCTATAGGGATTTTATTCTCTTAACCTTAAGGCTAGCTTGTGATGTGTTATTTTTGGGAAATATTGTAAAATCAAGTATAAATAAATGGTTTTCCTCTCATTTTCATCCCCATTAGTCTAATGCACTCATCCACACATTAGCATACATTTATTCATAGTTCTCAAGCATTCTAGGCATTATCAATCATCCATTTGAGCATCTTCTTGCATATATTTAGATTTCTACATTAAGGGTATGGCAAGTTGTGACGTTGCATGTTGTTCATTCATCATTCTCTCTTTATTTCATTTCATTTTCTAGGGTTTGATTAGCAAATTGTGGTTTGACCAACACATACCCCTATTCAATAACCCTTAACCCCTTTTCCCCTCTTTACATGTGTGTTTTACAGGTCTTGTATGCAAATTTTTCAAAGAGCAATGAATTAAAAAGTGTTCAAAAATCCATCAAATTCATTCAAGTCAATAAAGCCCTAATTGAAGCTTGGAGACCTCTTTCAACCCAATTTCTATAGTTTATGATCCAGACACCTGTCAAGAAGAGAAGTGCAAACTGAGAGCTACATATTCTTGCCATGAATTTCTTGAGATTCCCAGGTGGAATACATCGCCATCTATGGAAAATTAGTCCCACTAATAGGACTAAAAAGTAATTTCTATATTTTTGGATACCCTTTTGGCAAAAACCTATTCCAAGAGAATCTCCCCGAAATAGTACTAAGTTTCCTAGCTTGGCCTAAGTGTCCCAGTTGGCCTCAACAACAAATTATGTAGGATTCTAGAGCCTCTCTACATCACACTTTAGTTTCTAGGTGCACCTCTCTATTCTTGTTCACTTTTGTTATTGTTTAGTTGCATTCTTAGGTCATTTTACATACATCATTGTGTTTTCAAACAAATTGCATTCCTTAGGTTTTACATTAATAATCAATATATTTTATTATTTTATTGCATTTAGGCATATTCCATCCATTCTTGCATTAGTTTTGAGTGGGGACATTATGCATTTTGGTCCATTTATCTCCTTTTAGGTGAAAATCTCTAGAAGTGTTAGAGAACCTTGGATGCCAAAATCAATGTCCATATTTTGGTGAACCTGACTTTAGAGAATTTCACTTCTAATTTCAAGTGCATTTACATCCTAGGAATAACTTGCATCAACATTTCATTAGGTTTTGCATTGTGTAATTTGCATCCTAGGGTTTTAAAAATTGCATTAGTGAAAAGTTCATATAGCTTACATTTTTAAATTACATTTCATTAAAAATTAAAAAAAAATCTACATATTCCTATTGTATCTGTATCTGAAAACTTAAAAATAAAAAAAAATCATTAAAAATTCTAAAAAATCTCACAAAAATCACTATTGGGACTAATTCACCACAATGGGTGACTTAGTCCTCCTACACATTCTACATTGAAATTTCTATCATTTTCAGATTAGTGTTTGCATTTTTGTTTTCTATTATTGCATTTCTATTACAGTTTCAAAAATTGTAGTTATTACCATTTTATCTCTCTTAGTTCACATTTCATTTGAATTCACCCAAATTTAGAAACCTTTGCATGCATGTTTGGTGTCCTATTGCTAATACCTTATTGAGAAGTTCTAGACTCATGTTATCCCATGATAATATACTCGTTGTGGATCTTGGGTTATCTAAATATTCCACTCCTAGTATTGCAACTAGTACACTAGGCATGGATACTACCTTTAGCAACCCTTTGCCTTCCAATGCCATGCAAGTGGACACATAGAATGATCACATTCTACAAGAAAAAATCATTAACATTCATGAGGACTTAACACATCTTCAACATCAAGCCTGTCTTGAAAAAAATTTAACCATTGCAATTCTTGCTATAGAAAACATCCATCACATGCTTGAAAGTGACGAATTTCTAGACATTATGAAAAAAATAGTTGAGATATACCAAAAACATGTTCCTTCCACCTCTAGTACATCTCAACCAACAAACACTATGGTTAGCCAAGGGGGACCTCATACTCCTCCTTCAACAGTAGCATCCATACCTACCTATACCACTCCTCAAGTCACAACCACAATGCAACAAGTTAGTAATGTGATTCCTTCCTTGACCATTCCTACTAGCATTGCTAATTCCTATGTGGCATCACATGTTCTATCCTCTTCCACCATACCATCTATAAGTATTTATTTCACTTTCCCTACCACTACATACAATCCATCACCACTTTCCCTTCCACCTCATACCACTTACAGTAACCCTCTCATAACATAAATTTTCCAAATAGTCTCCTCCATGCAAAAACAAATATCCACCATAAACCAAAATCAAAATAGACAACCCACCTATTATGTTCGAAGAAACCCATTATCTTTGGAAATATTGTGAACACCGATGCCACAAAGAATAGAGATGCCTATATTTGAGAAATATGGAGGGAAGGGAGATCCTTCTAACCATGTTAATGCTTACACCACTTTATGTAGTGACTTTGTCCTTAATGATAAACTATTAGCAAAACTTTTTCCTAGGACTTTAAAAGACACTACCTTGTAGTGGTTTTCATCCTTACCGAACAATTCAATTCATTCATTCAATGAACTATTTGATGCATTTATAAATCATTTCCAAGTGCATATGACTCCAAAAAATACCTTAGCCGATTTGATGAGATGCAAACAACATGAAGTAGAAAAGATAACTGATTTTATCTCACAATATCAATCACTTTTTTCTCAATTCGATGTCAAGATTCTTGATACACATCTTCAAAAGATGTTTATAGCTATCTTGCAAACTAAACTTCAAGACAAAATCACCATGATGAAATTTCCCTCCTTTATGCACTAATGTACTGCCCTTTGTGATTATCACAATTCGGTGAGTAGTCATGATGCAAAGGCTACTTCTAGCCAAATTGAGAAATCTAAACATGCTAATCAAAAAAATTCATGACCATTTAGAAAGAAAAACAAAGGGTTCTTATAGCTCAATCTCCCTCAACAACCAACTCAACCCATCAAAAACCAAGTAGCAAAGGCTAAAAATGTGATACTTATAGTTATGGAGATCTGAAAAGATAGTTTAAACCTTTACCAAATACCCTTCATAACATGATGTCCCAACTTTTATTGTAACTGTGGATTTCTTTTAGGTTTTATTAGGAGTGTTAACAGTAAATCAATAAAGACAATGAAACCCAAAGATCTTACAAAACACAATGGAAGCAAATGAAAGAACGCTTATACCTGATCGCCAAGACCTCCATGATTTACTTTTGTAATACCTTCTTGCTTGCTGGATAAAGCTTTGCCCTCAGATTCATTGTGTGAGCAACCTACAAATGTCTAAGTCCTACACCAAGCTTTGAAGGATTTATGCAATGTTTAAATGCCTATGCCTATGACTATAATTGCCAATGTCTATGCCTAAACAATGCTAAAACTTGATCAAATAAAGATAATAAGTGTTGAAATTGCTATGAAATCTAAGTGTGCAAATGCCTAAAAATGTAATATGTCTGTGTGTAATCTAGAAATGAGAGCAAAATAGCATTTTATAGAAAATGCCATTTTGAATGGACGGACAAGATTGATTTTTAACAAAGACCTAAAATCAGCGGACAAGATTTAATTTGACAATCCCTAATCAGGGTTAGGGAAAAATCCTTAAGTGAGAGGTCATGATGTCATCTAAGAAAATCAAATCGGGGGTGGATAATAAATGAGATAATCAATTAGAAAAATAAAGATTTTCAAAAATCAAGAAGATAAGAGTTGGACTGAAGATCAGATCTGGAAAATCAAGAATCTGCCTGATTACTTGATGTTTGGAAGATTAGTTACTATTTTGAATTAAATTAATTCAAAATAATGATTTTGTGAGACAATAAATAATCTTTTTCAGATTATTTACCAAAATGGACTGCCAGTTAAGATTGTGATGACATTTTAAATAATTTCATTTATTTAAAATGAGAGGAATATTAATTTTGACAATTAAATAATTAAAGATAATTATTTAATTTAGCATATGAGATTAATTAATTATGACAGTTAGTGACATATTAAATAAATAAATAAAATTTATTTATTTAATAATCAGGAAGAAATATATGACGAAGGGAAATTAAATAAATTAAGAAATTTATTTAAGGGAAGACTTAGACAATTAATGACGTATTTAATAAATAAATAAAATTTATTTATTTAATAATCATGAAGAATCAAAGGACATGAATTAATTAAATAATTATGAATTATTTAATCAATAGTCGAATGTGGACCAAGGACATAATTAAATGTCATAATTATGCTAGGACGAAAGTGGTAAAAATGAAGATTGCAGGCCTAGGTCATTTTTAGGTGTCTACATTTACAACAACAAATGATTACCTTACTTGATGTTAAAACACTCGATCCTTCTAAACCTTTACCTCTATACTTTAAATCAAATGCTTATTATCATTATAATAGACAAAATGGACATGACATGGAAAATTTTAAGTGTCTTAAACACCTTGTGCAAAACCTCATTGATTCCAACTATCTATCCATTGTAGGTGTTAATGATCAAGGCAATAATTTTGTTGCTGCTCCAAATCAAAATTTGCAAATTTTCACTAATCCCATGCCTAAACATGATGTTTCATTTTTCAAATCTAGTGAAATTCCAAAGAATGATATGATGAATTTCCATAAAGATATTGAACATCCTAATCCCATTCCACATATCATCACTTTTAATCCTATGGATTAAATGGCAAGTGTGATAGGCATTATCCCTCATAAGGGCCAACCTAAGAAATCTCTTGATATTACTTTCTCCTCTAAGGACATACTTCAAAATCTCTCTGATGTTCCTCTTTACATAGCCAGTCATATTTATGATAAGCCCACTAATGGGATACTCATAGATCCCACCTGTGGAGAGAATGTGAACACTAAGGAATTTTTGGTATTACATGATCTTTATCAAGATGATTATGATAAACCAAAAGAATGGATCAAAACACACAATGGTTTTTCTTTCTCTATGATAGGATCGATCATCCTTCCATTACAGATAGGACCAAAAATAGTGGATGTTACATTCTCCATCATCTCGCAGTCAAACCAATTTTGTTTGTGGTTAGGCCATCCATGGATTTTCTCAATGAAAGTTGTCCCTTCGGTCATACAAGAATGTTTAAAGTTTCCCTTTGACAATGAAATATTCACTGTTCACCATAGTGGCTTTAACCCTTTGTCTTCTAAAGGAAACTTTTCCTTAGAAGCCTTTTGGCCCAAGCCCATGGAACCTATAACACCTTGCAAAGACTTATTTTTCATAGCTTACCAAAAATTTAAAGCAAAGAAAGTTACAAAAATGTCTCTCCCCAACATGTCCCTGTCCACTTCTAACACTCCTATCCTAGATGAAAAAATGCTTCAACCCAAACATGAACCAACCCATCAAACTCAACCAACACCCAAAAATTTCCCCACATCATCCAAATGACCAAGAGATAATGATAACTTTGTCATCCCTCCTTGTATAAAACAAGTTTATATTGCGAAGGAGAAAGTGGATGAACAACCTTCCATGGTTCCTTTTGTTCCTCCCCTTAGGGAAGAAAAACAACCTATGGTTGATCAACCCGCTCCTTCACAAACAAAACTCGACAATAAAACCAAAATAAACAAAGGATCTAGGGAGCATAGCAACAGATGTCATACCCTTGCTCGCAAGACACAAGATGAATAAAATAAAGAAAATAAAAACCTGCATTTGATAGAAGCAATGCACAATGTCCCTCCTCCCTAATCGTAAGAAAATGATCCAATAAAATAACCAAAACCAAAGGTACATGATTCATTGGACATTATCATTCGTCCTCCTATTGTGATTAATTTGGATAATGATGATGAAATCACTAAAATTGATGAAGAGGTGCATAATGATCTAAATACATTATTTTCCTCTTTCATGAACTTAAATGACAAATCTCCTACACAAAGTGTAGAACCTGGTACTTCCCCTAGCTTGAAACTTGTACTTGTCCCTTTGGCTAGTTTCCTACCCTCAACATATCATGAACATGACTGGGAGGCAGATGACCTGCTAGATGGTTGACTCACATTTTCCTTACTAGTCTTTTTCTTTTTTCCTTTGTGTGTTTGTATGTGCGTATCATTCTCTTTTGTGATGTGATGTTTCATGTTCTCTCTCTTTGTGACATTACTCTATTTGCACCTTCATTCTTCTATATGTTGTACATCACTTTTTCCTTTTTCTTTTGTCCTTTCTTGTGTTTTCCTTTTGGGGATGATGAAAGGCATTAAGACCACAATGTATCTTTCATGACCTAAAAGTTCCTTTTCTTTTTCTTGTGCTTTCCTTTTGGGATGATGCAAGGAATTGAGACCGCAATGTCTCTTTCATGTTGACCCAAAAGGATCCTTTTCATTTTCTTTTCCTTTTTCTTGTGTTTTCCTTTTTGGAATGATGCAAGGCATTGAGACTGAAATGTATTTCTCATGTTGACCCAAAATATTTTCCATTTTTATTCACCTTTCCCTTTTCTTTTTGATTTTTTTTTCCTTTTGGGGATGATGCAAAGTGTTGAGACATCCTATGGCTCTTCCATGTTGACCCAAATAGATCTTTCTTTGTTTTTTCTCTTTTCATGTCATTCTTCCAATTCTATGTAAGGGGGATTATGATAGTTCCGATCTCTTTAAAAAAATTGCAGCAAAGAACATACTGGCCCCAAATCCATAGATCCCTTATGTGTTTGGTGTTTCTCATTTTTTAGGCAACCCCTTCTTTTTATTTTTCTCATTTCCTTCACATGACATAGACTTACTTAGAAATGTATTACTTGGCATAGGGGCTTTCCAAGTTGGCACTCATGTGTTATTTCTTGTTTGCATTTTTCATTTTCTACTTTAAAGTAATTTCTCATAGTACAATTTGTAACAATTCCTTTAAAGTGGGGGCATACATTGGCATTATTCATTTTGTATTTCTCTTTTTCTTCATTCTCAGTGCAACCTTGTTACTTCATACAATGCATTTTGTCACTTTGTGGATGACATTGGGTATAATTTCCTTCATGAGCACGATATATCTTAGTATATTACATTCCTCTTGGTGGCTTAATGTGATACACTACATCCCCTAAGTTTTTAATTTTCTATTATTTGATCGGTCCTCTCTTGGAGACATTAGACACAATTTTCCCTAAGTTAAAGACCTCGCATGAACATAGAAAGATTCCTTTGAACATCTTTTTCATGTTGTATTTTTCATTTTTTATATGGCCACCTTGCATAACACAGCTTGCATGCCTGTAGTGCCATTGTGTTTGTTCATGAGCTCCAAGCATACAAATTTTTCCTTGTCTCGTGAAGCTCGAAACACCATTTTCTTTTGTGGTTCCTTATTAAAGTTCTCAGGAGGTATAACTTTGGTATGGTTGAGTGTGAAACCCATTCTAAAGAATGACTTTCCCCATAGCCACCTACATGTGTGTGAGTTCATACCATCCATAAGTGTATGTTTCTCACCTTTTTGGCCTCCTCACCTAGCGGATAGCCATGAGTTTTGTCACCTCAAAGTGAGTATACATTTCTTTTTCTAGAAAAACAACCTAGATCTGATCCACAATGGGACGGAAAAATGATTGAAGCTTGATCTGATTCTCTTTTTGCTTCTCCTTCTCTCCCTTTCATTTACATCATTCTCTTGTGTGTTCCATTTCTGTTTATGTTTAGTTTTCCATGGGATCTTGATTGTTGTCTCATCTTACTAGCATCAGTGCATTTGGATCCCTCTTGATATGCATGTTGGTCTACTTTAGTGTCAGTTTCAAGCAAGTTAATCCTCTCACTAAAGTCGAGGCTTAATGTGTCACCAAAAAATGTATACTTGCACATTTTTATACTCACTTGAGTCTTTCTTATGGACTTTGGCTTTATTTTTACTAGATTTAATGTTGTAATGTGCCCAACACATTCACATTAGGTCTTGGATCCTTGTGAATCAATAAGAATTCTAGGATATCTTGTAAAAGTGTTATGAAGTATTGTAACCCACCTTCACACTTTTCTAGGACCATTTCATTATAATTCACTTAAATAACCTCTTTTTATCACTTACCAAGTCTTATTTCAAAGTGTTGTAAAGAGTTGTAAAAAAATTTCACACTTTTCTAGGCTTGTCATCACTAATTCAAGCCTTTCTTATATTTAAATGATCCCTTAATGCACTTTTCGGCCCTCCTTAAGTGTGTTTCAGAGAATAATCCTATTAAACCTCATTAAATGCACTTTAATTCCTAAAACCTAGTAAAATTTCCGTAGTCGGGCCAAGTCACCACCTAGGGTGACTTAGTCCCACTAGGCACAAAAATCAAAATTATTATAATTTTATAGTGGGATTTTATTCTCTTAACCTTAAGGTCAGCCTGCAATGTGTTATTTTCAAGAAATATTGTAAAATTAAGTATAAATAAAGGGTTTTCCTCTCATTTTCATCCCCATTAGGCTAATGGATTCATCCACACATTAGCATACATTTATTCATAGTTCTCAAGCATTCTAAGCTTTATCAAACATCCATTAGAGCATCTTCTTGCATCTCTTTAGATTTCTACATCAAGGGTTTGGTGAGTTGTGACATTGCATGTTCATTCATCCTTCTCTCTTTATTTCATTTCATTTTCTAGGGTTTGATTACCAAATTTGTGTTTGACCAAGGTAAACCTCTATTCACTAACCCTTAACCCTTTTTTCCCTCTTTCCATGTGTGTTTTGCAAGTCTTGTATGTAGATTTGTCAAAGAACAAGGTATTAAAAAATGGTCAACAATCCATCAAAGTAATTCAAGTCAACAAAGCCTTAATTGAAGCTTGGAGACCTATTTCAACTTTATTTTTGTAGTTTATGATGTACACACTTGTCAAGAAGAGAAGTGCAAACCAAGAGCTACAAGTTCCTACCCTAAATTTCTCGAGATTCCTAGGTGGACTAAGTTTCTATCTATGGTGAATTAGTCCCACTTCCAGGCCTAAAAATTATTTTTTTGTATTTTTGGATACCCTTTTGGCAAAAACCTGTTCCGATGGAATCTCCCCAAAAAAAGACTAAGTCGCCTAGCTTGGCGTAAGTGTCCTAGTTGGCCTCAGTAGAAAATTATGTAGGATTCCATAGCCTCTTTGCATCATACTTTAGTTTCTAGGTGCACCTCTCCAGTCTTGTTCATTTCTATCATTGTTTAGTTGCATTCTTAGGTCATTTTGCATACATTACTTTGTTTTCAAACAACTTGCATTCCTTAGGTTTTACATTAATAATCAATATCTTTTATTAGTTTATTGCATTTATACATTGTATTTAGGAATATTCCATCCATTGTGGCATTATTTTTGAGCGGGGACATTACACATTTTGGTCCATTTCTCCCCTTTTAGGTGAAAAACCCTAGAAGTGTTAGAGAACCTTGGATACCAAAATTAGTGTCCACATTACATTGTTCAAATTGATGGTTTGGTTTTCCATTTGGATTCTCAATTTTGTGCTCCTTCTTCAATGAAATTGCATAAAACCTATCTCTAAATGATCATGGAATAATGAGGAATGCAATGGTGCAAATGGGTATTGGAATGGATGCAAGATTGTGGATCAAAATGCTACAATAATGGTGGATGAAAAAGTGGCTAATTGTTGGTTTGAATGCTTGAGTGATAGATTGCTAGATTGTGGATTATCAAAATGGATACATTTCCACAATTTTTAGGGGAAGTCCCTCTAAAGCAATGGAGGGCCAGGATGAAGCCATGGTGGAGGAGATCAAGGGCTAGGTTGAGTTGAGAACTCACAAGGCCTCACAAACAGACATGTGGCATATGACATGGAATGGAAGGGGTGAGGTAGATATGACATGGAGGTACTTTTATGTACCTTGGAAAGGGACACAATCTTTTAATAAAGGAGGTATTTTTCCACATATTCCTTGAGAGGATATGTGAGGAATTAAAAATTCCTCACAAATTCTCATGGGGATGGGAGAAGGAATTTAAAATTCCTTAAAATTCCTTGGAGGAATAAATGTGAATTAAAAATTCACATAGGGAAGGAGATGCCTCCTCCAAATAGATAAAGCATTTAATGTAAGTTGACTAAGGACAGATGTTATAAATGGCATGAAGATTAGGTTAGCTTAATTAGGTGATTAAGGTTGTGCAAATGCTAGGTTAGATAGGCTAATGATAGATTAAGAGCAAGTGGGAGATTATGGAGGATGTGATGCTAATGATGATTAGGGGTGTGCACATTCTAATCATATATTAATTATATTAATATAGATTAAGGATGATTATGGAGGATGTGACATGATGAAAGAGAATAAAATAAATTAAAA
The DNA here is from genome assembly GCA_007258455.2 of Sequoia sempervirens. NCBI lineage: Eukaryota > Viridiplantae > Streptophyta > Pinopsida > Cupressales > Cupressaceae > Sequoia > Sequoia sempervirens. The sequence goes on along the minus strand of VDFB02026320.1, from coordinate 140,645,080 downwards.
ATTGATTTAATTCATTTGGGCTAAAGTGACTAAATTAAATAAATTGGGGTATTTATTTAATTTAGAGATGAATAAGGGGTAAGGTATTTCATTAACTAATTAAATACCTTACGGGACATCAGGATGAGATTAAATTTGTTTCATAGCTGCATTGTATTTATCACCTTAGTTTTTATACAACATTTTCATCATAATCCTTAGAATCATTATCCATTGTCATATCACCATTGTCATTTGCAACATCATAATCTTAGCATCATATTATTTTTATATTAATCATGTAGGAACTTATATTTCTTGCATTCTACAACATCTCATTTCTTAGATTGTCATCCAAACCAGTCATAGTGCATATACAAATTTGAGAGAACTAATTATTTAGAGGATCCTTGGGTGATCCCACAATACTGGTTTACAATTTTTGGCCAAATTGGACACTGAAATATTTTTTTCTAAATAAATTTTCACTTTCAGGCACCTATAGTGGCTAAACCGTGAATAATTTGAACATGATTCAAACTAGTGATTTGTGACATTTTTTCTTTAGATTCTAAATATATTTTTTCAATTTTTTTGTAGTTATATTGCACTTCTTTTTCCATCTCCTTTGCAAACTAGTTTTTTTTAGTAAACAACATTTTCAAGGAGTGACACTCACCGTTTAATGCATAACTTTTTTTCCATGAAGGATAAAATTAAATATTTTTTTGAATTTAGATTTGTAACTACAATATCTAGTGCTTCCAAATGGTTTCATAGTTTTTTATTGAATATTTTTTCCTTAATCAAGTTTTGAAGTCAAACCAATTACAATTCAGACATAGGCAGACCGTATAACGCATAACTTTTTTTCTATGTATCAAAATTCATTTTTTTTGTTGAATGAAGGACTTTGATATCTAGTGCACTCATTTTTAAAATTTTTTTTTTGATAATCTACTATTTTCCACATGTATAGAAAAAAGAGCTTGATTTTCGGTGAAAAACCTACATTCACAAGAAATAAAAAATAAATATAATAATTAAATTAAATTTATTTAAAATTATACTTTTTGGGAAGCTTATAATAAGTACTTCATACTTACAAAAAATAAATTTTAAATGAATTCATTTGATCCCCCAAAATGTAAATCAAAAGTGGTTTTTTATCAACATTTTGATAGGTGTAAAGGAGACTCTGTTATAGGTATGGTTTAAAACTAGCAGGGTTCTATCCATGGGGGTTTGATCTAAGGTGGTTTGATAAAACCCTATTCAATTGGAATCCTTTAAATGGAACTTTTCAAGGCTTAAATCATTATATTTTCTAAAAATATGTGATTTAAGCAAAACTAAGGATCTCTCAGAAATTGTACACTAGCTTTATGGGATTACCCCCTTGATAATAGAGAACAATGGAACAGTTTTAGAGATTTGTTTTGTTTGAAATTTGATTAGTTTATGATTCAATCCTCTCATGTAATAAATTTCATTTCTTGTGTGATCTTGTTTACATTTACACATTTTACCTCACACATAAATTGGCACCCACCATGGGGCCCAACCCCCTTTTATTAATGTTTCCTGGAAAAGTTGTCTCATAGATTCTAGATGTGAACTTTTTTTAGCATGATCATGAGTTCTTTCAGTGCATAAAAAATGCATTTTAGCACATATGATACCTATTATGACACATACAAAGAATCTTTTGGGGCATTCGATTTCTATTACAGTGCATCCAAAAAATATTTTGGCACATCTGATTATTGTTACGGTGCATCCATTTCATACTTGGGCACATTTGACTATTATTTTAGCGTGTATGATTGTTCTTTTAGCGCATCTTCTATTCTTTTAGTGCATCTAATTGTTATTTTAGGACATCTGTTAGTTATTTTAGTGCATATGAATAATCTTCTAGTGCATCAAATGATTGTTTTAACGCATCTATTTAATTTTGCGAAATCTTAAAATTATGAGAACTAATTATGGTTTTCTATTTTGCAGGTGCATAATACACTGGTAAAAGATAATCTTATGCACCTACTAATGATGTCCAGAATTCAACGGTAATGTGCAAGATAACCATCCCCAAAGAATTTTTTCTAAAGGTTGGGAGGTCTCTTGAGGGAGTTTCTCATTTTGTGCACCAAACAAAAACCCTTACTATGAACTCTAATGTAGAACCCAACCGAGTCAATTTCTAAACACTTTCTATATCACAGTGCAAGGGGAGGGAAGAATCTTCCCCCAAGATACTCACCATATAAACATCAGGGATTACTAGCCAAAAGTGAAGGATTCAGCTTTGGTTAAGACCCAAGAAAGGAAGAAACATGGGCACCCTCTAGGGGGTGATAGGGCTATGTGAGCTGACATGGTTTTAAGATGTGGGTTGTGGTATTTTAAGTAACCCTTGAGAATAGAAAAGTTCTTGAATTTTCTTCTCTTGTGTTATACCTGTGGAAATTGAAGGAATTAGACTAGATTCTTGAATACACACTCAATGTTTAGTTCCTAGGTGGAAACATTTATTTGACAACTTGTTGTGTTTGAGGTCATAATTTGAGAAAATAATTCATTTAAACACTTAATTCACACAATTTGCAAATTGGAAACCAAGAAAAATTCATTGATAAACAAATTTCACCTTGGAAACACTCAAATTCAAAGCAAAACAAATAGACAGACTGCCAAAAACACTGAAAACTTCTAGTTTAGCACATTTACTGCATTTTCTAGCACATATGTACAATCTTGTAGAACATACATACACTATTTTAGCGCATCTGAGTCCTATTTTAGTGCATTCAATACACCTTTTAGTGCATTTGTAGATCCTTTTAGTGCATAAACATTCAGATCATCCAATTGAAATCATCATACTTAGGGGCAGTCTAGCACATCTCTGTCTTTTTCTGGCACATTCAATCTATTTTTTAGTGCATCTAAGTCATCCTCCAGCGCATTGGATCCAAATTTTAGTGCATACACCCTCTGTTCTAGCACATCCACAAAATATTTTAGTGCATTGGGGCAATTTACTAGTGCATCCAGCATCTGTTTTGGAACATCTAGGTCATTTTCTGGTGCATTGGTGTAGTCTTCTAGCACATCAATTCTTTGTTTTAGTGCATCTGTGCAGTCTTCTAGCACACTCATTCTCTATTCTAGCACATCAGTGTAATATTTTAGCACATCCACACTCTGTTTTAGCACATCCAATAAATGCAAAATAGAGAGTTAAATTTATCCCTTGTTCCACAGTTTGAACTAGAATTCAGAACCATTTCTAGAACAAAATTATTCCTTAGTCACACTAGAGTATTAAACTTGTTAAAATTGACCTCTATAAGTGGAATTATTCAAACTAAACCAAGATCTAACATCTTAAAGTGCTAAATCATCAAACCTATCACATCTCTGATTGTTAAGCCAATTTTTATCATCAGGATTTTCCATCCTTTGATCATGAAACAAATTTGTATAATCAAATTAAACTTAGTCTCATAAATAGAATTTTTCATTCTATTTGACTTAGTTTTCATCCTTTCCACTCTTCCAAACAAATATCAAAGCTTAGTCAAAGTATAACACTTGTATGCTTGTTCAAAGAAGATTACAAAAGCATAAACTCAAGGAAAGATAAATTGAAACTATGAACATTGAAACTCAAAACACCATGGATGAACCTAAAGAGAATCATTTCCATGGAATCCACAACATTGAAGGTGAAGAAATAACTGAGGAAGACATCCAACATGTTGAACAAGATCCAAATTTCCACAAGTGCTTAGAAAATATTTTTGAAAGAAATGGGGAAAAATAATTCCCAATGTTGGCTAATCAAGGTGTCAAACTTCCACCTGAATTTGATGTTAATAAATTAAAACCACCTCCTAAAAATCCTGAAAATGATTCACAAGATACAAAACAAGTGATTTCCTTAACTTATCAAATGAAAAACCTCTAACAATAAATTATTGACATGTAAAGGGGAACCTCAAAATGATACCTGATACAAGACATTTTCCCATATCCTTTTGATCAAAATATCAACATGATTCCTTTTCCTAAACATTGTGAATTCCCAAAGTATGATAAATACAATGGTAAAACCAATCCTATAGATCATGTGAGGGAATTTCAAACCATGAATCTTGAATTTTCACACAAAGAAACATACTTGATGAGATTGTTTCCATGAAGCCTAGGTGGAAAATTCCTTGAATAGTTCTCCAAACTTGCACCACCAATTAAAACCTTTGAAGAGTTGGTTAACAAATTCATCAGCCAATACTCTTACAAAATCCAACATGAAATAACAATGAAAGAACTTTGTATTACCAAATAGAAAAAGGGTGAATCATTCCTTGTATTTTTTCAAAGGTGGAGAAGAATGTTTACAAGATATTCTCATCCCACACCTAAAAAATAAAAGATGGAAATCTTTATTGACAATCTAAGTGATGAGATGAGCTATAGATTGTAGTTACAATTCCCACCTACCTTTGAGAAATTGATTGAAAATGGGATCAAAATCAAAGAAGCTTTGGTCAAAATAAGGGTCATAAAAATTTGCAATGAAAACAACACATCAAGCTCCTCTAATAACTCTAATAGCAATGATAAACCAAAGTTTTGGCAAAGAAACAAGAATTTTGGTAACAATGATGATGCAGTTGAAACACAAAATGCAAAACCAATATTCAACTTGACAGCAGCTGCCACCAAGACTCATAAAAAAAAACCAAAATGTCAATCAAAACAACAATCATGATAATGTTGAATCTAAAACACCACCACATTGAACATCCTCAAATCAAAGAAGGTTCACACCTTTGGGAAAATCATTAGAATCATCATGAAAGGAGCTTCTTGTAGCCAAGGTTATAACATTACCATAGGCAAGAAATTGGGAGCCACAAGTTAAACCTGCATGGTGGAATGATGCACATTATTGTGACTTTCACATAAACAAAGGACATAAAAAAAATTACTGCATGCAATTGAAACATTTGATACAAGACTTTATTGAAAACAATACCATATTTGTATAAGAACCCCAAACAAACAATGATCATGGAGCATTCAAGAACCCTCTACCAAGCTACAAAAAGGGGAATCTTCTTTATCAAAAACCAAAGGAAAAAATGTGAATTATGTTTATGATTGTACCATTCATTATGTTGAGGTAGTTAAAAATCAAAAAAAGGAAATAAAAATCAAGGGCCAAAGGAACATTGCCACAACTAAAAATCATCACCATGATATCAACACCAAATCACATCAAATTAATGACATTGTGCCAATAAATATGATCACAAATGTTGTTGCAAGTGATAATAAAATTAATGTCATTAAAATTAGAAAGAAACAAAACAACCAACTAATCAACACAATCAAAAGAGGGAAAGCTAAAGTAACATTGAAAGGAGCTACCTCCTCTACATCCAAAGCAACTGTTGTCCCTACAACTCAATATAACATAGTTGGTCAGTTGCAAAAAATACCTGCTCAAATATCCATATTGGAACTCCTCAAGATTTCACTAGCATATAAAGAGATCCTCGAACAAGGTCTAGTAGCCACCATGGTACCAAATTATCTAGAGGTTTTCCAATTCCAATATGTGGTGGGAAACTTGACCACACCTCATTGCCTATCATTTTCTGAACATGACGATGTATCAATCAACCATCCACACAATGTTGCCCTACACATTGAGGTTTTAATTCACAAACACCACGTTAAAAAATTTCTAATATATGGTGGAGTTAGACTAAATATATGTACTCTAAAACTTTTCTATGCACTTGGATATTCATAAAATGCAATTGATCCTAAAAGGAAAATCACTATCAAATCCTATGATGATGAAGAGAGATCTTCCCAAGGACTAATTGTACTACCAATTCAACTAGGACCGATTGTCAAAGATATAATTTTTCAAGTGTTGGACAAGGAGTTAACATACAATATACTCTTGGGATGTCCTTGGATTCATGAGATGCAAGCAGTGCCCTCAATGTATCATCAATTTTTGAAATTTCCTTTCAATGGGAAAGAAATCACCATCTCAACTAATTCCAACAATCCACAATATTTCAACACAATCAAAACAACCCAAGATACTCTTGTTCAACATAATAGGGAATCTCCAATGCCTAGTTCATCAAACAATGAAAGATAACTAAATTCCTTGTCAAAGTGGGTTGATAAAAAGGACCGGTCAAAAGATAAGGGTATCAATGATTCTACACCATTAGATCACAAAAATTGACTCACTTCATTATCAAAATGGGTTGAAAAGAACCAATTAAAAGTCAAAGGAATGGGGGAATACTCATTTGAGCAATAATTGTGTCTATCACTTCTCTTATCTTCTCCCAAGTCATATGGACAACCATCCACATCAAGACAACAATCCTCACTACCAACCACACTCTTTGATAACGAGTTTGTAAAAGCGGGAACTTTAGTGGATGAATCCGAAGATAAGGATGTTTTGAATTGGTTGTACAAGGATGAAGAAAAATCACAAGTCTCAACCTCCAATGTATAATCAGAGTAATATGGTAAAGGGAAAACAATCCTACAAAAGATGGGATATGAGGGAAAATGTCATGTTGGTAAAAGAAAAGAGGGTATTATAGAACTAATACAACCCATCACAATGAATTCAAAGGACAAAACAGGACTAAGATATAGAGAAGAATCAAAATAAGAAACCATGAAATAGGTTGTTGAGAGAATCCTTCAATTGAGAGATAGTTCTGAAATGGATTCCAATGAATATGAATGGGATTTCCTCTTTGAAGAATATTGACATGACAAGGAAATTGATGTGATACAAAAGTATACACCAACACAATTGGAGGGATAGAGCTTGAGTTCTAGACCACTTGAAATTGGATCACAACATATCAATGACTCAAGTGAAGATGATTATACTTCGAGTGAGATACATACTTTGGAAGAGAGTAACACATAGACATCAATATTGCTATCAGACACTTTGACAATGTTTCCATCATGACACTCACCCCTTTTGACCTTAGCCAATATGACAATTCCTTGCCATTAGTACACCCTGAACTGATTGATTGGGACCAAAATGAGCTACTTGATTTACCTATCTTTCCAAATGATGACGACATTGTAAATTTCCTTTGCTCTGATGATCATGAAACATGTTCCACCATAGAATCTCATAAAAAAGCTTTAGAGAAGGAGAGTGCCAAATCTTCTAGCTACAAAACAATGAATAGAAAAATTAGATCTAATGGTAGAAACCATTTAATGGCAGTATTAGATCAAGAAAAAGTAAAAACAAAGAGCATATCTCAAGGTGAAAACCTCCCTGAGGCACCCAGAGATGGAAGATTTGAAAATCTTCCTGAACACTATCATGAGAGATCTTGTTGATTGAACCTACACAGTCCATCAACATTGGCACAATTGAAATAGTGAAGACCTGACATCTAGTAGCATCCATGATAGAGGAGGAAAAACCAAGCTTCACTAAGTTCTTTGAGGAGAGACAAGTCAAATTTTATTGGTCCTATGTTGATATGCCAGGAATAGATCCAAAACTTATCTTGCATCATTTATCACTACCACTTGGAGTAAAGCTAGTGAAGCAAAAGTTGAGAAAAATGCATCCACATATCACCTTGTTAGTGAAAGATGAATTGAAGAAACTCTTAGATGCTGGATTTATACATCGTATTGATTATGTTAAATGTATATAAAATATTTTTCTAGTTTCAAAACTAGATAAAAGCATCAGGATATGTATGAATTTCAGGGATCCTTATAGGGCTTTCCCAAAGGATGATTTTCCTTTACCTAACATTTACATCAACATAGATTTGATAGATGGACACAAAATGCTCTCACTCATGGATGGATTTTTTAGTTACAATCAGATAAAGATAACACCAAAGATCAATAGAGAATTGCTTTCATGTGTTTGTGGGGTAGTTTTTGTTAGAACATCATGCCTTTTGGGTTGAAGAATGTTGGGGCTACATATCAGAGAGTGATGAACACCATCTTCCATGACATGATGCACACCTTTATGGAAGACTATGTAAATGACTTGTTGGAAAAATCATTCACTAGAGAGGGACATCTGGAAATTTTAGACAAGATCTTCACCAGACTAGAGAAATTCAGTGTAAGGTTAAATCCCAAGAAATGTGTATTTGGTGTGACATCAGCCAAAATTTTGGGATATATTGTATCAACTAAAGACATTGAGTTGGATCCTACGAAAGTCAAAGCCATCATGGAGATGCCACCTCCCAAAAATATCAGCCAACTCAAATCTTTACAAGGATGATTCCAATCTCTCTGGAGGTTCATCATATAACTGGTAGATAAAACTCATCCTTTTAATCATCTATTGCATAAGAATGTTTCTTTCAAATGGGATGAAAAGTGTGAAGGAGATTTTAATCAATTGAAGCAGTATTTGGTGTTACCTCCCATTCTGGTACTACCAATTGAAGGAAAGCCATTATTACTCTACATTGCAATGACAAAGGTTGTTGGATGTTCCGGTTGTGTTGATGATATGTGGTTGTCATTTATGTAAATACTATTGGCCTTGAAGACATTAGAAGTTGTATATGTCAAGGATATTGAGAAAATTGTAATAAAATAAGCTGTAGGTTGTCAGTAGTGAAGTGAAGTTCATTCTATTGGTTTCCTCAGTATGTTGATGATTAGAGGTTGTGGATTAACAGATTTTTTGTCAAGTATGTCTAGTTTATCCACATTAATTTTTAGAGATCCACATGAAGAGTTGATCGAGTTATGAGTAGTTGTGTTCTGACAGTCATTTTGTTTCTTCAGTTGGTGTTCCTAAATGAAGATGATGTGATTCTAGTAATTTTTGTTGTTGCGGATACTTCTCTAGTGATTCATGATATTTTTGTATGTTTCTAGATTGTGCTCTATCTGTGTTGCATGTCTACAGTGATTGGTGTGCTTGCGATTAGATATTTTCTCTTGCGTGTTCATGTTTTTCATGTTCTTGCCCAACAGGGTGTTGTAGCGTGTTGTGGATCTTCAAGGAATAAATTTTGAAGGTGTTTCATGTTTGAGGATTTTGTTTTGGGTCTTCATTATGTTGTGGCTAACATTGGTTGATTCACATTGAAAATAAGTGATTTTTTATTCCATTTGAAGGAATGTGTGTATGAGATGTGTGAATAATGTCCTAATCATTCAACGTCAAAAGGAGAGTGAGAATAAGAGTGAGAAGAGTGTGAAGAATTGTTCATGTTCTTAACTAGAACTGTAATCAGGCATTAGCATATGCTATTTTCTCAGTTCAAAATCTTGTGGATGTAATCCAAATTTTTTTGTAAGACAATTTTTCTTCTTTTGGGCAGTAAGCCTTTCTATATTTGAGCAGTGAGCTCTAGGTAGTGTGCTTGAATGCAAGTGCATTCCAAATTTATTTTTTTCCTTATACTTTTAACAGGGTATAATCTTGTGGACTAACCTCCACTGTGGTTTTTTCCCTAACAGGGTTTCCACATAAAAAATCTTGGTGTTATGTGTATTTTTGATGTGTTGATGGTTTATGCTTTCATGGTTATTTATCATATCTGAGAATAAGGTTAATAAGTTTGATAAGTTTAAATTTTTGATACAATTGATTCACCCCCCATATCAGTTGTCTACCCTCATGTTTCCAATAGAGTTATCTTTGGGCGCTCTACTGGCACAAGAAGATTCAACAAGAAAAGAGAAATTTATTACATCAGTAGAACCTTGAACAACTATGACATCAAATACACCTTTATTAAGAAAGCCTATTTGGTGGTAGTATTTTCTACCCAACAACTAAGAAATTACATGTTTACTCACGCCATCAAACTCATAGCTAAAATTAATCCATTAAAGTATTTACTCAGTAAAGCTACCTTGATAGGAAGACCAGCCAAGTGGATAATGATATTGAGCAAGTTTGATATCTAGTATGTAGACAAAAAAGTAATCAATGGTCAAGCCATAGTGGATCAACTAGCTGAAGCACCATTACAAGATGATCATCCCATGAGCATTGAGTTTCCAGATGCTGATGTCCTAATGGCTTCAACACAACAGTGGATGTTATATTTTGATGGCTCTTACACACAACATGGATTAGGTGCAGGAATCTTATTTGTCACACCTCAAGGACATACCAATCCAAAGTCCTACAGATTGATGTTTCCTTGCACCAACAACACAACCGAGTATGAAGCATTGATCATTGAAATCAAAGTAGCAGTTGAGTGGAAGATCACAGAGTTGAAAGTTTATGGTTATTCCCAACTAGTCATAAACTAGGTGAATGATGATTACTAGACAAAAGATGATAAATTGATTCCATACAAAAGAATGGTTGATGACTTCAAAAATTACTTTGTGGAGATCAAATTTGAGCAGATTCCAAGGGGTGACAATAAAGTTGTTGATGCTATGGATACCATTAACTTTCTCCTTTAGATACCTGAAAAATGAGCCTATTATGAGTTCATGGTGGAACAAATGTTTAACCCTACCTATGATAACCCTAAATCCAAAGTCATATACCACCTATTCGAGGTTGATACTTCTATCTATGGGAAAATCTACACCTGTCTAAAAGACAATAACCTCCCACCTGATTTATCCTGAAACCAAAAATGAAACTTTATTCGACAAGCAGCTCAACATACCTTAATAGCCGATGTACTTTATCACCAAGGTCTTGATGGTACTCTCCTTCAATGTCTTGAACGTAAGGAAGCTGAAACCGCTTAACATGAGGTTCATGAAGGTATTTGTGGCACACATTCAAGTGGCCTAACTTTAGCTAAAAAATGTCAAGAAGTGCCAAAAATGTCAAATTCATGGAAACTTGATACATGCACTAGCACAAGAACTACAACCCTACACATCAACATGGCCTTTCTGTCAGTGGGGATTAGACCTTGTAGGTGAGATTCATCCGTCATCTTCCAATTGAAACAATTTTATCATCACAACCACTAAGTATTTTACAAAGTGGATTGAATTTGTTCCCCTAACCACCATCATAGGAAAACAAATTGCATCCTTCATCCTAAATTATATCATCTGTTGGTATGGCATTCCTTAATCCATTATCATAGACAACAATAGACCTTTCAAGAACCAAAACACCTAAGAACTCTATGAGAGGTTTCATATCTAGCATCAATTCTCTACACCTTACTATCCTCAAGGAAATGACCAAGAAAAGGCCTTAAACAAAACTATCCTAAAAATCCTAAAGAAAACCATCAATGATGTTGGACATGATTGGAACAGTCAATTGAACTTACTTTGTGGGCTTAAAGAACCAGTATCCACACCCTATGCTCTAGTCTATGGATCAATGACCATTTTACCTATTGAGGTTGAGCTACCATCACTCTGTGTGTCACTAAAGGGGATCATTTCAGATAAATATTATCGAGTCTCTAAGATACAAGAGCTGTAATTGTTGGATGAGCATCGTCAGTAGGTCGTGGATTAGCTGAAAGCCTATTAGCAAAGTATATCACAAAGCTAAAATCACAAGGTCAAACCAAGAACATTTCAGGTGGGTGACTTGGTCCTGAAAGAAAATCCTTGTAATCAACAGGATCAAGAGAAGGGGAAATTTGAACCAAACTAGCTAGGTCTCTTTATTGTTGTATCAGTCTTTGGATTAGGAGCATATTAGCTATCTACACCTAAAGGGGATTTGTTTGATGAACCCCTCAATAGCCTACATCTCATGAAATTCTACACTTGAATCATCCAGTGCATCAGAAAAAGTCCTGAAAAAATACAAAAACATTACAAAATGTCCTAAAAAATGGCTTCCTTGATGAAAACTTGGAAAACATGCATCTTGGTAACAACAAAAAAATCATAAATTTTTTTAAAAATACAAAAAAAGTGAAAAATCAGAAAAAATAAAAAAAATCTGAAAATCTGAAAAACTATAATAAAAACAAGTAGTGAAAACTTGACAACATACACTATTTGTGATAGATTAGCTTTTCCATCTATTTGAGCATGCCAACCATTCACTTTCACCATTCGCTTTCACCATCAATCCACCTATGATCAAAAAGCCTCATGTACATATCATGGCATCACGGTCGTGTCTCACCCTAGACTGGGGGAAAAATCTTGAACTCACTAGGGGCAATAAACTTTGAGCTTAAACCAGTAGTCAAATAGCAGTCAGAAAACACAACAAACACAATGATCATAGTGCAAATCAATAGTGAACATCAATCACCAACCATGAACACATCAACCATCCAAATAAAATAGCCCAATCAATCAAATCAAATAAAACTTTAAATGGATGATGTTCCTTCTGAATCATGGCTTTATTACTCTGGCATGAATGTTCAACTATTGTACTTTGATTTTTGTCATCATATCTCTAGAGCACCTCGATGATGTATTGAACTAGAGGAGCCAGGAAGAATTATGATTTTTCTTTGTCTGTTGTCTATGAGTTGATCACTACTACTATGAAAATTGTCACGAGATGTGCAATACAAAGTATCACTGATGACATTCAAAAATTTCATAGGAAAATGATTGAATCTTGTCTATTTACATGAGAAACGCTTAGATCATCTTGGTTTAATTATACCTAGATGCTTGTGTTAACTTGCAATATAAAAAATCATGGAAGTAGTACTCAGGTCATCATGGTCTAATTATACCATCGATTTTAGTACCCACTTTCAAAATTTTGAAGGCTCAATGATGATAAAAAGCACATTGACTGTTATGATGACAATCTTTTCATATTAGATCTGCATGGTTAGATAAGATTGCATTCATATCAATGTTGCATATGTATTTATGGGTTTTCCAAGGCTGAAATAATTTCACAATGATGTTATCCCTATTATTAATGGATTGAGTACATTTGACATTAACCAGAAACACATCATTTGCATCATCATTTTCATACATTAGAAGGAATTCTCACATCATTCATCCATCCATGCATTAGATCATAATATTCACATTAGAAAACACAAAAAGAAGTGCATTGCATCTCACTTGCATAATCAAAATCATTTCATAATTAAGCAAATGGTCCATTAAGAAGATTGAAAGACATATCCAGTAGAGTAAGATTTACAAGAAGAAAATGTTGTTGAGGAACATGACTGGTAAGTAGGTTTCCCTATAAAGATATAATGCCATTATTATGAACATCTAAAACTAGTAGTGAAGATAGATTTTCCAGGATGAATGAATTTGTAATTACTCAAATCCAAAACTGACAAAGGACTAATTGGATCATCATAATCATCACACATCATTTTCATAATAAAATCCATCTCACATAGCATAAAACATCATCCATAAAGCATATAGAATCATCAATCATGCATTATCATATAATTATTGCATACATCACATAAGCATCACATATCATTGGCATAATAAGATCCATCACATGTATCATATAGGCATCATTCATAAAGCATCATACAGTCATAACACATGTTTCATCAGTCGCATCCATAACATATCATACCATCATCATATAAGCATCACATAAGCATCATATAAACATCATCAACACAGAAATTAAATGAATCCATCATAAACATCCATCATAGTCAACACATATAGACACATAGATCAATCATTGTCACACCGCATATCATATATATATCAAAATAATGTTAAGTGTACAAGGATATCCAAATATTGAGAGGTACATCATAAAAAATGGTATTGAATCATCAATATCTTAGATGAATCAATGTATACATGTCCAAAATACATCAAGAATCATATATCAGAGCTATGTCATGCTCCCCTTAGATGCTACTAGCATCACTAGACTTGTACCTCCTACACCAAGATCTCTTGGATCTCTTAGAAGCGGTTGTGTCGCACCCCTGCTAGCAGTCTTGGTGTGTGTATGACTACCACACTATGTGTAGCTCTCTTGATGCTTTGGAAAGATGACCTCATGATACTTTAGCCTATAAAACTCTACCTTCTTGGTAGAGTGTCGTACCTCTTGAAAGTAATTTGTTAAACCTATAGCCTCTACAACCCTCTGTAATCTCTCTGCTATTCCCTCTACCTACTCAACTTACTATCTCAAAGTGTCCCTCTTTGTAGTGTGTGTGGCAACCTGTGCCTATGTCTGAGCCTAGGCCTAGGTCTATGCCTAAATTAAAGCACGTACCTTCTCTAACTAACCCTGTAGTGTCTGTACCTGCACTTGTAAAGCAACTATCTATGTCTAATGTTGTTGAGATGACAATCAGATCTCTACATGCTACTGGGAAATAGCCACCAATGATTTCCTCTTTCAAGGCACTCTGAAGTCTAAAACCTTAAGATTTGGACCTCCACCACCCCCATTGCCTCCATCACCATCACCTCCATCACTATCTCCACCTCCTCCATCTCCATCTTTGTCTCCCTCATCACTAGTCTCCATGTCCTCCTCTTCCTCATCTCCCCCATCTCTCCTCCACCTACGCCCATGAACTACTTCCCTCTCCTCATCATCTAACAATGGAATCGACTCCTCTAGGCTGGAGATCTATGGGAATGGATGTGTAAAGAGGCACTGTGCATACTTCTCAAATATCATATCCTCAATTATCTTTGGATGAACATCCAAATAATAGCTTGTAAACCCTGGAACTCCTGCATTGTTGCATCATATGAAAAATTAGGTCCCCACTCTATCACATCCATCTGTCACCATGCATAATGGGCCACTCCCAGGGTCATCCCCTACACTCTTCCATACTACCTAAGTACCCTCAACAAGAGTTTCTCAATGGTGAATTGTCTCTGGTCAATCAGGTACATAGACTAGCATAGAAATGGCATCTTAGTATCATCCTCCCACCATTGTTTATAATCAAGGTAGGGCTGCCATGTCACTATCTCTAGATCATCAAGTACTCTCATCCAGTATTCTAGTTTTCCTAGCCTAGGTTGAGCAACTAGACCTGTCAATGCATGAATGTATGGTCTCATCGTGGGTCAATGTTTGTCTACAACTAGATGGGTGACCGCTATATGCTCCCACACCCATATATGAAGCAACACGACCCCAACTAACAAACTAGCCCCTTAGAGGTAGATAACCTAGTGAAAATCATGGTACAAATGGGAAAGCATACAACATCCCCATGCATATCTGGTACCCTGAGTGATCATGCTCTTAAGAATTCAGCCCCATCCAACTAAGAGTCCCTTTGACCTACGATCAGAACAAAGGAACCCTCCAATGAAACCAATAAGTACACAGGACAATGTGGCATAGGAATAGACCATCTCTCTCCAAGGAATCTCATAGCCACATATTCGATCATCCTCAAATACTCTGTGAAGTGCATCAATCCTGCCTTGCTCAGTAGAATCATATAATACCAACTCTCCAAAAACAGGTATCTGTAGAATCCGATAGATGTCCTCTGGTGTCACTATCATCTGGTCAATGGGTAAGTGAAAGGTGTTATGCTCACTATGCCACCTCTCTACTAAAGTTGTCAATAGACCCCTGTTAATCCTAATTTGGGGAATATCTATCAAAGAGGACAATCCGCATCATGCAATAATGACTACCTCAACTGGCACTAGGTGGGGTATCAAATCCCATGTCCTAGAGGAACACTCTTGAATCTACAGATTCATCAAAGGCTCCTATCATCATAAAATATCACAAATCAGTAATCTTTTCAATCAATCAAAATCAATCAGCCTATCAATCTAATCAACTCTAGTGATACTTTGATCAAATCTCATGAGCATCAGTCTATTATTCAACCTCACCTATCATGAGGTTTATCAATCAATCTATCAATGCATCTTGCCTATCATGAGGTCAAAAAATTAATCAAACTATCATTGATCCTCACCTATCATGAGGTCAACTATCAGTATCAATCATTGAATCTCACCTATCATGAGATCAATAAACATCCAATCTATCAACATCATCAATCATCATCAAATCAAAGGCTGATGCAATAAAAAAACCATCAAAAATAAGGAGTTCAATCAAAAAATTCATCATTCTATCCTCAATGTGCTAAAATAATGACTCAAAGTGCTAAAAGCATGGATGCACTACAAAAATTCATGGATGCGCTAAAACAAGCCTTCAATGTGCCAAATCCATGAATGCGTCACATAATTATCTCAATGTTCCATAACAAAGTTTCTATGTGCTATCAAACATTATCAGTGTGTTGTTTCACTACGTAAATGTGTTAAATCTACCTATGTGCTACATCATTTATCCGATGCGCTAACTTTGGACATGGTTGCGTTAAAACTCCTGATGCGCTAATCTATTAACCCTATGCACTAAACACATAGCCCTACATAATAAAACCTTGGATATGCTATTACAGTTTATGAATGTGCTACATCGGTGCCTACATGTGCTTAAACATTTAAACTTGAATTCAAATGTGAAACAAGGAGGAAAAAATGAATTGCACAATTTACTAGTAGGTTTTTCAGGGTACATACTAGTGGTCTATATGTTGTCAAGCGATTGTGACGTCTGATGCCCTCAAATCGGTGTGTATGGTAAGGAATCACCATTTTTCTCCAAAGTGGCTCAATCACTCAATCACTGAATTTCAAAATCAAAATGCACAAATGAAGTTTTAAATCACCTTTTTAACCTTGTAAAGGTTAACTAAATGGGATTTTTATGGGATTGATTTATTTTATTTTCCATAGGGGCTTAATTGATCATTTCATAACTTGGTGACTTATACATCATTTTTTGGGAATTAATTCATTTCTTAATTGTAAAATTTTGAGATCATCATCAAATCATCGAAAAATCATCAAAATTTTTTAAATTTTCAAAAAATCCTAAAAATTCAAAAATTCACTGATTTATCTCCCTATGGGGCATATATCCATCATCACCTAAAAATCAGCATCTAGGGCATCAAATTTTTTTTGTCAACATCAACAACAAATGTTTCTTTGAAGCAACGTGTAAACACATTACTTCAAAGAGTGGGAAAATGTATACACCTAAAATCTGTCAAGACAATTAATTAAATAAATACAAGTTATTTAATTAATGAACTCCTTTAATTTGTCTACTTATAAATAAATTCCAAATTTATTTATATAGTTCACACTCTTCTAATTCTTCAATCAAAAATCACATTCTTCTATTTTAATTAAATAAACAAATTCACATAGTTTTTATTTTTTAGTTAATAATCTTTTCACTAAATTTAAATCCCAAATTTGAATTTAAGCACATGTCTACAACTTTTCCTCACCTCATCAAGTGTCACATGTATTTAAATATGTCTAATATTTAAATTGCATTATTTTCAACCAATTCCAAAACAAACTTTGGACACTTGGCTCCTTCACACCTTTTATTCTCTCATACATTTGGCATGTTTCCCTTGGTCAAGGGTACATCCTCCATGATTCTCTCTAACTTCTTCCATCTCCACCATTCATCTCTTATGCTAAAATATTGACCATTGATTGCTACCACATCACAAGATGCTTTGGAAATCCTATAAATACAAGCCCATTCTACAACATTTTACATCACATCTTGGAGTAAACTTATTATGCAAAAATAACATTTGAGCATTTAGAGTTTGAGAATAGAGCATTTAGGCATTTGTCATTTAGAATTATTTTATCACTCTAGTTTAGAATCATGGCTTAGTTTTATAGATACATTGTATTTATCACCTTAGTTCTTATACAACATTTGCATCATAATCCTTAGTATCATTATCCATTGTCATATCACCATTGTCATTTGAAACATCATAATCTTAGCATTTAGGCATTTGTATATTAATCATGTAGGAACTTAAATTTCTTGCATTCTACAGTATCTCATTTCTTAGGTTCTCATCCAAACTAGTCATAGTGCATATAGAAATCGAAGAGCACTAATGATTTAGAGGATCCTTGAGAATATATAACAATGCAATGATTTTATAGATTTGTTTTGTTTATAATTTGGTTAATTTATGATTCAATTCTATCATTTAATGTGTTTCATTGCTTGTGTGCTCTTGTTTACATTTACACATTTCACCTCACACATAATTTCAATTATAAATTTACACACAGTTTAATTTCAGGATGGGTATACTAGTGAGAAAACAAGGATAGACAACTAAGAGGGTGGGGTGAATGAGTTGTCATAGAATACTCAAACTTTTCAAACTTAACTTTATTTAAGATTTGATGAAAGAAAAGTAAACCATAAATAATCAACACATCAGAACCATAGAGAAAACCAATATTTTTTATGTGGAAACCTTGTTAAGGGAAAAACCACAGTGGATGTTAGTCCACAATATTATAACTGGTTAAAATTAAAATGAAAATAATGGGAATACACATGCATTCAGGCACACTGCCTAGAGCTCACTGCTCAAATACAAGAGGGATTACTTCCTAAGAATACAAAGCAATTAGGATTATATCCACAAGGTATGAACTGAGAAAATAGCTTATGAAAAAGCTTGATTATAGTTCCAATTAAGTACAAAAATATTTCTTCACACTTCACTCAAACTTCTTCACACTCTGCTCTGCAATCAAATGAATAGATCAATATTTGCACACTTTCAATTTCTCTAATTCTTTCTCACTTCACACACACACACTAAATTCACACAAAACAACCACTCTTATATATCCGCAACCTGGATTTACATCAACAACTTTGTCGGCCAAAATATAAAACATATTTACAATGTCGGCCCTAAATTTACAAATAAATTTTAATTTGAATCAAAAACCATTGGACACAACATAATGAGGACTTAAAACAACATCGTCAAGCATTCCAAACATTCAAATTTTAATCTCCAAGGATCCACAACACATTACAACCATCATGTCGGCCAAGAACATGAAAACCTGAACACACACGATAAAAATATTTGACCATGATCACATTGATCAACACAGACATACAAGGATAGAGAATGATCTAGAAGAATCCACAAGAAACAAGAAATAACAAGGAGGCATCCGCAAAAAATGAGATTACTAGAATCATATCAAATTTACTCAAGAATACTATCTGAAACATAGAAAAACTGTCAGAACACAATTTTTCATAACATGATCAAAACTTCACACAAACCTCTAAAAATTTTGGTGGATAGACTAGATACTCTCAACAATAAACCCTTTAATCCAAACTAACTGACCTTCAACATACTGAGCAAGACACATTCATGACCTTCACCATTCCACTATCAACCTACAACTCTTTCTTTAACAGTTTTCTCAATATCCTTGACATATACAACCTTCAATACAATAGTGCTAATAGTGTTGACATCAATGAAAACCATATATTAGAAATACAACCACATCATCCAACAATATCCCCCTTTGGCATTGATGGAAACACATGATGTGAAAAATACCATCAACACAACTACACTTACTCCCCCTTAGATTATGACTCTTTTTCTCAATTGCTCTTCTGCCCAAAAACATTTTTCATATTGCTCTTCTCCCCCTTTGACATCAATGGAAAAGATAAGCATTAACTTCCCACATACAAGCTCTGAATTGCATATCTGCAAATCTGACTACTTCCCCTAAGTAGTAGCCATGGAAACATCAATCCAAATTATAATATAGCTTTGAAGCATGTGGATTGATGCAAGAAAATACATATTTAGTTCATATCAGGAGGGGTAATCACCCCTAACATCCCTCTGAGATACTCAAAAGTATCCTTTGGAAATGGCTTGGTGAAAATGTCTACAACTTGTTCTTTGGTAGGAACATACTCTAGTCTGTCTTCTTTATCACTCACTTTTTCCCTCAAGAAGTGAAACCTGATTGATATATGCTTGGTCTTAGAGTATAGTACTAGATTATTTGATATGTTAATTGCACTTGAGTTGTCACAGTATATGGAAATAGGCTCATCATATACTACTTTGATATCTTTCAACATCTATTTCATCCACATCACTTGAGTACAGTTATTTGCAGCAGCAATATACTCTACCTCAGCAGTAGATAGAGAAATGGAATTCTTCTTTTTACTCATTCAAGACACCAACTTCTTTCCTAGGAAGAAAGCACCACCACTAGTACTTTTCCTGTCATCTACATCTCCTCTCCAATCCACATCAGTATATGCACTCAAGGTAATATCATCATCCTTAGGGTACCAAAGCCCAAAATCAACTGTTCCTTTTAGATATCTAAAGATTCTCTTTACAACAGTCAAATGAGATTCTTTTGGGTCAATCTGAAATCTAGCAACCATACATACAACATTCATGATGTCTAGTCTGGTCTAAGTTAAATAGAGCAATCCACCAATCATTGACATGTATCTTATTTTATTTTACTTATAAGAATCATCATTCTATGTTAACTTGCATCCAGTTACCATGGGAGTGCCAACAGGATTTGAGTCTTCCATGCCAAACTTCTTCAACAACTCTTTCACATATTTAGACTAAGATATGAAAATTCCATTGTCTAACTGATTAACTTGTAATCCTAGAAAGAAATTCATCTCTCCAATCATACTCATTTCAAATTCACTCTTCATTTCATTAGTAAACTTCATACATAGATTATCATCTCCTCCAAAAATAATGTCATCAACAAAGACTTCAATAATCAACTCTTTATCATGATCCAATTTGAAATTGTTGAGATTATGGATGCACAGGGTCCCTGAAGCTATAGTCTTCAATGGAGGACCTTTTCAAGGAAAGATAATCAACCACAAAGAAAGTGTTGCAACTAGGTGTTGATGGTTCAGATGAGCACAACAACATGCAAAAAAAATATTGCTATTATGTTTCTCCTGAAAGAGAAAGATAACACATGGATATCTAACTCCCAAGGTCCTGTTAATCGGTTCATGATTGTGCTGATTTCACCCAATGGTTGATGTAACTATAATGTTCAAGGGGCCTGCTGGTGTTGAGCTTCTGGATTGTTCTAAGATTGAACACATATTCAAAACCTACCTTAACCGGGGGTTTTAAAGAAATAGAAAAAGATAGATCAAAGCTTTGGAACTGAAGAGAATGTTAATTCATCCAACTTAACCAGACTTGTTACCTTTCAAGGAATTCCTAACTAAAATTGTAGAACAAAATTAACTTGTGATTAACACATAGTTTCATTCATTCATAGTGCTAATTTCAACAATAGATTGCAAATCACTATTTAAACAATACATAAAATAAAATGTCATTCCTTGAAAGCTTTTCAAATCAAATGATTAACCCAAGATAAACACCATTCAGGAACACAATATGAAGTAGATTTAAATCTGGTTGCTTCTACTGTTAATGAAATAGATAAGCAACATTTACAAATCTGGCACAATCACCAGTGTATAGAAAACCTATGTCTTCAGATTGTTTCCATCTATACTAAGAAAACTAGAAAGATACACTACTACCTATGCTAAATCTAACTCCTACCTATTCTCTAAAAAATCCTCCCTCCCAAAAAACTCTCTATTCTATTCTATACTCCTACTCTATTCTATCGTCCTCCTTATAAAAGAGGAAAAAGTGTCATATATACAGAATGTGACAAAAAGAATGTGTTGGCCCCTATTTTTAGGGTTTACAAAATATTAGCCTCTTTTTAGGGTTTACAATGTATGTTGGTTTGCAGCAGAGTCAGCCCTTAGATCTTTTTAATCAAGTTACTTATGCATTAAATGTGTATCCTCGGTGTCCATGTTAGTGAAGGATCACTCTAGGAGAAGCCTTCAGATCTTTTACAACCACAACATTAACTTCTAGCCTTCATGTCCACCCTCAAACTTCCATCAGAGCTGCCTTGAATGCCCTGAAGCACTATCATTAATGTCGATCTACCTTTTCCAGTAGACATCACGGTTGTCCCTGAGACTCACGGTTTCCTCCTTTCTTCCCTTCAACTTTCTTCCTATTCTAGATCTTTCTGCATGTTTACCTCCTCTGGAAGTAGCATCCGACCTCCTTCTAGACCCAAACAACATTGTTTCAACGAGCTAACCCATGTTGCGTACATTCTCTTGGTCTTCTTCACAGGGGTAGTCAATCAGTCAAACTGCCAATGGTTTGCCTTTAGTTCCCTCTGATTGGTTGAACGCATGCCACTTAGGATTTCTAGGTGGTCAAAGGCTACTCAAACAGAATCGCATGTTGGTGAGATGATGGCCATGTCTCCCTGATGCGATTATACTTTATAGCAACAATCAACACAACATAGAACAGTCAGCAAGAGTTTATAGCGAGTGGCCAGGGTTATATTGATATCCCAAAATTGTCACCCAAACAATCACTTTCGGAAAGAGGTCTCGCCGATGTCCATAGTAGACTCATTTGCTATAGGCAAGACATTATTTAGTCAACAAGAGGTCATAGCGAGCACTAAGAGTCATACTGATATCCTTTTCCATTGGAAAATCCATTGCTATTAGCAAGACTTTATTCTCTCAGCAGGACCTCATGGCCAGTTTCATTACTCACACCAAAGGTTCAAAACCATCGGTGAGACCATACTGTGTAGGCAGGAAATATTCCCGAGGCCATTTTGTTTCGGCGAGAGCTCATTCTAGGACAACCATTCCATGTCGGTGAGACCCTATCAGGTCGGTAAGACACTACATTGAACCCTTCTTCTTTTGGTGAGCTCGGACCATTTCGGGGAGACTCCACCCTGTCGGTGAGACATTACCCTAAAGCCAAACCCTTATGCTGAACTCAAACCTTTTAGTGAGACTTGGCTTGGTCGGCAAGATGCTATACTGAGACCAAGCCCGCTTTGGCGAGACTCCATCCATGTCAAGAAGAATTCTCCTCAATGACACCTCCTTTCGCCGAGACTTCCATCTGTCGGTAGGACATCTTCCCAAGCAGAGAGATACATAAAAACTCATGGTGACCAAGATGTCTTGGTGACCTTTGGATTTCAAATGAACAGAACCAAACTACCAGTCGGCAAGACATCGAGCTAGTCTCAGCGACTTTATCCTTTGAAGAGTTTTATACAAAATGTGACTGAGGTATGCTTTCCAACCAAGTTCCTTGAAAAATAACATTCTAATGTATGATTCAACCATGCACAACAATGCCTTCATTAGTCCCCAAAAGCATATAAAATATACTATTGTTCATCATGCCTTCAATTTTAACAAAAAGAAACCCAACCTTGGCGGAGGCAGAACCAAGATGGAACCAGGACCAGAGTCGGAATGGGGGCAAACCAATCACTAACCTCACATACATTGTTGTTCTAACTCCGACCCCACAATAAGGAAACGACGCAAAAAAAATAAAACCCAACACTCGACCGAGTCATCAAAATCAGAGAAAAATGAACCCGACGGAACTGGAAGCAGAGTCAGAGTGGGAACCAAACATGGAAA
Source organism: Sequoia sempervirens (assembly GCA_007258455.2). Lineage (NCBI taxonomy): Eukaryota > Viridiplantae > Streptophyta > Pinopsida > Cupressales > Cupressaceae > Sequoia > Sequoia sempervirens. Next base: position 140,621,658 of record VDFB02026320.1, on the reverse strand, counting down.
TAACCATCATTTCCAAGCTCATCCCACATTCTAGTTTCGTGTTTGCAAAAGATAATGAAACCCGGGAACAAACACAATCGGGGTTGGGGCAAAAAAAGATCCTTGACGAACCACAATGGGGGGGCAGGACCAAAACCAAATCCGACCTTGAAACTTTCCAAGTTTCAGGTTCAAATTCCATCCTGATCCCACCTTTGACAATAGATAACAAGATGAAGAAAAAGACAAAGGAAGAAAAAGAAATGGGGAAAGCACCCCACGACAAAACAAAAGGAACAAAAGAAAAATAA
>VDFB02026320.1:140583205-140621268 GCA_007258455.2 Sequoia sempervirens | reverse complement strand
CCAAGCATGAGTTGAAGAAAGAGAATGAAAATCTTAGGAAGTGCTTGGAGGAATTAATGAAGCCCCTGCAATCCATTATCCCTTCGATTTCTACTGCGAATCCTTTTCCTTAAAAGACCATTACCGAGCTTGAAAAGATGAAAGCTTCTGCTCTTGCCTCTATGAGTTGGCTACAAGGGGTGCGGACCAAAGGTAATGAGGCCATTATGGTGATTTTGTCAACTGGGAAGGATGTTATGATGGTATCTGATTGGTTGAAGGCGGTGTTGGCACACGATAAGGAGGACATAGATCTCCTTCTGCAAAAACTAGAACTATCATGGACTACACCCGAGATAGGTTGGTAAGTGATGGGATTCTTCCTTCCTCCAGAAGTACTGAACCATGGGAGTGGTATGAGACATCGCAGATTAGGCAGAAAGTATTGAAGAAAATTTACAAACATAGGAGGTAGATTGATGATACCCTAGCCGGTGTTTACAATGGATCCATTGCCTTCTTTGAAATTATGATGGGAAGAAGGAAGATAGCGTGCAAATACTTGAGCTTGGAACAATTGAGGAAGTGGTGGCATGATTTTTATGCCCCAATTAAGGATGGTTCCATCTCTGAGGATCAGTTAGATGATGCAGCCACATACATTGTTGTCATTGAAAAATACCTAACGCATAAGGTGGATTGGGATAGGTTGGTAAAGAAATCAAGGGAGGAGATTGTGTCAATTGAAAGAGGACTTAGGGTTTTTTCATTAACACCTATGGCCAACTTGGATGGGGCACTCTTGAAAGTCCATGAAGGGCTGGATCAGAATAGAGACAAAGGGGAAGGTAGTTAATTCCCAACTACTTCAGGATTTGTGTTTCCCCATTATTGCGCCCTGCATTGGTCTGAGCTACATTGGGAATCCCAGGCCGACCTGGGTGTAGTTTACACATTTAATGCATTCCTTCATTCCATTTTGACTTTCTCTTGGCTGGTCAGTGGTGCCCAGTTAATGTTGCAAGCTCTTGCTTGGCCGACAAGTTTTCTCGGGGGATTCTATATATTTGGAATTTTGCCTCATTATAAATAGTTAGAAATAGTTAGAAAGGGTTAGAATATAGAAGTAGAATAGATCAAAATAGTTAGAAGTGAATAGAGCAAGTTAGTAGGTAATTGTTCTCAAGCAAATATTGTAACAGAAAGCTAGAATTGTTGCTATAGTGGATAATTTGAATGCAAGTAATGACATTGTGATTTTGTGCCATACTTGTATTCTCTTGTCTTGCATGGTTCTTGCTATTTCATCTTTAAAATTTCTTTGAGGAGGTTAATATTTAGATTAGATTTGATTCAATAATGTTTGTGATTTGATACTCGAATGTTTCAACAATCCTTCAGTCCATACTTTTCGCAACCAATTGATTGTTAGTTGCTTTGCAAAGTTAGCCTAGACTTCATATTCAATGTGCTTAGTTCGATTATGAGGATTTGTTCATTTCAATTGCAATAGGGTTGTTGGATGAATGTTCATGATTTGAAAATCTTAACACCTCAGAAGATTGCACTATTTTCTATAAGATTGCAGATTTATCTGGGTCAAGTAGAGATTGGTTTTGAGAGATTGGTCCATTTTAGTGTTTGTCATTTGCATTGTTAATCTTAGGAGTAGTATTAGATTTAGAAATCTCTTTGAAACCCTTATCCTTTTCTATTTCTTTTATTATTGGGTTAGATCTAGGATTAAAGTAGCATCAGATTGTTAGATCTGATAAAATCGATTTAGTATTTTTCTTGTAGTAAGGTCTCATTGTGATTATGAGAATTTTCACATTTTATCACTGAGTTGTTTATGCATTGTCAAGACCTGAAATTAGAGACCTTGGGGTTATCTCTTGAGGCTTACTGATAGATATTTACCTTTCAAGTGAGATAGGATATTATATTATTTCTGAGTTGTTGTTGTGCAGAAAACACAATCAACAGGATCTAGCCATGCTTTTGGACCAAGAGGCTAAGTTACCATGAGGCTTTGACATAAATACTTTTCCAACTCCATATGTCTACCTTCACCATCAAAAGTCACTTAACATAAATCTTGCGATTAATTCACAAAAAATGTCCACTTATCACCCTTATCCTAATCTTGACAAGGGAATCCAACTGTCCACTAGTCCATTCCAAACCTCCACGTCATATTATGGCCCTTCACCTATCAATCTCGTCCAAGTCTACATCCTTTATCAATAATCTACCAACTCATGTCAAGTCCCCACATCATACAATACCAATCCAGTCGAAGTCTCCATGTCCTATTTCAATCAACCTTACACCAATATAGTCAAAGTCTCTATGTCATATCCTTGTCCTTCAATAATTAATCTAGTCTAAGACTCCATGTCCTATCCTTGTCTCTCACATTCTAGTCCAGTCCAAGTCCCCATGTCATATCCTAGTCCTTCACATACTAGTCCAGTCCAAGTCTCCATGTCCTATCCTAGTCCTTTATCCATTAATCCTTTTCAAGTCACCCCCTCACAAGCCACATTTAGTCATGAAAATTCTATCATTGTCCAAAGTCAAATCCCATTGTCTAAACTTGAGGATACATGTCAAAACGAAAGCCCAAAACATGACCTTATAATGTCACCCTCATGTCAAGAACAATTCCATCCCATGACTCTATCTTAAACTCCATTCAAGGATTCCTTCAAGACAATCATGACATCCAAAGTACACCTACCATTGACCAAGAAGTCCAAATCCATGACAACCCCATCTTTGACCAAGACCCTACCATTGACCAAGAAGTCCAAATCTACAACAACTCCATCTTTGACCAAGACCCTACCATTGACCAAGAAATCCAAAACAATCCACTCCTTGACCTTTACACCATTTCTGACCAAATACTTGATGACTCTATTTAGGCCCCAACTATTGACACTTTCCAAAATGAGACACTTGCCTCCATGACACACATAGCTGATCTCCCTTCAGAAAAAGAGTCTTCCACTATGGACATATTTGCAAATGATCATGTTATAGCTAAATTTACTGGACTCTATGACATTGACCATCAAGATGGTGTTGACATTGACTTGGAAGCACCAATAGAATCATTTGAACCTGACATGTCGCAAGATCAGACCAAAGATATCAGTCAGAAATATGTCCAACATGACAATGAAGCTAAGACACTTTATCAACTAGGGTCATCTATCTTTGTCAGAGCAGGATTTCTCATAGATGAGAACATTACAAGTAGTAGTGACCACACATACCATGATGGGTTAGCATCTTGCTTTCAAAACAAAAACTACCCCATTGCCAACAAAATCTATCAAAGCATGCAATATGAAGGAAAAGGACTAGGCATACATGAACAAGGCATTTGAGAACCAATACAACTTCAGGAAAATTGCAAATATTAAGGTCTTGGGTATTCTTCAGTCAGAAAATCAAACGATGTTAGTGGTACTTCCTCGATATTGGGGGAAACCTTGTCAAATAAAAACATCAAAATGGATTCCATGATAAATCCTTGTCATAGGATTTCTGCCAACACTCCCTCCATCCGCACCATAAATCACCATTTTCAACCTTACCTTTGGAACCAACAAAAACAAGATTCTTACAAAGTCAAAAATCAAATGTTAAAGGCCATCGAATCAAACAAAAAGACAAGTGGACAAATGAAATTAAAATGGATCCCAAAGACAAGTGGATCAAGCAAAGAAAATATGTCAAAAGGAAAAGTTAATTACAATGTGAAGCCACAAGACAAGAGGACTCCCACATACAACAAATGTCCACCTCCATCAAAATGGTCATCAAGCAAGGTGTATAAAAGTGTTGGCTCCAAATGCCATCCCTCCAAAATATGTTGTCCACCATACCAAGTTTGAAAAATAAAAAGTGATTCATTCAAATGTCCAAACAACCTTTCCACGTCTACCATCATTCGTCATCATCCTACATCTCGTCTAAAGTCCAAAAATCCCACATTACACATCCGTCACATCTTGGCAGCAACTCTTTACCATAAGGACTCCCATGGCACTCTATTGCAATGTGTGTATTCTGATAAGGCCAACTCTAGTATCAGAAAGGATCACAATGACATGGATTAGTTGTATGCAAGCGCTATGATCTTGACAAGACAACTCCTTCAAAAGGTCATTATTGGCATATCATGGCACTAGTCTCTACATCGGCACTATTAGTGGTCATCTAAAGAATCTAGGCTATCCACAAAATAAAAAATACAAAAAAATTGAAAAATGTAAAAAAATCATCACCCTAATGAAAACCTGACAAACAGGCATCTTGGTGACACCAAAAAAAAAAGTCAAGAAAATAGTAAATAGAAAAATTTCATCCAATGGTGAAAACCTGGCAAATAGGGCCCTAGATAAGTACCATGATGAAAACCTGAAAAATAGGCGTCATGTGTAAAATAAATCATCTATGTGGACTTTTACACTTGGGGGCAAGTTGTCTCATTTCCCATGCCTTCCTCATGACATTTACGTCCATCTAAGCCCTATCATTTCCGTGCATTTTTCCCACCTACCTTGGTCTTGACATAAAACTAGCACACATAAATCATACTTTGGGAATACTTTTGACATGCCTATCCTTTGGTCATACATTATCTGTGAAATGTCATGTCATTTCTAACATAACCTCATTATCCTTATGTGACATAGTCCTTGAAAATCATATGACAATTCCCTTAGTCTCATGTCTCCCGTCCTTTACCAAGGCCACCTCTCAGCCTTTCATCTTTGTCACCTATCTTGGATTTCTCTTGTCAAATGGTCTAAGGATACTCCACCATCCCATTTAGTCCTAACTGAGTCATTCCAAATGCAATGAGTCTATACATACATTATCCAAAACATTACTTGCCTTTGTTCTTGGCCCAACTGTAGACCCCGATACTTTCGTCACATTATCGTCATCCTCATGTTGTTTCAGGATGCATCCTTCCCATGTAAAACAATGTTGTCATCACCTATCAATTGGTATTCAGCTTGACTAGGGGCACAATCATGTTTGTCCATGGATTATCATGTGTAGGCATCAGTCACATGCATTTGTCATGATCCTCTTAAACCATTCAAAAAGACAAAAACATCATAAAGTTTCCTAAAAAAAGACCAAAAACATCACAATTTTTTTTGAAAAAAGACAAGAAAATCATAAAATATCCTAAAAAAAAGAAGACAAAAACATTGAAAAACATCCTGAAGAAAGACAAAAACATTGCAGAAAGTCTTGAAAAAAGACAAAAACATTGTAAAATGTCCTAAAGAAAGATCTAAAAAACTGAAAAACATCCTGAAGAAAACCACCAAAAGATGTCAAACTACTCGAAGAATGCAAAACAAAGTCACATTTCATCATGACCATCAAATCAGTCAAGTCTTTGTCATTTGTCTGAACTATGTTGTCTCTACGCATTTGCTACGTAGGAAAGACTCATACATGAGTCCCCGAGACATTAGGTCAGTCATTTTAGGCTTGTCAAAATAAAATCATGATGCAATATTTGGTCATCAAGACAAAGTCGTTGGTCGTGTCGAACTACGAGGTCTCTGAGTGCATGACGTAGGCAAGGCCATCTGTCGATGAGCCCCCGAGGCTGCACTAGGTCAGTCCATTAGGGTTCATGGCATAACACTGGCACACATGTCAAAAGATCTTCAAGACAAAGTGAATCATTCCCAAATGGATAGAACTCATAAAAAAATAATGGCAATCATTTATTTAGCATGACAATCTCATCAGCATGTCAATCATATCATCATAACAATATCGACATATGGTCAAAACAAGTCAAACTCGGTCAAATCAAGTCGAATCATCATAACCTATCAAACTTTCAACTCTTGGTTAGCCTTCAAATGTGTCCTTCTAAAAGGTAACCTATGTCATTCATTCCTTAGGATGTGTCCTTCCTAGGCATCATTACTATCATTCGACATTTTGAGGGATCCTCCTAACACCTAAGGATCACTCTTCTTGACATCAGTATTCTTCATATGTGTCCTTCTAAAGAGAAAACTCTATCATTTATGCCTTAAGATGTATCCTTCCTAGGCATTGTCATCATTTCAAGGGACCCCTTTTGAATTTTAGGGATAAAATCCTCTCGACGTTAACATTATTCAGGAGGTGTCCTTCCTGAATATGGAAATTTTTGACATTTGTCATCTGTGCATCATCAAAACTATGACACTATGGTATCTCATCATCAAAATTGACATATTGACATCAAAACAATGGATATCCAGACGCACTTGGCAAATACTTGGCACTTTTCTTTTAGCTTTTTATCATGTTATTAGTCTTTCAGCAAGATCCCAATAACATGATTTAGAGAAGCAGTGACGTATCATGACAATTGACACACATGATTATTAGTTTCTCAGTGAGGTCCTAATTCTGGGATTTAGAAAAACAACGACGTATCATGATAAGGGTTTTATTTTGTATTTTGGAAATCATGCTACTAGTTTCTCAAGGATGTCCTAGAAATAGGATTTAGAGAACCAATGACATTTCATGAATTTTCCTTCTTTTCTTTTTCTGCTTTTGGTTGATTATGAAAAAAGACTGGGGCAATTGCGCTCTTAGTATGAGTCATGACCATCCTTGTTTGTGACTGCTTGTCTTATGTGATGGTACGACCTTGTACACCTTGATTTATGTCATATCACAGTGTTTGTTGGCCATTACAACAATCTACCAAATGATGATTAAGAGCAATAAATCTAAAAGTCCTATGATAAAGTTTTGAAGGATTTGGTCTAGGAACTAACATGCATCTCCTTTTTTCTTGTCATCTTCTCTCGCCCATCTCATATAGGCATTGCATCCATATCATCATCCATATCTTTTGCACTAACATTTCTTTGTCTCTTAATATTCTAGTCTTCTCATTAATTTCGAGAGCACACCCATGTTCTTGGAACTTGTCTGTCCTCCTGATGGGGCATACTATAACCCTCCTTGTCATTCTTCCTCATCTTATTTTGCACTGGGGCATATTTTTGACTTATTTTCTTTGTCACAATGTGACATGCTACATTATGACAAAGAGGGGAAAAATGTAGACACATAAAAATGACCTAGGCTTGCAAGCTCTATTTTTACCACTTTCATCCTAGCATAATTATGACATTTAATTATGTCTTTGGTCCACATTTGACTATTGATTAAATAATTCACAATTATTTAATTAATTCATGTCCTTATATTCTTCATGATTATTAAATAAATAAATCTTATTTATTTATTAAATACGTCATTAATTGTCTAAGTCTTCCCTTAATTAAATAAATTTCTTAATTTATTTAATTACTCTTCTTCAGTCATTTCTTCTTGATTATTAAATAAATAAGTTTTTATTTATTTATTTAATATGTCACTAACTGTCATGATTAAATGAATTGATTAATTTATTTAATTAATTAATCTTATCTGCTAAATTAAATAATTATCTTTAATTAATTAATTGTCAAAATTAATATTCCTCTCATTTTAAATAAATAAAATTATTTAAAATGTCATCAAAATCTTAACTGACAGTTTATTTTGGTAAATAATTGGAAAATCAATTATTTATTATTTCACAAAATCCATATTTTGAATTAACTTAATTCAAAATGGTAACTAATCTTCTAAAAATCAAGTAATTAGGCAGATTCTTGATTTTCCATATTTGATCTTCACTTCATCTCTTATCTTCTTGATTTTTCGAATCTCACAAATCAGGCAGTCTTTATCTTCTTGATTTTCAAAAATCTTTATTTTCTAATTAATTATCTCATTTATTCTCCACCATCAATTTGATCTTCTCAGATGACATCTCGACTGCTCACTTAATGATTTTTCCCTAACCCTAATTAGGGATTATCAAATTTAATCCAAGCCTATAATTTTAGGTCTCTGTCAACAGTCAATCTCGTCCATCCATTCAAAATGGCATTTTCTATAAAATGCCATTTTCCTCTCATTTTTAGATTAGACATTAGACACACTGACGCACTAACATACTTAGGCATTTCATAGAGATTGTCACATTATTCATATTTCATTAAGTTTTAATCATATTGTCATAGTGTTAGTCATTTTAGAAGAAAATCCTTCAAAGCTTGTGTAGGACTTCATCAAGGATTGCTCGCACATTCAATCTGAGGGCAACACAAATCAGCAAGTTAGAAGGTGTAATGGAGATCAGCCATGGAGAATGAAAAAATTGGGTGAGATTGTTCTATTTTATGTTTTTCCGTTTATTGTTCCTTTGCACTTCATTATTTCTTTGGGTTTATGCTTTCAATTCATTTGATAATCCTAAACTTAAAATAACCCTTAGTTACAAGGGAAAATGCAAATTTTCCTATCAAGAAAAAAAAGACATAGGGGCGATTATGAAATTTCCCATGGGGGAAAAGGGTGAATGTGTATTCACCTCTGTAGGAAAAATGGGAAAAATTGAACTCGAACAAGAAAGGTGAGGGTGTGCTTGAAAAATAGGTGGAATCGTAAAAGAATGACATAGGGGTGATCATGCTTGCTAGACAAGAAAATGTATGGGAAAGGAAAATGGGAAAAATTTCCTTACACAAAGGGGAACTAGCCTAACTAGGTAGGGATGAAAAAGACAAGAAATAGGAACGAAGTGTTAGAAAATATGACAAAATGTTTTGTGTGGATGCAAAACTTTGAGATGCTGAGGACACATGAGAGACACTCGGTGGTGTTGGAGGTATGCATGAGGGTGATGACTTATCTGGACCATGTAACACTAGTGCGAGCATGAATACTACATGTGTTGCATATGTTGTGGTTTCCAAACATTCGAGCGCATAAAGGAATACTGATAGCATTGATGGAGAAATGGAGCTCCAATAATTTGACCTTCCATCTCCTGACAGGGGAGATGACTGTGACTCTAGAAGAAATTTGGAGGATATTGTGATTGTTGATTCAGGAACACTTAGTTAGCGCAACACCCTGATGTTTGGTTGACAGGAGTGCATGAGTAGGTTTTGGACGGGAGGACCTTCCCATCTAAGGGAAGGAGTTGGACATTGATGCATGTTTTGGGATTGACATCGCGATGCTACCCCTATACCTTTGTAGACTCATTAACGAGATCCTCCTAGAAGATAGGAGTAGATGATTCTTCAGCCTCAAGATGATTGAGGTTGTTATGCATATTGTGGAGATACAAGAGGGGGAGTATGCATGGAGAGTGTGTGTATTGGTATAACTATACTATAACATGCAGTATGTCTACTATAGATGATCACTCAGCATTACCCATGTGACATTTCTCCAAGTTTGGGCTTGGGAGCACATCAGTGTTGTGATACTATAAATTTTGATTGTGGGAGTTCAGGATGAGACACTACCCATGGCATACTAGTGGGGATCTGAGTACATATAAAAATTGCATTATTAGGAGGTGGGGAGTTTGGAGGACTAGTGATAGAGGATGGATGGGCTGGTGGATGGAGACATTACTTGGAGTCCATACTTGGTGCGACGTTTCCAGGGATGGAAAGATGATGATAGGAGATGGAGGGGATAATTTTTCTTAGTTTTCTACTTGATTGGTGGGGATCCATTTATTATAGAGATGCATAGACTAGAAAGGGTGACCCAACAGTTTAGAGTATAGTAGGACATCCCTGTGGGACCATAGATGTTTAGATGAGTCAGTCAGGAGTCTAGGACGATATGGGATGAGCAGATCACTATAGAGTATACTTGATAGATGTGGGATGTAGTGTAGATGACAGTTTCCATGGAGGGGAGGGCTAGAGGATGCTAGGATCATGCTAAAATACTCTACATGGTGGGCCCAACATAGGATAGGGAGGATTATGACTATGGAGCTAATTATTAGTGCATTATGATTTGGCTCAGGTGATAAGAGGGAGTTGGATAGGCCATGGAGGAGGTGGAGGAGAGGTGCTTGGTAGAGGAAAGGGGGAGATGCCAACATGGAGATGGAGGAGGGAAGAGGGAAGGAGTAGGTGATGGAGGTGCTTTCCCTAGATGTGCATCCATTGGATATAGTTCCCTATGTGCCACCATCTCTAGAGGATCCTACAGTGTTGTTGATAGGAGCCCTGGCCTAGCTAGGTATATCAGAGCATAGGTTACAAGAGTTAGAGGGAGATAGAGATAGATTATAGATAGAGGTTGGGAGGCTCGAGGCTGTGGATTGACTAAGGGATGCCCATGAGGAGGGAGATAGGTCCTTCAGGAAGTTGGCAGATGAGGCAATAGAGATGTTATATGAGGTGTAGATGAAGAGAGATGATCTGTAGAGGCTAGTGGGGGAGCTACATAGAGGTATGGAGGAGATGCCGAGGGAAAGAGATGAGGCCTGAGATAGAGCAGATTGTGCAGAGGTGGTCATGGCAGATGCAAGGTGATTTTTGGAGAGGGCGGAAACTATAGAGGCATAGGTATAGACCCTACAAGGTGAGAGGGATGCAACAACATAGAGGATATCTCAACTGGAGTCCTAGGTTGAGTATATGTGGATGGAATAGGAGGCTTGGGATAGGGAGAGGCATCATATTAGTTCCCTGAGGGATAGATACCAGATAGAGAGGGATATAGCTTGGTCACAAGCAACAAGGGAGGTTGATGCTAGGACAAAGACTAGGTATTATATGTTTTCTTATCATCAGGCCATCCTAGATCCCACACAGAGGGTGCTACCATATGTTCAAGCAGTGTCACAGATGCCAACACCCTCACACTCAGGTGCCACACACACACGAGGATACGATAGTTACTGTGAGACACCCCCTTAAGGCTAAGGTTCAATGCTAGACTCCCCTTAGAGTTTAGATGTAGCAATCACTGGATAGATGGAGGGAGGGGATACATGATGCATATTTTTTGATAGGTGTAGTGTGTATTGATAGTATAGGCAAACAAAGACTAGAGATTGTTGAGCACATATTGGACAAATTGGTTTATTCATTTATTTATTAATTCTTTATTCTTTATTCATTTAGGACACCATGATGTGTCATATGTAATCTTTGTATTTGATTAGAGCTCTACACTTGTACCTTATTTGATGGATTTCAATGGACCTTATGATGCACTATTATTGCAGATTTTCATGTACTTTTATGATATTTTATTATGGACTATGATTGACATGTTGTAGACACTATATTATTTTTTTGACATATATGATATGTGATGGATATTTCCGACACTATGTGATTATTATGTGATGTCATGGATGTTTATTATGCTCATGTTATTATGGTGGTGATGATGTATGCATGTGATTATGGCAATTTATTCTTACGTCCATGTGGATGATGTGGATTATAAGCATTATGTCTAACTCCATGTGATGCAAGATGTGATGGATGATTTATGATTTTATGATGTATGCTATGGATGTTGTACTAATGATGTGTGATGTAGGTGGCAATGTTAAAGTAGGTGATTATGTATGCATATGTGATATGACATGATGATGAATTATGCAGGGATGACAAATAACGTATGGATAATTACATTATAATGATTAATTATGTATGTATGATGTGATATGGGAAGGCAATATGATGCAATGAATGAAAATGTGTGATATATGCATGTGTCATCATGATATGGATAAATGTAATGTAATGCAATATATGTGGTGAAATGAACTAATATGATAATGAAATGAAATGCTAATGACAAGGAATGCAGTGAAGATGCTTAGACTAACCAATCTAAATCAATCTTAAAAATTTAAAATGATAATGGAATGGATATGACATGACACAAAATGAATTTAAGATGCTTAGAATAACCAATCTAGATTAATCTAAATAGCTTAAAATGATAATGAAAAAGGATAATGAAAATGCAGTGATGGAATGGAATTAAGATGCTTAGACTAAAAGATCTATATTAATCTAAACAACTTAAGATGATTATGAAAATGCTAATGCAATGGAATGATAATGAGATGAAATGAACATAAGATTCTTAGAACAACCAATCTAGATTAATCTAAACAACTTAAGATGACTATGAAAAGTTTAATGCAATGAAATGATAATGAGATGAAATGAACTCAGATGCTTAGACTAAAAGATCTATATTAATCTAAACAACTTAAGATGATTATGAAAGGGCTATTGCAATGAAATGATAATGCAAATGCAGTTAGGTGAACAATGATAGGTGTGGTAATGCATCACATAATGAGATGAATGATGATGAATGTGAGAGTGCACCTGCCAAAAGCATAGGAATCTTGTTAGGAAGATTAGGTGGATGTAGAACATTTGCACAACCAAAATCACTAACCATAGGTTAGGGAAAGAATAGGATGGGGGAAATGCAATGCAATGGGATGATAGATGAAATGCAAACCTAATGCTATTTTTCCATATTAGGAGCACTAATTTTTGCTATAGAATGGGACATGATGCACCAGGATATGAAGAATCAAGGTCAATTAGTGTCTAATGTGAAAGAAAAACATAAAAAACAAGAAGGCTATCCCAACACCACAAAACCATAGGGGCTTTGGTCAGGCCAGGTGTTGGAATAACCACAAACACAAAGGATTCCCCAACATAACACAAGACCATGAGGATCTTGGTGGGTACTACATGGGATGACGAAGAAGACAAGGATAGACAAAAGATCAAGATATGCCCCTATGTATACTTTTCAAAGCACACCACGATATGATGGATCATGGTGACACTGATAAAGTATAATAGGAAGCTAAAATGATAAAAAAAAATGTCAAAAGCATCAAAAGATCACAATATATTTCAAATGTCCTTTTCCATAGGATCAAAAGGTGGATGGGATTGATGCAGTTTGATTTACGAAGGATACATCTTGTGAAGAACAAAAGATGGAGGATAGATTAGATGATCAACATGACTTAGAATATTTGAAACTGATTGAACCTCATGATACTAGTGAATTTTTTTGTTAAGAATAAGCTGAATAAGGATGTACTTGATGACATGACATGGGACCAAAACACACCCTAAATACCGAGGGGCTCAGGGGTTGATTGAAGATTAGCCTTGCCTACGTGAAAGCACAAAGCCCTCATAGTTTGATAAAAGATTGAGGATGGATCATGGATAAAAGTAGAAAGAGGAGAATGGAGACATCAATTGATGATGAAGATTGGATGGAAGAGTACCTGGGGGGCTAATCAAATGATTATCCTTTCCTACGTAAAAGCACAGGGGCAATGTAGCTCAAAAAAATGGATGAAAGATGAGATGGGACCTAATGATGACCAAAACAATGAAAGACTCTAGATGAGCACATGAGAACGATAGATGACAACAATATACAAGTGATGGAAAGCTTAGATTTAGGATAAAAGCTTAGGGATTTAGATAGCCAATTTGGATCATCCAATGCTCAATCAAAATATTTCAAGTGACAGATAAGTGGGATATCAATGGGGTGATTGGCTTGATAGGATGGAGGGAAGCACAAAGGCAAAGAGGATGTGATGTAGATAATGATTAATCCCTCTACAAATGGTGCCTATTTCCAATTTTTCACCAAATGCACTTATCCAAGGTGCCACCAAGGGTGGTTTTCACTATAGGACAAATTTTTTCTCTTACTATGTTTAGATTTTTTTGGCTATTTTGATTTTATTTTGTATTCTTCTAGATTTTTTACTTTTTTAGGGATTTTTCTAGGTAGGATAACCCAGCTGACTCAGGTATAGAACCACTTTAGATGCATGATGTTGATAGGATATTCTAAGGGTCCCCCCTCAAGTGTTGCAAGCCGATATGCCCCAAAACCACATTTTGTTGTGACAACCTAGGGACCCAACCAATTTGCTTCAAACTTTCCTTTCTTCTCCTGATCCTACTAAGTGCGTTGATTCTCCTCTAGGACTAGATCACCAACATTGAATTAGTGAGGCCAAAAATTCTTGTTGTAGCTTCTCCTAAGAAAATGTTGGTATGCTTGAAGGTGATTGTAGGCCTTGATGCATTTTTCATCCAAGAGTTCAAGCTAAATTAAGTGTGCAACCCAAGCATCGTCATCACTGATGAGATTCTTTAGAGAGATTCAAAGTGATGGGATATCAACTCCAATTGATAAGATTGCATCAATGCTATAAATGAGGGAGTATCAAGTGGTTCTAGTGGGGGTATAGATGGATGTGCGGTATGCCCAAAGGGTAGGATTGAGATGGAGGTTCCAATATCTACAAGTGTTATTTACAACCTTTTTAAGGATTTTATTGAGGGTATTGTTGGTTGCCTTAGCCTAACCATTACTTTGTGGGTAATAGGGAGTGGACCAATGATGTTGATATGGTATATCTCATAAAGATGTTTAATAAACTGGTTTTTGAAGGGTTTACCATTATTATCAATGATGGTGGAGGGGATTCCATATATATAGAGAATATGGAAAATGATGAATTTGGATATTTGAATACCCGTGATTTGAAAAAGTGGAATTTCTTCCACCCACTTGGTAAAGTATTCGGTGGTTGTGATGATGAAGATATGGCCATCAGAGATGCAGGGTAAATCTTTTCAATCAAGTCAAAACCCCATTGAGAAAAAGGCCATGGTGGTATGATAGGCTACAAGTCTTGTACAAGAGCATGGATTAAATCAAGGTGTTGCTAACAAGATCAAAATTTATTCACAAACTCACAAGTGTCATGCTTCATGGTGGGCTAGTAATAGCCTACTATGAGAATCCTCTTTGCTAAGGAAATTCCATTAGAATGGGACCCACAAACACCACTATGTACCTCATTTAATGCAATGTAGGATTCTAATTCATTGAGACATTGAAGAAGAGTACCATCATACCCTCTTCAATAAAGTGTATTTCCCACGATAGTATAGCATGAAGTACATTGTATGAATAATTTACATTGATTGTGGGTAAGATTAAGTGGTAAAATTTTGTCATGGAGGTAGGCATAAATGTCATGGTACCAAGGTGAATCAGGACCTACAATATCGCACACCATTTCATTATAAGGCACATTGTATGCTAGGATTAGTAGTTTCTCAATAAGAAACTCATAGTGCATTTGATCTTTGGGAATGTTGATGAGGGAAACAATTGTAGCCATTGCATCTACTACTTTGTTTTGGACTCTGGGAATCTACTCAAATTGGATGTAGGTGAAATACCTCTTAAAGTCATCCACCATGTAGTTATAAGGAAATAGATTATCATCTTTGGTTTGAAACTCATCATTGACCTATTTGACTATCAATTGGGAATCGTCAAAGACATAGAGACAAGTGATATTCCATTGGATGGTGATTTTTAGGCCAATGATTAAAGCTTCATACTCAACAATATTGTTGGTGCACGAGATTGCTAACTTAAATGATTTTGGGAAATAGTCACCTTGAGGAGTGACGAATAGAAAACCCACACCAACTCCATGTATCTAATTCTACAAGTATAAGGACACTTTTGTTAGGAAATTTGGCTACTAATGGATATGCATCCACCAAAGGAGCATTGGCCAACTAATTTTCTATCACCTATCCCATGATTTCTCATCAATCAACATACTCTATATCAAACTCGCTAGATAACATAACCCACTTGGCCATATGGTTGGTTAAAGACATTCTTGATAATAGATATTTAAGTGGGTGAAATTTTGAGTTTAGTTTGATGGGATGACTAAGCATATAATGGCGTAGCTTTTGTGAACTAAAAACAAATTCTAGACAAGATTTTTCCATAGGCGAATAGTTGAGCTCATAACCCACAAGTGTGTGGCTAATATAGTAGATAGCACATTCTTTAGAGAATTCATCATGTTGTGCTAGTAATGCCCCTAGTGCAACCAATGTAGTTGAGATATATAATAGGAGTGGTTTCCTGGAATGGGAGGCATTAGAATAGGTGGATGAGCCAAGTACTCCTTAATCTTTTTGAATCCTTTTTGACATTCTAGATCCCATTTGAAAGTGATTTCTTTATGCAAAAGGTGTGTGAATGATTGAAACTTGTTAGCAAGCTAGGCTATGAAATGCTTGATGGATTGTAGCTTTCCTTGAAGGCTCCTTAATTGATTTAGATTGTGTGGTGAGGGAATTTCCATTATTTCCTTGACCTTGGCTGGATCTAGTTCAATACCCCTTCTAGAAACTATGAAGCCCAATAATTTACTAGATGTAACACTGAACACACACTTTTTTGGATTTAGATGCATCTTGTATTGCTCTAACCATTCAAATATTTTCTTCAGGATAATTGGATGCTTTTATCTAGTCTTGGACTTCCCCAATAATTCATCAACATAATCTTCCATTATAATATGGATGAGGTCATGGAAAATAATAGTCATCATACATTGGTAAGTTGCCCCTACATTTTTGAGATCAAAGGGCATGACATTGTAGTAGAAGGTGCCCTAAGGGGTAGTGAAGGTTGTTTTATGTTGATCTTCTGGTGCAATTCTAATTTTATTGTAGCCAAAAATCCATCCATAAGGGATAGCATGTCATGCCCTACTATAATATCTACCAACATGTCGATGTTGGGAAGTGGAAAAACATCCTTTGGGAAAGCTTTATTAAGATCCTAAAAGTCTATATAGATTCTGATATTCCCATTTGGTTTGGCCATAGGCACTATGTTGGATATCTAGTTAGAGTAGTCAATAGGTCTTATGAACCCAACCTTTAACAGTTTCTCTAGTTCTTTCTTGATGAGCAAGGCCACTTGGGGATTCATCTTTCTTAGCTTTTGTTTAATAGGTTTGGAATCTAGATGAACGTCCAAATAATGTACAAAAAAAGTGGGATCTAATCCTAGCATATCTAAATAAGTCAATGTGAAGTTGATGATTCCTTCCTCTAAGTTAGTTGACAATGATGGAATGCTCTTCTTGTGACAATGCTTTGGCTACATAAGTGATTTTGGGGTCTTCTTTTGTTCCCAAATGAGCTTCTTGCATCTCTTCAATCAATATTGAAGACTGTTCAGACAAGTGAGCTCTTACATGGGGAAGATGAACATCCCCATCCTTTAGCACTTCATCAATTTTTTCAATATCAAATACACCCTTTGTTTTTACTTTTGATGAGTCAAGAAGTGCCTTGGAGAGGTTTTCATTAGATGACTCTTTTATTTTTCTTCTTTTTACTTTTGTGGTTAGGGTGTTCATCTTCCCCCGATCCCACGAGATGTACGTAAGTGTCCACTAAAGGAAAGGTATCTATAGGTGGGCTACCTTGTAGGTCCCAATCAATAAGCTTGGGGTAATAGATGTAAAGGATGATGGTAAGGATTGATATTGAGTCAAATAAGTAAGGGAGATCAATGTCATCGTAAGTGAGTATGATGGTTTCTTCTTCAAGTATTTCTTCAAGGAAATCATTATCTATATTGACATTATTAGAGGCACTAGTTCATGGTGTGAGACCATTTTATTGTTGCCATAGCCTAGGCCTATACATTTAGGTTGCATGGGTGTCTCGATGGGATGCAATCTACCATGTTCCTGTATGCCAAGACCTCCCCCTTGATAATTGTATTTTTTAGCTAACCTTGACACACGAGGATAAGTCTCTTGGAAATACTCGATGAGAGGTGGAAAAGGCTTAGGTTCTTCCCTATATATCCATTGGTAGATGTCATCATTTGGCTAATCTTGTTGTGTTCCTATGGACCAAAAAGTAGTCGAACCCATATTCTTAGGGATGATGGTTTTTTTCTTCTCTTCTTCCTTTGGTGTAGACTGAGAAGGTTGATTGTAAGTGCAAGGAGATGGAGGCATGGTTTCCATGTTAAGAGTTTTACGCATCTCATGTTCTCCACAACCTTTATCAATGAATTGGACCTTGGTAATAGTGGATTTAAATGTGGTGGATGGAATGGATGTTGTGGTGGATGGATTGGGAAGATGATGCCTAAGGTGACCCCACCTCTACTCTTGGACAATGTCAAGAGTAGGGAAAGGAGGCTTCTAGAGCATGACAGTACTCAAAGGGTTGAGGATCAACATGAATGGTCACTTTGACCCCACTATATGGGAACTTCAAGCATTGGTGATAGGTGGATGGAATGGCCTATATGGCGTGGATCAATGGTCAGCCAAGGAGAAGGTTGTATGGTAGATCAAGATCAAGAACATGGCATGTGGTGTATTGTACAATGGGACCAACCTAAATAAGAAGAAAAATGATACCTTCAAAGTCCCTTTCTGCATTGTCATAGGCCTTGATTGTAATAGTTTGACCATCCAAGTCAATATGGGTATATCCTACCTATTTTATGAAATTTAAGGTACATAGATTGAGGGAGAAGCTATTATCTACCAAAAACCACTTTACCTTATGGCGAGTGACAATTACCTCAATATGGAGGGCATGATTTTGGGATGAATCAGTCAGTGGCATGTCATTTTGACTAAATCCCAATTGGTAAGTTGATGAAAAATATCCTACTAAAGCTTGAAATTGTGTAGGATCTATATCATTGGGCACATGTGTATCCTGTAGAGCTTTTGTAAGGATTTCTTGATGAATTGGAGAAGACTAAAGAAAATATAGAATGGATATTTGGGCTGAATTCTTGCTAGGATGGTCAAGAATATTGTATTGGGAGCTCGCAAGAGCTAGCTAAGATGAAGTGGAAGGCCCAAGAACTATTATGTGAGTATGGTGTGTGGTAAAAACAGATTGAGGGTCTTTACCCTTAACACAAATCATGGACATTCATGGTTTTTATTGACCAATGCACATAACAATTCCATCAAAGTTATATGGTACATTCTTATAGTTAATTTTATTTTTTATGTTATTTTGACTATTATTGTTAGGCCTAAGATTAACATTTGAACTACTAGCACCCTAATTGTGCTTAGGAAAGGAATTTTGATATATTTGTAATTGAGCATTGGATGACATAGCTTGATTTATATCCACTTGGATATCACCTTGATCTATAAGATCTTGGACATAAGTTTTTAGTCCTTAACACTTGTTAGTGGAATGAACCTTAATTTTGTGAAAGTCAAAATGCTCTTTTTTCCTATACCAAGTGGCTTGGGATTTGACTCGTTGAAAGGCTTTATCATAGGGTAGGTAATCAGATAGCTTGCTTGAAGCAGCCTCTTGAAAACAACATCTAAAGCTTCTCCCAAAGGAGTGAATGAGTGTTTATTGTTCCTTTTATTTTTTTTATTGGATTGTTGGGGAGGATAGGGTGCACCATGTGGTACAAATATGATGTTAGTGATTAATTGTTGATTGGGGCCATATTGTGATCTTTGTGAGGTGTTAACTACTTGGATGTGTTTGGTGTCATTGAAACCATCATTGAAAGAGTTCTTATTCTTGTTGTAGCAGGTTTTATCTCTAGATGATTTATCTTTATCTTTATTAAAAATCTTGATTTTTCCCTATGGACATGGAAAAATTAACCCTTTTACTTTTTCTTGTTTTGTCCCTCCTTGTGTGTATTTGGCCTGATTTCACCTTGATTTAATGTTGTAATGTGACTTATACATTCACATTAGGTCTTGAATATTTAAATCACTAAGACTTCATGATGTCTTGTAAAGGTGTTGTGAAGTGTTGTAACACTTTCTACACTTTTCTAGACTCTTCTTATTATAATTCATCTTAGTATTCCCTTTTTATCCCTTACCAAGTCTTATTTTAAAGTGTTGTAAAGTATTGTAACAAACTTTCACACTTTTCTAGGCTTTTCACCACTAATTACACCTTTCTTATGCTTTATTTGGCCCCTTTATGCATTTACATGCCTTAATTAAGTGTGTTTTTAATATAAACCCAAAAAATATCATTAAATACAAATTAATCCCCAACACCCACCTACATTCCTTGAGTGGGACCCATTCACCATGGGTGGCGAACGAGTCCTTCTTAACACAAAATTTAAAATAATTTCAAATTTCTTTCAGGTTTTTATTCATTAAGACCTTAGGTCAGCCTGTGATGTTGTATCTTTGAGAAATTGTTGAATAAGTGTATAAATAAGTGTTTCTCTATTCATTTTAACCCCCATTCATTCATTCAATCATCTCATTCATTATTGCATCCATCTAAGCACTTGAGTATCATACCATCATTCAATTAAGCAATTATCAAGCATCTTGGAGCAGCCATTGACATATCTTTAGACTTCAACAACAAGGATTTTAGTGAGTTCATGACACTTGCATTATATTTGTTCATCATTCCTTTCTTATTTCATTTCACTTCTTTATGAAGGGTTTGATTACCAGAGTGGGGTTTGACTAAGGCAAACCCTTATACTCTAACCCTTAACCATTTCCCTCATCTTTGCATGTGTATTTGCAGGTCTTGTAGGTAGATTTGTTAAAAATATAGGTTTTGGAAAGTGGTCAACAAGTCATCAAAGCTACTCAAGTTAACAAAGACCTAATTCAAGCTTAAAGACATCATTCATCCCATTTTCTATAGATTTGAATCCATCAATCTGACAAGAAGACAATTATAGATCTAGACCCACAAAGTTGAATTTGGAATTTGTATATTTTTGTAGGTGGACCGATTCGCCATCAGTGGTGAATGAGTCCCATTGCTAGGATGGAAAAAATGATTTTTGAGGTTTTCAATTCTTGACACCTTGAAACCTGTTTTAGCATAATTTACCAGAAGCATGACTAATTTTCCATTTGTGGTCAATGAGTCCTAGTGGTCATCAATAGTGATTTTTGAAACATTCGAGAGCATTCCAACATCAAAATTCTATCTCTAGGTGCACTCCATTCAGTCTCATTAAGTTCTATGTTCATTTGCACATGTTTCTAGTTCATGTTTGCATACAACATTATGTTTTCTAGCACTTTGCATTTCCTAGTTTATATTCAATAATTAATCTCTTTCATTAAGTTTTTGCATTTAGTTTTCTTCACCTAGGAATATTGCACCCACATCATATCTGTCTTTGAATGTGAACATTGCATTTTGGCTCAAATCTTATCTCCTTTTAGGTGGAAAACTGTAGAAGGAGCATAAAGCATTTGGGTGCCAAAATCTTTGTCTCCATTTTGGTGAACCTAATGTTAGAGCATTTTTAATTTTGATTCTAAGTGAATTTGCATCCTAGGTTTTGCTTGCATCATCATTGCATTAGGTTTTGCATTGTTTACACATCCTAGGGTTTTCAAAAATTACATTAGTAAAAACATCATATAGCTTTCATTTTTGCATTTCAAATTATTTAAACACACTAAAATCCTACATTTTCATTATGTAGTTGCATTTTTGCATCTAAAAAACATTAAATTGCATTCCAAATTTTTGAAAAAACTCAAAAAAATTCATCCCTAGACTCATTTGCAACCCTGGGTGAATCAATTCAGTTGCACATTCTGAATTGCATTTTCTAGGCATTTTCTGCATTATAGTTTTATGTTATTACATCTCTATTATAGTTTCCAAAATTTATGTTATTATCATTTTATTACTTCTAGTTTGCATTGCGTTTGAATCCACCTTTCCTTTAGTACCCCTTGTATGATTGTTTGGTGCCCTATTGATAATACTTTAGTGAGAAGAAGTTCCTGACTGATGGCATCCCACGATAATACACTCATTGTGGACCTTGGGTTGTACCAAGCTACTAATCTTGGTGTTGACAATAGTGCATTAGGCATGGATCCAACCTTTATCAATACTCTTCCTTCCCATAACATGCAAGTTGACACACAAAACAATCACATTCTGCAAGATAAAGTCACTAACATTCATGAGTATTTAGCACATTTACAACAAGATTTGGGTCTTGAATACATCTCCACCACTGTGATCCCTGCTATAGATAACATACATCGCCTAATTAAAGGTGATGAAGGCTTAAATGTTAAGAAAAACATTGCTTAGATATACAACAAACATGTTCCTTCCACCTCTAGCACATCCCAACTAACAAATACTTTGGTTAGTCAAGGAGGACTTAACAATTCTCCTCCTTCCATAGTAGTATCTATACCTGATCTGTATAAAATCTAGACTATTTGTAGTATTGAATGCTTAATTTCAATAACTTAAAGGAATTACAAATTCATGCATACATTAATGTAATTATGCATTAAAACTGAAACTTAAAGTGACAAATCAAAACATAAGAGAGGAGAGAAGAAATGCAAACAAATTGATAATGGAGTTCGTCACAAACGTGACTATGTCTCCGGGTCCACTCCAATAAAGAGACCGATCCGATTAACTCCAAAAATCAATTACAAAAGCACCATAACCATTCTCCGCACACTTCAGCAGCATAACAGCGCTCTGACGTGCAAGAATGACTCAAAGAATCTCCACAAGACCTCTCTTTTGTGTCACCATAGCTTCAAGACTTCATCACCAGAAAAAAATAAAAAATTAACTGCACTCTCACCTTACACCCTCCTTTAAATACATAAAAATTTCTCAAATTGGTTACTAACCAATTGATTTACAAAATATTCCTTATCTCTCCAAATTACATAAAAAATCTTTGACAATCTCCCTTTATTTGCATTTAAATCTTCTAAATACCCCCTTTAATCCAAATAATAACAAATTTAAGCCCTTTTAGTTTTTTATTCATGGGCTCACATAGTTTTGGAGGTTTGATTTAATCTTTAAAAAGATTATTGTTTGTTTAATTTTTTAAATTAGGAGTTTGTTTTAAATTCTATGGCTATCGGGTTTCACTCACTTAACAAAAACATCCGATGCCAACAATACGTCAAGCGGTTTTAATGGCTTACCGGTGTCTTACAATTTTGTTATACGGGCAGTTGGAGGTTCCAACCCCCGCGGCCGCTTTGCAATCCTCAAATCTCGCCAACTCTTTATCAAAAACAAATGGACTCTATACATGGTTGTGCATGGATAGCCTGGCCGAACAGTATACCGGTGGTTTCGGTTACATACGGTGGGGGGTTTGAATCCCCCCAACAAACTTTTAACAAACTATTCACTTACCAATCTGCGGGACGAAGATTAAGGAGAGGGCCACGTGTCGCACCAGGAGTGTGCCACATGGCAGAATCTAATTGGCCCTTGTAGGTGACGTGGATGATGACGTGGGGCTGACTCGGATAATGACGTATTCTACCAACTCGGATAATGACGTGGCACCCGTACTGCTAACTGGATGCTGACCAAGCTACCACCTCAACGCCGACTTTGTGTACGGATGTACGGACTGCCATGTGTCAGATTCTGATTCGTCCGTACAGTGCCAATGAGGATGACACATGTCAAATTTTGATTCGTTGTCCATACAGTACGGAATGATGATGTCAGCAACTGTACCCTCAAAGTCAACTGAACTTTGACTACTTGTAACTCGAGCATACGGCGTCGAATCCCCCCAACAAACTTTTAACAAACTATTCACTTACCAATCCGCAGGATGAAGATTAAGGAGAGGGCCACGTGTCGCACCAGGAGTGTGCCATGTGGCAGAATCTAATTGGCCCTTGTAGGTGACATGGATGATGACGTGTGGCTGACTCGAATAATGACGTGTTCTGCCAACTCGGATAATGACGTGGTGCCCGTATTGCTGACTGGATGCTGACCGTGCTGCCACCTCAATGCTGACTGTGTGTACGGATGTATGGACTGCCACGTGTCAGATTCTGATTCATCCATACAGTGCTGACAAGGATGACACGTGTCAAATTCTGATTCACCATCCGTACAGTACGGAATGATGACGTCAGCAACTGTACCCTCAAAGTCAACCGAACTTTGACTGCTTGTAACTCAAGCATACGGTGTCGGATTTCGACGAAACAAGTTGCATTGGAAAGTTTACGACAAGCTCTTCGCAATGATGCCAACTTCAAGAACTTTTGATGACATCATTTTTTTGCTTTCTGGACGCCCTTGATCCCAGTTTGACCCAAGGTTTGACTAGCCATAACTTGCACAAACAGACTCCTTTTTTCTCTGTTCAAGTTGCGCTGGAATCAAAACATCGAGCTCTTTCTAATGGTGCTAATTTTGGAGAAAAATGAGACACTTCAATTTTCACTGAAAATATCCACCGGATCAATACCTACCTACACCATTCCACAAGTAAAAACAATAATACAACAGGTTAGCAATGTGATTCCTTCTTTGACTATTCCTACTAGTATTACTAATTCTTCTGTGGCATAAAATGTTTTCTACTCTTCCACCATACCATCTATTCACATTCCATTCACTTGCCCTAGCACTACATACACTCCATTACCATTATCTCTTCCACCTCATACCACTTACATTGAACCTCTCATCACACAACTTTTGCAAACTGTTTCCTCCTTGCAACAACAAATATCCACCATAAGCCAAAGTCAAAATGCTTTACCCACCTATTATGTCCATAGTAGCCCATTATCCTTAGAAATATTAAGAACACCAATGCCACAAGGAATTGAGAAACCTAGATTTGAGAAGTATGGAGGAAAGGGTGATCCTAATAATCATGTTAATGCTTACACAACCTAATGTAGTGACTTTGTTCTTGATGATAAATTGTTGGACAAACTATTTCCTAGGACCTTAAGGAACACTGCCTTGGAGTGGTTTTCAAACTTAGCAAACAATTCAATTCGTTCATTCAATGAACTATTTGATGCTTTCATAAATCATTTTCAAGTACACATGAATCGCAAAAAGACATTGGCTGACCTAATGAGATGCAAAAAAATGTGGATGAAAAAGTAACCAATTTCATCTCACGCTATCAGTCACTCTATGCCCAAATTGATGTCAAGGTTCTTGATCCACATCTCCAAAAGATGTTTATTGAAAATTTACAAACTCACATTCAACATAAATTGACCATGATGAAATTTCCTTCTTTCATGCATTTATGTATTTCCCTTTGTGACTATCACAATTTGATTAGTAGTCATGATGGCAAGTCCACTACTAACCGAACTGAAAAATCTGAAACTAGCAGTTCAGACAATTCGCAACCATTTCAAAAACTGAAAAAAGGTTTCTTACAATTTAATCCCCCTCAACAACCATCTCAACCCACCAACAACCAAGTAACAACTGTTAAAGTTGCGATACCTTTTACCTATGGAGATCCAAAGAGACCATTTACACCTTTACCAGACACTCTTCACAACACCATGACCCAACTTTTGTAGCAATAGATGATTACTTTACCTACTATTAAACCATTAGATCCAACAAAACCTTTTCATCCAAACTTTCAACCCAATGCTTATTGCCATTATCATAGACAAAATGGACATGACACAAAACAATGTAAGCATCTAAAACACATCGTGCAAGACCTCATTGATTTTGGTCATCTATTCATCTCAAATATCAATGTTAAAGGAAATCCATTTGTTGCCCCACCTAATCAAAATTTACAAATTTTTACCAATTTGATGCCAAAACATACCATGTCATTTTTCAAAGCTAGTGAAACACAAAACAATGATATGATGCTTGTTCATAAAATTGTTGAACATCCTTATCTTATTCAATATTATACTTCTATTAATCCTATGGATAATCTGGTAGGAGATATAGATGTTGTCCCTCATAAGGGACCACCTAATAAAAATATTGATATTACTTTCTCTTCTAAATATATTCTTCCAAATCTTCTCGATGGTCCTCTTTACATAGTTGGTCGTATTTATGATAAGCTCACTAATGGGATACTCATAGATCTCGCTTGTGGTGAGAATGAGATCACTGAGGAATTTTTGGTATTACATGATCTTTATCAAGATATTTATGACAAACCACGAGCATGGATCAAAACACACAATGGTTTTTGGTGCCCTATGATAGGATCATTCATCCTTCCATTATAGATAGGACCTAAGACAGTGGATGTAACACTTTCCATCATTCCACAATTAGATCAGTTTTGTTTGTGGCTAGGCCATCCATGGCTTCACTCGATGAAAGTTGTTCCTTTAGTCATACACAAATGTTTTAAGTTTCCACATGAAAATGAAATATTCACTATTCACCATAGTGGCTTTAACCCTTTGTCTTCTAAAGGAAACTTATCATTAGAATCCTTTTGGCTAGAGCCCATGGAACCCATAACAAC
The DNA here is from genome assembly GCA_007258455.2 of Sequoia sempervirens. Classification (NCBI taxonomy): domain Eukaryota; kingdom Viridiplantae; phylum Streptophyta; class Pinopsida; order Cupressales; family Cupressaceae; genus Sequoia; species Sequoia sempervirens. Next base: position 140,595,174 of record VDFB02026320.1, on the reverse strand, counting down.
TAACAAAGATATCTTTTTCATTGCTTATCAAAATTTTAAAGCAAAGAAAATTACTGAATTGTCCCTCCGCAACCAATCCCCATCTACTTCCAACACCCCCATCCTCAATGAGACAATGCTTCAACTTGAACCTGAGCCACCAACTCTAGATCAACCAAACATGAACACTTCAGCTTCCTCATCCAAACATCGAAGAGATAATGAAACCAACCCCATCATGCCCCCTCGCATAAAACAAGTTTATAAATCCAAAGAGAAAGTGATTGATACACCTCCCATGGTTCCTTTTGTTCCTCCCCCTTATTAAGAAAAGAATCCTATGGTCGATCAACCTACTCTTACACCTAAACAACTTCAAAATAGAATTAAATGAAAATGCGGTGCTAGGGAGCATAGGCGTCAATGGTGTCTCCTTGCTCGTCAATTACAAATTGAAGAAAATAAATAAAATCAACATTTGACTTTTATAGAAGCAATAAATAACAACCCTCCTCCCTAATCACAACAAAATGATATGTTACAACAACCAAAAATCCTAATACACCCTTCATTAGAAATTACCATCCGTCCTCCCATCGTGATTAATTTTGATGATGATGATGGTGAGATCTCTAAAATAGATGAAGAGGTGCATAATGATCTAAATACATTATTTTCCTCTTCCATGAACCTACATAACCAATCTCCTACAACAAGTGTAGAACATGGTAGGGTATGTGCAGGATCATGATGGGCCAAAAAGTGGTGATATGATGGGTATGTGTAGGGTATGTAGGTGATGGTTTTAACCCAAAATTGATGAATTGAAAAGGGTTTTTAAAGGAGATTCTCATATTTCCACCAATATAAATTATGCTTTACTTTGAATTTAATAAATGAATTATTATTCATTTCTATTTGAATTACAACTAAAGTATTGATTGATAGTTAGAAAAACATCTATAGCTTTCAAATGGTATCACATTTTTTTAATCAAAACACATGTCACATTCTATGCTTCACATACTATAGGATTAAAATAAAATGAATTTCATGAAGTTTTGACCAAGTTAAGATTGGTGGGACATATGAGTTTTTATATTTTTAAAATTTAATAAAAATTCATAATTAATTATTTACTTAGAAAAAATTACAAAAAATGCATCACATTGGAACATGAGTCCTCTACTTAAATTTAAAATATTATAAAAAGGTATTATCATTTTCTTATGGTTAGGGTGGTCAGATAGACACCTACTTCTTCTTTTTTCCCTAAAATTTAGGTTCTACTATATTGAAATTTCAAATTTTCACCAAATAGACTTTTTCTTTTTAAAAAAAAAATAAACCTAGTAGTTTAGAAACTACATTCGATTTTCTATGGATTCTATTCTTGCATATTTTTGAAATAATATAGATAACTTATTCAAATTTTTACGTCAAGTTTCCTAACTCTAATTTTTCTAACTCTTTTTCCATTTAAGGGCTTGTTTTTTCCATGATGATCATGCACATACCCAGTACTTCCCCTAGTTCGACACTTGAAATTTTCCCTTTGGATAGTCAACTACCCTCACAATACACTGAACATGATTAGGGGGTGGGTGCCTTGCTCATTGGTTGACTTGCATCTGCCTTACTAGCCTTTTGTATTTTATTTTCTTTTTCTTTTGTATGTGTGTATCATGTTCCCTTGTGACGTGACATTCAATATTCTCTCTCTCTTTGTACACTTCCTCTATTGGTACCTCTATTCTTCTATATGTCATACTTTATCTTTCTTTTTCACTTTTCCTTGAGTTTTTCCTTTTAGGGATGAATCAAAGCATTGAGATGCCCTATGTCTCTTCCATGTTGACCCAATCGGTCCTTTTACTTTTCTTTTCTTCTTTTGCTTTATTTTTTCCTTTTGGGGATGTCACAAAAAATTGAGACTGCAATGTCTCCTTCATGTTTACCCCAAAACTTTTCCTTTTCTTTTTCCTTTTCATTTTCATTTGATTTTGTTTTCCTTTTGGGGATGATACAAAGCATTGAGACCGCAATGTCTCTTCCATGTTTTCACAAAATGGATTTTATTTTTCTTTTGTTTTCACTCTCTTTATGTCATTCCTCCAGTTCTATGTGTTTTGGGGATTGTTGACAGTTTCGAGCCCTTTAATTGAAACAGTGAAGTAGTGAGCATACCGACCCCAACTCCATAGATCTCTTATGTGTTTGGCGTGTTCCTTTTTGGGGGAAACCCTTCCTTATTTTATTCCTTTTCCTTCACATGATGTAGCCTTATGCGGAAACATATGACTTGGCATAGGGGCTTTCCAAGTTGGCTCTCATGTCTTGTTTCTTTTTGCATTTTGCATTTTGCTACTTTAAAGTAATTTCTCATAATAGTGTGTAGCAATTCCTTTAAAGTGGGGCCATACATTGGAATTATTCATTTGCATTTTTCTCTTTTGGTTCTTAGTGCAACCTTGTTACTTCATATGATGTGTTTGTCACTTTGTGGATGACATTGGGTGTGATGTTTCTTCATAAGCATGATCTATCTTAGCATATTACATTCCTCTTAGTGGCCTAATGTCATGCACTACATCCCCTAAGTTGTGAATATTATATTCTTTGATCAGTCCTCTCTTGGAGAAATTAGACACAATGTTCATACCTTGCATGAACTAAACAAGACTCATTTCAACATTTCTTTGCATATTGCATTTTGCATTTACTTGGCCACCTTGCATAACACAACTTGCATACATGTGGTGCCATTGCATTTGTTCATGAGTAGTGAGCATACAAATATTTGCTTGTCTCATGAAGCACAAAATGACATTGTCTTTTGTGGCACCTTATTAAAGTTATCAGGAGGTATAACTTTGATATGGTTGAGCGAGAAAGCCCATTTTGAGGTATGACTTTTCCCCATAGCCACCTTGTGGATTTATCACCCTGTGGACAACCAAAAGTTTCATGGCCCCAGAGTGAGTATACTTGGGCTTTCTCACCCAACAGACAACCATGAATTTTGTCGCCCCAAAGTGAGTAAACATTTCTTGTTCCAAAAAAACAACCTAGATCTAATCCACAACTAGTTGGACAGATGATCAAAGCTTTCTCTACTTTCCTTCATTCTTTTTCATCACTTTCATTTGTGTTCCTTTGTGCTTATTATTTATTTTCCATGGGATCTTCATCCTAGGGGCTTGATCATCCCTCTTGATCATTGTTATCTCATCTTATCAAGCATTAGTACATTCAAACCCCTCCTGAGATGCATTGCTCTACTTTCATGTGAGTTTGAAGCAATTTCATCCTCTCACTAAAGTGTGGGCTAACTGTGCACACAAAAAAATTAACCCTTTTACTTTTTCTTGTTTTGTCCCTCCTTGTGCTTGTTTGGCTTGATTTCACCTTGATTTAATGTTGTAATGTGACTTATACATTCACATTAGGTCTTGAATATTTAAATCATTAAAACTTTATGATGTCTTGTAAAGATGTTGTGAAGTTTTGTAACACATTTCTACACTTTCTAGACAATTCTTATTATAATTCATCTAAATATTCCCTATTTATCCCTTACCAAGTCTTATTTTAAAGTGTTGTAAAGTCTTGTAACAAACTTTCATGCTTGTATAGGCTTTTCACCACTAATTACACCTTTCTTATGCTTTATTTGGCCCCTTTATGCACTTACAGGCCTTAATTAAGTGTGTTTTCAAATATAAACCCCAAAAATATCATTAAATACAACTTAATCCCCAACACCCACTTACATTCCTTAAGTGGTGAATAAGTCCCTCTTGGCACAAAATTCAAAATAATTTCAAATTTCTTTCAGCTTTTTATTCATTAAGACCTTAGATTGGCCTATGATGTTGTATCTTCAGTAAATTAGGGCATAAGTGTGTATAAATAAGTGTTTTACTATTCATTTTAACCCCCATTCATCCATTCAACCATCTCATTCATTCTTGCATCCATCTAAGCAATTGAGCATCATAACATCATTCAATGAAGCAATTATCAAGCATCTTGGAGTAGCCATTAACATATCTTTAGACTTCAACAACAAGGTTTGGTGAGTTCATGACACTTGCATGTTATTTTTCCATCATTCCTTTCTTATTTAATTTCACTTCTTTATCAAGGGTTTGATTACCAAAGTGGGGTTTGATTCTATACTCTAACCCTTAAGCTTTTTACCCCTCTTTGCATGTGTGTTTGCAGGTTTTGTAGGAATATTTTTCAAAGAGACAGGTGTTGAAAAATTTTCAACAAGTCATCAAAGCTACTCAAGTCAACAAAGACCTACTTCAAGCTTGGAGACATCATTCAACCCATTTTCTGTAGATTTGAATTTATCAACCTAACAAGAAGACAAGTACAAATCTGGACCCATAGAGTTGAATTTGGAATTTTCATATTTTTGTAGGTGGAATGATTCACCATTAGTGGCAATTTTTTTCCCAATGCTAGGCTAGAAAAAGTGACTTATGATGTTTTTAGTTCCTGGCAATTTGAAACCTGTTTCAGCAGGATTTACCATAAGCAGGACTAATTCACCATCTATGTTAAAGGAGTCCCAATGGTCATCAAAAGTGATTTTTGAAACACTCCAGAACCTTCCAGAATCATCATTCTATCTCCATGTGCACTCCATTTAGTCTCATTAAGTTCTATTTTCATTTGCACATGTTTCTAGTTCATGTTTGCATACAACACTGTGTTTTCCAGCACTTTGCATTTCCTAGTTTACATTCAATAATTGATCTATTTCATTAAGTTTATACATTTATTTTACTTCATCTAGGAACATTACACCAACATTATATTCCTCTTTGAATGTGAACATTGCATTTTGGCTCCAATCTTATCTCCTTGTAGGTGAAAAACCCTAGAAGGAGCATAAAGCATTTGGGTGTCAAAATCTTTGTCTCTAGTCCCTTAGCGATGAGGGCCCTTTTGATGGTAGTTCCCTTCTCAATAACCTTGGTAAGGGTGGTAACACAATGAAGGAATAGAATATGGGATAGTTCAGGTGGGCGTTGGTAAACAAAGATGGTCACCAAATATTTCTTATTAAGATGGGATTTTAACCATCTAGCTAAAGCTTGCCACCTTTGCAGGTAACTTGCAAATGTTTATCCCTCATGTTGGATATATTTTAGGAGATATAATGTATCAATATCCTTATGTAGATTGAAAGAGAAGTTTGCAACAAAGTTTTTTGATAAATACATGAAGGAAGAAACCAACCTCTTCTAGAGACCCATGAACCATTCTAGAGCTTTCCTGGTTAGACTCCTAGGGAACAACCACATAAGTTAATTGTCATTATGCATGACCTCCTGAAAATGTGTGTAAAATTCTTGCAAATGGTTCCTAGGATCTCCCCTTCCCTTGTATTTATCAAATTTAGGCATTTCAAAGTGCTTAGGAAAGGGGATGAGTGAAACTGAAGGGTCAAACAGATAGGAGAAAATCTTCTCAAATTTGAACGACTTCTTAGAGGTCCCCATTTGCAAGTCTTTTAATGTGGCTTTTATCTCTTTCCATTCCTTGTTAATGGGTGCTGATGAGGAGGGATGTGCTAAATTGGAATGATCATAAGGGATATATTGTTGATATGATGGATGTGTACGTGGAATGGAATGACCATATGATGATAGAGGTGGATATGAGGGGGTTTGTTGATATTGTGGTGGAGCACCTAAAACATGTAATTGAAAAAATGCACTATTTGTAGGTTGGTCTAGGAAATATGGGGGTAAATTGAGTCTTTCATATTAATAAAGGTCTGATAAGACCACTTTTAATGTATTTGGGGGTTCTAGTGTTAGTTTGGTTCAAAAGTTGCATTATGATGTAATAATTGTCAATAAATTGTCAAAATAGTGCAAAATTAAGCTATGTAAAGGGGCTCACTAGTTGGTGGCCAGTTTTAGGCATTGGGGAGTTTTTTTTTTATGAGAAATTGTATTTAAATCCTCTTGAAGGCTCGAGGAAAGGTTTCTAAACAATTTTAAAAGAAGATTTCAATCAAAAGGCATAGTTTTCAGTTAATTTCTGAATTTTTGTGCAATTCCTGCCTATGTATGGGTCCATACAATAGATACAGGCCTTCAAATGTTTTGAATTTTATGTGGCATGGTGTTAAATCTCTTTTAAATCCTTTTTTGAAGAAATTCATTGAGTCTAAAGACTTTTAGTGGCTGATTTCTCTTGGCTGGTCTGTAACAGGGTTTTGGGTATTTTGAAGTCCATAATGTATTAAACATGCCATTCCTCCTTCTGTCCTTACTGTAACTTGGAGGAATGGTATTTTATGTTTAGGAATAGGGTTATAAATAGGATTAAAATTGTGGTGGAGCCAATAAGGTTGATTCTCTATGCTGCCCTGATGAAATTATGGTGTTAGGCCTTTGAAATCAAGGCTAGAATATGCAAGTTGGTGAATTTGGTCTAAGAGGAGTTGGAACTTGTTTTTTTCTGCATTTATAAGGGTATCCTAATGTTTTTAGATGGTCAGAGAAGTTGGGAGAGGCTAGGTGTTAGGAGGAAGTTGAAAACCCTATTAGGAAGGGTTGGAAAGAGTGAAAAAAATGAGGTTTTATAAATAAAGTGCATAAAAAACTTGAGGGAAGCATCATATAACATTTTTTTGAGTATGTGTAGGTGGAAAAATGAGGGATTCAAGTGGTTTTAAGTCTATATGGGATCAAGACATATTATTTTCAGTAGACTTTAGAGTTTTGCTTGCAAAAGGAGGGTTTTTGAGTAAGGGGTCAAAAGGAGCTTTTGGGGTCCTAAGACCTGGTGAATCCTTGGTTTTGAAGCATAGCTCAAGACTTTTTTCTAGTTTTTTTGGTTTGGGGTTGCAATCTTGGAGGGTTTCTTTTTTAAAGTTGACCTATTTGGAAGCCTAAAACGGTGGAAAAGTCAAATTTGTCAAATTTGTTCCCAAGGAGTCATATTGGGGGTTAAGATATGCTTTGTAACTATGTAATGGGTGTTTGAATCATCCTTTTGTTTGCCAATTTTTTTGGAGTTAAGGGCCTAAAACCAGGTTGCACTTCTACTAGGGTTCCAAAGGTGAAAGTGGGAAAATTCTACTTTTGTTGGTTTTCAAACTTTGGGAGTTTTTTGGATTGGTCTTATATGTCCTTTTAATTGTGTTAGATTCCTCTTGAAGGTAGGTTGACACCTTGAGTGGTTTTGGGTCCCCTATGCATGCATCATATTGATTGGGATACATGGATTGGGGATTGACATAGGGCTGTTGGTAAGATGGTGGAGCTTGGTAATATGAGGATGAGGCACCTTGGTGATATGATGGTGGTTGTTAGGAATAGTGTGGATTGGATTGGTAATTATAGGTAGGTTTTTATTGAGAAGAGTATGGAGGTTGTTGTGGGTTAGATTGGTAGTTGTAGGTACTTTGTTGCTGGGAAACATATGGAGGTTGTTGTGGATTGAATTTTTTGTAGTAGGTATGTTTTTATGATTGCAAAGGACGAGCATAGGATGACTATGGTTGGGATTGGGAGTGGCTGTAGTGGCTTGCACATAGTAATTTCTTTGAGGATGATATAGATATTAGGTACTAGGGTTGCCTAGAATTCATTGGGAGTGTTGTTGTGATTGCGTGGGGATTTGTGAATGCTAAGGTGGTTGTTGCTAGGATGGTTGAGATGGGATTTGACATTAGTGAGGCGGTAGCTAATAGGATGGTGTTTGTATTCAAGAAGAAACCTACAATTGGTGAGGGGTTTGTGATGGAATTTGTTTGTTGTTTCATAATTTGGGTATGGTGTTGAGGCTGTGATGGGATTTGGGTGTGCTATTGAGGCTACAATGGGATTTGGGTATCCTACTAAGGTTGTGATGAGATTTGCTATGGATTACTCTGGGGCTAATGCAACGACAAGATATTTCCTTGAGGTGGTTGTTGAGATGTGAATGGAGGTGGTGGTTGTATGCAACCCTAAAATGGTCACCTAGACTTTGGGCCCCATTTATTTAATTTGTCAACATCAACTTTACGAATGTGATTGTCACATTTTCAAATCAAATTTCTTAATCAATTCATAACTATTTCAAATGTTTCGAATTTTCCTAAGGTTTGAATGCTTCATTAATTTTATTTAATCAAAGAAATAAATCCTTTTAATAAATAAAATAATGTTATTTAATTGAAGTTAATATTACTTAAATAAAATGATGCTATTTAATTAAATCTATTTTTAATTAAATAATTTTATTTTATTTTATTAATATTCTAAAACATAATCTTATTTTATTTTATTAAAGAGAGATATTATCATCTTAAATAAAATAAAATAAATGAAATATCCTCTCAAGAATATCTGTGATGAAAAAAAGGGAAACAAATCAGTTAAAAGGGAAATAAACTAAAAAAAGAATTCCAATCAAGATTTGTTTCTATTTTTCTATTTATCCCACATTGTTTGAATTTGCCTTCAATTCTACTTTTGCCTATAAAATGAGCCCTCTCATTCTCATTTCAAAAAAAAAGAAAGAATCACGAATTTTTACATCAGACTTATGCTGCAAATTTGAATTTTATCATTTGAGATTACATTAGTTTGATTATATAAGCATCTTATTTTTAGAGCATATAGTTTAATATTGCATTTTAGCTTAATCTTCATAGTAAATTAATTTGCAAAATAATTCATTTATGGCATTGCATGTAGATTAAGTTTCATTTCAATAAATTAGTTTGGTTTATTACATTTTACAGTCATTTAGATTAGTTTTCATTGTTGCATTGCAAGAACAGGATTCATGGAGATTGGCATTCTTGCTTCTCCTCTTTGAATCTCTCGTTCCGAGATTGTATTTGCAGGGGTAACAGGGTTAATCTGAGGGCCACAACATCAATCTCTGCTCTTCTCGGATAGAGAGCTGTGAATTGATTTGCAAGGACTCATTATTGAGTATCCTTGCATGCAAGGATTCACAGAAGTATAACATATTTTTAGTTATACATTTTGGCCCACTTCTCTTACATTCTCTAATGAATGATGAACACACAAAAACCTATGTTACCCTATTGCAAGTACACCTTTGCATTTTCATGTAGCTTGCATTATTTAGACTTCATGTTAATTTTCACTTTTAGGCTGTATTATGGGTTTGAGAGGGGTTCCTTCATCTTTCTTGTGGATTTTTCATCAACTGTGATCACGTTCTTCATTTCCTTATCTTCTTTCGTGATCTCAATCGAAACTCCCTGTCTTAAACAGTTGATTGATTTTGATGCATCCTCTTTATTGAAGAAGATTCTCTTCCTTCTCTCCATTTCTTTCCATTTCTTCCAAACTTCTATCTTCCATTCGATTTCACCCCACTTCTTTTCTTCTAATTCAACCTTAGGGCATAATTTTCTTGCTGATCTACCCGGGTTCTGTGATTCTTATATTTTTCATCTTACAGCAATAACCTTATCTTTTGTTTGATTTGATCAAATTTTTCAATTTATTATTTCTCCTCTATCTCATTTCGATTTTGATCCGAGGCCGTTACCTATCAAACTTCCAATCAGTTGACATCAGCGGTATCAATTGCTTCTCTTGGGGCAACAGCGAGATTCTATCTCTCACTTTGGATGATATGATCGAATCGACCTCATGTTCAAAGAGCCTTTTGTTTTATGTTTGTCGGATAGTGATCACGATTTGGAGCCTCACATGAGGTTGTTTTGTGATCCCAAATCGATCTCTACATTGCAACTTCATTCTTTAGCGCATGTGATCAGTGGAGCCTCACATTAGTCAAGAGGGAACAAATAATAATGCAACAAAATGGTCACCTAGAATTTGGGACCCATTTATTTATTGTCAACATCAACTTTTCTGAATCAATGATTGTGCATTTTCAAAATCAAATTTCTTAATCAATTCACCAACTATTTCAAATGTTTCAATTTCCCCTAGGGTTTGAATGCTTCATTAATTTTATTTAATCAAAGAAATAATAAAATCCTTTTAATAAAATAAAATAATGTTTATTTAGTGAAGTTAATACTTAAATAAAATGATGCTATTTAATTAAATCTATTTTAATTAAATAATTTTTATTTTATTTATTAATATTCATTTCTAAATTACATAATCTTATTTTATTTTATTAAAAGAGATATTATCATCTTAAATAAAATAAAATAAATGAAATATCCTCTCAAGAATATCTTGTGATGAAAAAAAGGGAAACAAATCAGTTAAAAGGGAAATAAACTAAAAAAAGAATTCCAATCAAGATTTGTTTCTATTTTTCTATTTATCCCACATTACTTCTGAATTTTCCTTCAATTCTACTTTTGCCTATAAAATGAGCCCTCTCATTCTCATTTCAAAAGAAAAGAGAATCACCGAACACACATCGGTTTATCTTTGCAAATTTGAAATTTATCATTTGAGATTACATTAGTTTGATTATATAAGCATCTTATTTTTAGAGCATATAGTTTAATATTGCATTTTACTTTAATCTTCATAGTAAATTAATTTGCAAAATAATTCATTTATGGCATTGCATGTAGATTAAGTTTCATTTCAATAAATTAGTTTGGTTTATTACATTTTACAGTCATTTAGATTAGTTTTCATTGTTGCATTGCAAGAACAAGATTCATGGAGATTGGCATTCTTGCTTCTCCTCTTTGAATCTCTCGTTCCGAGATTGTATTTGCAGGGGTAACAGGGTTAATCTGAGGGCCACAACATCAATCTATGCTCTTCTCGGATAGAGAGCTGTGAATTGATTTGCAAGGACTCATTATTGAGTATCCTTGCATGCAAGGATTCACAGTATAACATATTTTTTAGTTATACAGCGGTAAGTTTGATGTAGGTGTAGAACTAGGAGGTGGAGATGGTGCAGTGAAAGGGTTATTAACATTTCCCATAGTATTCCTTGATAACTAACCTGATTGATTTGGTGGGAGAGGTGGTACGGATGGTATAGGAGTCGAACCTTTTTGGATATTCATGCTTGGCAGGTTGGGAGGACCTTGCATACCAAGACCAAGAGGATTGTTAGGATTGAGGCCTTGGGGATTGTTAGGATTAGGCGGTGCTCCCACAGCCAAAATTGGAACCCTAGGGGATGTTATTTGATAAAGAACAACATTGAAAAATCTAGGTTGATATGAACAATCTTGTGGTGGACATTGTGGGACGTATGAATTGCCTAGATCATTCAAATAAATTTTAGGATCTTATGGCATAGAGGGTGCAAGAGGTGTAATGTTGACATATTTTGATAAGTCAAACCCCAACAATAGCTTGATACCTTTTAGGAGTAATGTGGTGGGGATTTTATCCCCACACTCATCAAGAAGATGATCCATCATTTGTACATTGGTTGGATTGCTAGGGTATTCATCAATTGTGAGCTCAGGTTGGTTAACCATACCTTTTTTAGGAGGAGATTGGGTGTGAACCTCAGTGTTAGATTGTGATAAGCCACTAGTGGTGAGTTGATCTCAAGGAATTTGAGGTAGAGCACCCTAGGACTATTGTTTTTCCATGATTTTCCTTGCTTGTGATTAGGTGGTAATGGGCATGAAAATGCAAAATGACTAGGTGACAGATGACACTACTCACTAAGTTGCACATAAATGATGGCCTAAATGATGATGAAAGGATTTGATTGATTGATTGGATGATTGATGGGATGACCTGGATAATTGATTAGATTGAATTCTACTACGTCAATTAACTAGATTGGATAATTGATAAGATTGGGTGATTGATTGGATTGGATTGATAAGACAAACTCTAAACCAAGCAGGTAAAACTTTAGTGGTGAATATTACAAGCTAAAAAGGATGTTGAATTGCCAAGTTTTTACAAAAAAATAATTTCATCTTGATTAATTCGCCTATGCATTATTTTTTAAATGATGCATCATTGGAAATGATTCACCAGTAGTTTATACTGTAATTACAAATATTAATTATATTC
>VDFB02026320.1:140502189-140583105 GCA_007258455.2 Sequoia sempervirens | reverse complement strand
CTCTACTCTTGGACAATGTCAAGAGTAGGGAAAGGAGGCTTCTAGAGCATGACAGTACTCAAAGGGTTGAGGATCAACATGAATGGTCACTTTGACCCCACTATATGGGAACTTCAAGCATTGGTGATAGGTGGATGGAATGGCCTATATGGCGTGGATCAATGGTCAGCCAAGGAGAAGGTTGTATGGTAGATCAAGATCAAGAACATGGCATGTGGTGTATTGTACAATGGGACCAACCTAAATAAGAAGAAAAATGATACCTTCAAAGTCCCTTTCTGCATTGTCATAGGCCTTGATTGTAATAGTTTGACCATCCAAGTCAATATGGGTATATCCTACCTATTTTATGAAATTTAAGGTACATAGATTGAGGGAGAAGCTATTATCTACCAAAAACCACTTTACCTTATGGCGAGTGACAATTACCTCAATATGGAGGGCATGATTTTGGGATGAATCAGTCAGTGGCATGTCATTTTGACTAAATCCCAATTGGTAAGTTGATGAAAAATATCCTACTAAAGCTTGAAATTGTGTAGGATCTATATCATTGGGCACATGTGTATCCTGTAGAGCTTTTGTAAGGATTTCTTGATGAATTGGAGAAGACTAAAGAAAATATAGAATGGATATTTGGGCTGAATTCTTGCTAGGATGGTCAAGAATATTGTATTGGGAGCTCGCAAGAGCTAGCTAAGATGAAGTGGAAGGCCCAAGAACTATTATGTGAGTATGGTGTGTGGTAAAAACAGATTGAGGGTCTTTACCCTTAACACAAATCATGGACATTCATGGTTTTTATTGACCAATGCACATAACAATTCCATCAAAGTTATATGGTACATTCTTATAGTTAATTTTATTTTTTATGTTATTTTGACTATTATTGTTAGGCCTAAGATTAACATTTGAACTACTAGCACCCTAATTGTGCTTAGGAAAGGAATTTTGATATATTTGTAATTGAGCATTGGATGACATAGCTTGATTTATATCCACTTGGATATCACCTTGATCTATAAGATCTTGGACATAAGTTTTTAGTCCTTAACACTTGTTAGTGGAATGAACCTTAATTTTGTGAAAGTCAAAATGCTCTTTTTTCCTATACCAAGTGGCTTGGGATTTGACTCGTTGAAAGGCTTTATCATAGGGTAGGTAATCAGATAGCTTGCTTGAAGCAGCCTCTTGAAAACAACATCTAAAGCTTCTCCCAAAGGAGTGAATGAGTGTTTATTGTTCCTTTTATTTTTTTTATTGGATTGTTGGGGAGGATAGGGTGCACCATGTGGTACAAATATGATGTTAGTGATTAATTGTTGATTGGGGCCATATTGTGATCTTTGTGAGGTGTTAACTACTTGGATGTGTTTGGTGTCATTGAAACCATCATTGAAAGAGTTCTTATTCTTGTTGTAGCAGGTTTTATCTCTAGATGATTTATCTTTATCTTTATTAAAAATCTTGATTTTTCCCTATGGACATGGAAAAATTAACCCTTTTACTTTTTCTTGTTTTGTCCCTCCTTGTGTGTATTTGGCCTGATTTCACCTTGATTTAATGTTGTAATGTGACTTATACATTCACATTAGGTCTTGAATATTTAAATCACTAAGACTTCATGATGTCTTGTAAAGGTGTTGTGAAGTGTTGTAACACTTTCTACACTTTTCTAGACTCTTCTTATTATAATTCATCTTAGTATTCCCTTTTTATCCCTTACCAAGTCTTATTTTAAAGTGTTGTAAAGTATTGTAACAAACTTTCACACTTTTCTAGGCTTTTCACCACTAATTACACCTTTCTTATGCTTTATTTGGCCCCTTTATGCATTTACATGCCTTAATTAAGTGTGTTTTTAATATAAACCCAAAAAATATCATTAAATACAAATTAATCCCCAACACCCACCTACATTCCTTGAGTGGGACCCATTCACCATGGGTGGCGAACGAGTCCTTCTTAACACAAAATTTAAAATAATTTCAAATTTCTTTCAGGTTTTTATTCATTAAGACCTTAGGTCAGCCTGTGATGTTGTATCTTTGAGAAATTGTTGAATAAGTGTATAAATAAGTGTTTCTCTATTCATTTTAACCCCCATTCATTCATTCAATCATCTCATTCATTATTGCATCCATCTAAGCACTTGAGTATCATACCATCATTCAATTAAGCAATTATCAAGCATCTTGGAGCAGCCATTGACATATCTTTAGACTTCAACAACAAGGATTTTAGTGAGTTCATGACACTTGCATTATATTTGTTCATCATTCCTTTCTTATTTCATTTCACTTCTTTATGAAGGGTTTGATTACCAGAGTGGGGTTTGACTAAGGCAAACCCTTATACTCTAACCCTTAACCATTTCCCTCATCTTTGCATGTGTATTTGCAGGTCTTGTAGGTAGATTTGTTAAAAATATAGGTTTTGGAAAGTGGTCAACAAGTCATCAAAGCTACTCAAGTTAACAAAGACCTAATTCAAGCTTAAAGACATCATTCATCCCATTTTCTATAGATTTGAATCCATCAATCTGACAAGAAGACAATTATAGATCTAGACCCACAAAGTTGAATTTGGAATTTGTATATTTTTGTAGGTGGACCGATTCGCCATCAGTGGTGAATGAGTCCCATTGCTAGGATGGAAAAAATGATTTTTGAGGTTTTCAATTCTTGACACCTTGAAACCTGTTTTAGCATAATTTACCAGAAGCATGACTAATTTTCCATTTGTGGTCAATGAGTCCTAGTGGTCATCAATAGTGATTTTTGAAACATTCGAGAGCATTCCAACATCAAAATTCTATCTCTAGGTGCACTCCATTCAGTCTCATTAAGTTCTATGTTCATTTGCACATGTTTCTAGTTCATGTTTGCATACAACATTATGTTTTCTAGCACTTTGCATTTCCTAGTTTATATTCAATAATTAATCTCTTTCATTAAGTTTTTGCATTTAGTTTTCTTCACCTAGGAATATTGCACCCACATCATATCTGTCTTTGAATGTGAACATTGCATTTTGGCTCAAATCTTATCTCCTTTTAGGTGGAAAACTGTAGAAGGAGCATAAAGCATTTGGGTGCCAAAATCTTTGTCTCCATTTTGGTGAACCTAATGTTAGAGCATTTTTAATTTTGATTCTAAGTGAATTTGCATCCTAGGTTTTGCTTGCATCATCATTGCATTAGGTTTTGCATTGTTTACACATCCTAGGGTTTTCAAAAATTACATTAGTAAAAACATCATATAGCTTTCATTTTTGCATTTCAAATTATTTAAACACACTAAAATCCTACATTTTCATTATGTAGTTGCATTTTTGCATCTAAAAAACATTAAATTGCATTCCAAATTTTTGAAAAAACTCAAAAAAATTCATCCCTAGACTCATTTGCAACCCTGGGTGAATCAATTCAGTTGCACATTCTGAATTGCATTTTCTAGGCATTTTCTGCATTATAGTTTTATGTTATTACATCTCTATTATAGTTTCCAAAATTTATGTTATTATCATTTTATTACTTCTAGTTTGCATTGCGTTTGAATCCACCTTTCCTTTAGTACCCCTTGTATGATTGTTTGGTGCCCTATTGATAATACTTTAGTGAGAAGAAGTTCCTGACTGATGGCATCCCACGATAATACACTCATTGTGGACCTTGGGTTGTACCAAGCTACTAATCTTGGTGTTGACAATAGTGCATTAGGCATGGATCCAACCTTTATCAATACTCTTCCTTCCCATAACATGCAAGTTGACACACAAAACAATCACATTCTGCAAGATAAAGTCACTAACATTCATGAGTATTTAGCACATTTACAACAAGATTTGGGTCTTGAATACATCTCCACCACTGTGATCCCTGCTATAGATAACATACATCGCCTAATTAAAGGTGATGAAGGCTTAAATGTTAAGAAAAACATTGCTTAGATATACAACAAACATGTTCCTTCCACCTCTAGCACATCCCAACTAACAAATACTTTGGTTAGTCAAGGAGGACTTAACAATTCTCCTCCTTCCATAGTAGTATCTATACCTGATCTGTATAAAATCTAGACTATTTGTAGTATTGAATGCTTAATTTCAATAACTTAAAGGAATTACAAATTCATGCATACATTAATGTAATTATGCATTAAAACTGAAACTTAAAGTGACAAATCAAAACATAAGAGAGGAGAGAAGAAATGCAAACAAATTGATAATGGAGTTCGTCACAAACGTGACTATGTCTCCGGGTCCACTCCAATAAAGAGACCGATCCGATTAACTCCAAAAATCAATTACAAAAGCACCATAACCATTCTCCGCACACTTCAGCAGCATAACAGCGCTCTGACGTGCAAGAATGACTCAAAGAATCTCCACAAGACCTCTCTTTTGTGTCACCATAGCTTCAAGACTTCATCACCAGAAAAAAATAAAAAATTAACTGCACTCTCACCTTACACCCTCCTTTAAATACATAAAAATTTCTCAAATTGGTTACTAACCAATTGATTTACAAAATATTCCTTATCTCTCCAAATTACATAAAAAATCTTTGACAATCTCCCTTTATTTGCATTTAAATCTTCTAAATACCCCCTTTAATCCAAATAATAACAAATTTAAGCCCTTTTAGTTTTTTATTCATGGGCTCACATAGTTTTGGAGGTTTGATTTAATCTTTAAAAAGATTATTGTTTGTTTAATTTTTTAAATTAGGAGTTTGTTTTAAATTCTATGGCTATCGGGTTTCACTCACTTAACAAAAACATCCGATGCCAACAATACGTCAAGCGGTTTTAATGGCTTACCGGTGTCTTACAATTTTGTTATACGGGCAGTTGGAGGTTCCAACCCCCGCGGCCGCTTTGCAATCCTCAAATCTCGCCAACTCTTTATCAAAAACAAATGGACTCTATACATGGTTGTGCATGGATAGCCTGGCCGAACAGTATACCGGTGGTTTCGGTTACATACGGTGGGGGGTTTGAATCCCCCCAACAAACTTTTAACAAACTATTCACTTACCAATCTGCGGGACGAAGATTAAGGAGAGGGCCACGTGTCGCACCAGGAGTGTGCCACATGGCAGAATCTAATTGGCCCTTGTAGGTGACGTGGATGATGACGTGGGGCTGACTCGGATAATGACGTATTCTACCAACTCGGATAATGACGTGGCACCCGTACTGCTAACTGGATGCTGACCAAGCTACCACCTCAACGCCGACTTTGTGTACGGATGTACGGACTGCCATGTGTCAGATTCTGATTCGTCCGTACAGTGCCAATGAGGATGACACATGTCAAATTTTGATTCGTTGTCCATACAGTACGGAATGATGATGTCAGCAACTGTACCCTCAAAGTCAACTGAACTTTGACTACTTGTAACTCGAGCATACGGCGTCGAATCCCCCCAACAAACTTTTAACAAACTATTCACTTACCAATCCGCAGGATGAAGATTAAGGAGAGGGCCACGTGTCGCACCAGGAGTGTGCCATGTGGCAGAATCTAATTGGCCCTTGTAGGTGACATGGATGATGACGTGTGGCTGACTCGAATAATGACGTGTTCTGCCAACTCGGATAATGACGTGGTGCCCGTATTGCTGACTGGATGCTGACCGTGCTGCCACCTCAATGCTGACTGTGTGTACGGATGTATGGACTGCCACGTGTCAGATTCTGATTCATCCATACAGTGCTGACAAGGATGACACGTGTCAAATTCTGATTCACCATCCGTACAGTACGGAATGATGACGTCAGCAACTGTACCCTCAAAGTCAACCGAACTTTGACTGCTTGTAACTCAAGCATACGGTGTCGGATTTCGACGAAACAAGTTGCATTGGAAAGTTTACGACAAGCTCTTCGCAATGATGCCAACTTCAAGAACTTTTGATGACATCATTTTTTTGCTTTCTGGACGCCCTTGATCCCAGTTTGACCCAAGGTTTGACTAGCCATAACTTGCACAAACAGACTCCTTTTTTCTCTGTTCAAGTTGCGCTGGAATCAAAACATCGAGCTCTTTCTAATGGTGCTAATTTTGGAGAAAAATGAGACACTTCAATTTTCACTGAAAATATCCACCGGATCAATACCTACCTACACCATTCCACAAGTAAAAACAATAATACAACAGGTTAGCAATGTGATTCCTTCTTTGACTATTCCTACTAGTATTACTAATTCTTCTGTGGCATAAAATGTTTTCTACTCTTCCACCATACCATCTATTCACATTCCATTCACTTGCCCTAGCACTACATACACTCCATTACCATTATCTCTTCCACCTCATACCACTTACATTGAACCTCTCATCACACAACTTTTGCAAACTGTTTCCTCCTTGCAACAACAAATATCCACCATAAGCCAAAGTCAAAATGCTTTACCCACCTATTATGTCCATAGTAGCCCATTATCCTTAGAAATATTAAGAACACCAATGCCACAAGGAATTGAGAAACCTAGATTTGAGAAGTATGGAGGAAAGGGTGATCCTAATAATCATGTTAATGCTTACACAACCTAATGTAGTGACTTTGTTCTTGATGATAAATTGTTGGACAAACTATTTCCTAGGACCTTAAGGAACACTGCCTTGGAGTGGTTTTCAAACTTAGCAAACAATTCAATTCGTTCATTCAATGAACTATTTGATGCTTTCATAAATCATTTTCAAGTACACATGAATCGCAAAAAGACATTGGCTGACCTAATGAGATGCAAAAAAATGTGGATGAAAAAGTAACCAATTTCATCTCACGCTATCAGTCACTCTATGCCCAAATTGATGTCAAGGTTCTTGATCCACATCTCCAAAAGATGTTTATTGAAAATTTACAAACTCACATTCAACATAAATTGACCATGATGAAATTTCCTTCTTTCATGCATTTATGTATTTCCCTTTGTGACTATCACAATTTGATTAGTAGTCATGATGGCAAGTCCACTACTAACCGAACTGAAAAATCTGAAACTAGCAGTTCAGACAATTCGCAACCATTTCAAAAACTGAAAAAAGGTTTCTTACAATTTAATCCCCCTCAACAACCATCTCAACCCACCAACAACCAAGTAACAACTGTTAAAGTTGCGATACCTTTTACCTATGGAGATCCAAAGAGACCATTTACACCTTTACCAGACACTCTTCACAACACCATGACCCAACTTTTGTAGCAATAGATGATTACTTTACCTACTATTAAACCATTAGATCCAACAAAACCTTTTCATCCAAACTTTCAACCCAATGCTTATTGCCATTATCATAGACAAAATGGACATGACACAAAACAATGTAAGCATCTAAAACACATCGTGCAAGACCTCATTGATTTTGGTCATCTATTCATCTCAAATATCAATGTTAAAGGAAATCCATTTGTTGCCCCACCTAATCAAAATTTACAAATTTTTACCAATTTGATGCCAAAACATACCATGTCATTTTTCAAAGCTAGTGAAACACAAAACAATGATATGATGCTTGTTCATAAAATTGTTGAACATCCTTATCTTATTCAATATTATACTTCTATTAATCCTATGGATAATCTGGTAGGAGATATAGATGTTGTCCCTCATAAGGGACCACCTAATAAAAATATTGATATTACTTTCTCTTCTAAATATATTCTTCCAAATCTTCTCGATGGTCCTCTTTACATAGTTGGTCGTATTTATGATAAGCTCACTAATGGGATACTCATAGATCTCGCTTGTGGTGAGAATGAGATCACTGAGGAATTTTTGGTATTACATGATCTTTATCAAGATATTTATGACAAACCACGAGCATGGATCAAAACACACAATGGTTTTTGGTGCCCTATGATAGGATCATTCATCCTTCCATTATAGATAGGACCTAAGACAGTGGATGTAACACTTTCCATCATTCCACAATTAGATCAGTTTTGTTTGTGGCTAGGCCATCCATGGCTTCACTCGATGAAAGTTGTTCCTTTAGTCATACACAAATGTTTTAAGTTTCCACATGAAAATGAAATATTCACTATTCACCATAGTGGCTTTAACCCTTTGTCTTCTAAAGGAAACTTATCATTAGAATCCTTTTGGCTAGAGCCCATGGAACCCATAACAACTAACAAAGATATCTTTTTCATTGCTTATCAAAATTTTAAAGCAAAGAAAATTACTGAATTGTCCCTCCGCAACCAATCCCCATCTACTTCCAACACCCCCATCCTCAATGAGACAATGCTTCAACTTGAACCTGAGCCACCAACTCTAGATCAACCAAACATGAACACTTCAGCTTCCTCATCCAAACATCGAAGAGATAATGAAACCAACCCCATCATGCCCCCTCGCATAAAACAAGTTTATAAATCCAAAGAGAAAGTGATTGATACACCTCCCATGGTTCCTTTTGTTCCTCCCCCTTATTAAGAAAAGAATCCTATGGTCGATCAACCTACTCTTACACCTAAACAACTTCAAAATAGAATTAAATGAAAATGCGGTGCTAGGGAGCATAGGCGTCAATGGTGTCTCCTTGCTCGTCAATTACAAATTGAAGAAAATAAATAAAATCAACATTTGACTTTTATAGAAGCAATAAATAACAACCCTCCTCCCTAATCACAACAAAATGATATGTTACAACAACCAAAAATCCTAATACACCCTTCATTAGAAATTACCATCCGTCCTCCCATCGTGATTAATTTTGATGATGATGATGGTGAGATCTCTAAAATAGATGAAGAGGTGCATAATGATCTAAATACATTATTTTCCTCTTCCATGAACCTACATAACCAATCTCCTACAACAAGTGTAGAACATGGTAGGGTATGTGCAGGATCATGATGGGCCAAAAAGTGGTGATATGATGGGTATGTGTAGGGTATGTGGCTGATGGTTTTAACCCAAAATTGATGAATTGAAAAGGGTTTTAAAGGAGATTCTCATATTTCCACCAATATAAATTATGCTTTACTTTGAATTTAATAAATAATTATTATTCATTTTCTATTTGAATTTACAACTAAAAATTGATTGATAGGCTGATTGAAAAACATCTATAGCTTTCAAATGGTATCACATTTTTTTAATCCAAAACACATGTCACATTCTATGCTTCACATACCATAGGATTAAAATAAAATGAATTTCATGAAGTTTTGACCAAGTTAAGGTGGTCAGACATATGAGTTTTTATATTTTTTAAAAAATTTAATAAAAATTCATAATTAATTATTTACTTAGAAAAAAAATTACAAAAAAAAATGCATCACATTGGAACATGAGTCCCTCTACTTAAATTTAAAATATTATAAAAAGGTATTATCATTTTCTTATGGTTAGGGTGGTCAGATAGACACCTACTTCTTCTTTTTTCCCTAAAATTTAGGTTCTACTATATTGAAATTTCAAATTTTCACCAAATAGACTTTTTCTTTTTAAAAAAAAAATAAACCTAGTAGTTTAGAAACTACATTCGATTTTCTATGGATTCTATTCTTGCATATTTTTGAAATAATATAGATAACTTATTCAAATTTTTACGTCAAGTTTCCTAACTCTAATTTTTCTAACTCTTTTTCCATTTAAGGGCTTGTTTTTTCCATGATGATCATGCACATACCCAGTACTTCCCCTAGTTCGACACTTGAAATTTTCCCTTTGGATAGTCAACTACCCTCACAATACACTGAACATGATTAGGGGGTGGGTGCCTTGCTCATTGGTTGACTTGCATCTGCCTTACTAGCCTTTTGTATTTTATTTTCTTTTTCTTTTGTATGTGTGTATCATGTTCCCTTGTGACGTGACATTCAATATTCTCTCTCTCTTTGTACACTTCCTCTATTGGTACCTCTATTCTTCTATATGTCATACTTTATCTTTCTTTTTCACTTTTCCTTGAGTTTTTCCTTTTAGGGATGAATCAAAGCATTGAGATGCCCTATGTCTCTTCCATGTTGACCCAATCGGTCCTTTTACTTTTCTTTTCTTCTTTTGCTTTATTTTTTCCTTTTGGGGATGTCACAAAAAATTGAGACTGCAATGTCTCCTTCATGTTTACCCCAAAACTTTTCCTTTTCTTTTTCCTTTTCATTTTCATTTTCTTGTGTTTTCCTTTTGGGAATGATACAAAGCATTGAGACCGCAATGTCTCTTCCATGTTGACACAAAATGAATTTTTCTTCTTCTTTTTTTTTCACTCTTTATGTCATTGTTCCAGTTCTATGTGTTTTGAGGAATGCTGACAGTTTCGAGCTCTTTAATTGAAACATTGAAGCAACGAGCATACCAACCTCAACTCCATAGATCTCTTATGTGTTTGGTGTGTTCCTTTTTGGGGGAATCCCCTCCTTATTTTATTCATTTTCCTTCACATGATGTAGCCTTATGCGGAAACATATGACTTGGCATAGGGGCTTTCCAAGTTGGCTCTCATGTCTTGTTTCTTTTTGCATTTTGCATTTTGCTACTTTAAAGTAATTTCTGACATAATAGTGTGTAGCAATTCCTTTAAAGTGGGGCCATACATTGGAATTATTCATTTGCATTTTTCTCTTTTGGTTCTTAGTGCAACCTTATTACTTCATATGATGTGTTTGCCACTTTGTGGATGACATTGGGTGTGATTTTCTTCATAAGCATGATCTATCTTAGCATATTAAATTCTTCTTAGTGGCCTAATGTCATGCACTACATCCCCTAAGTTGTGAATATTATATTCTTTGATCAGTCCTCTCTTGGAGAAATTAGACACAATGTTCATACCTTGCATGAACTAAACAAGACTCATTTCAACATTTCTTTTCATATTGCATTTTGCATTTACTTGGCCACCTTGCATAACACAACTTGCATACATGTGGTGTCATTGCATTTGTTCATGAGTAGTGAGCATACAAATATTTGCTTGTCTCATGAAGCACAAAATGACATTGTCTTTTGTGGCACCTTATTAAAGTTATCAGGAGGTATAACTTTGATATGGTTGAGCGAGAAAGCCCATTTTGAGGTATGACTTTTCCCCATAGCCACCTTGTGGATTTATCACCCTGTGGACAACCAAAAGTTTCATGGCCCCAGAGTGAGTATACTTGGGCTTTCTCACCCAACAGACAACCATGAATTTTGTCGCCCCAAAGTGAGTAAACATTTCTTGTTCCAAAAAAACAACCTAGATCTAATCCACAACTAGTTGGACAGATGATCAAAGCTTTCTCTACTTTCCTTCATTCTTTTTCATCACTTTCATTTGTGTTCCTTTGTGCTTATTATTTATTTTCCATGGGATCTTCATCCTAGGGGCTTGATCATCCCTCTTGATCATTGTTATCTCATCTTATCAAGCATTAGTACATTCAAACCCCTCCTGAGATGCATTGCTCTACTTTAGTGTGAGTTTGAAGCAATTTCATCCTCACTAAAGTGCGGGCTAACTGTGGACACAAAAAAAGTAACCCTTTTTCTTTTTCTTGTTTTGTCCCTCCTTGTGCTTGTTTGGCTTGATTTCACCTTGATTTAATGTTGTAATGTGACTTATACATTCACATTAGGTCTTGAATATTTAAATCATTAAAACTTTATGATGTCTTGTAAAGGTGTTGTGAAGTTTTGTAACACATTTCTACACTTTTCTAGACTCTTATTATTATAATTCATCTAAATATTCCCTATTTATCCCTTAACAAGTCTTATTTTAAAGTGTTGTAAAGTATTGTAACAAACTTTCATGCTTGTATAGGCTTTTCACCACTAATTACACCTTTCTTATGCTTTATTTGGCCCCTTTATCCACTTGCAGGTCTTAATTAAGTGTGTTTTTGAATATAAACCCAAAAAAATCATTAAATACAACTTAATCCCTGACACCCACTTACATTCCTTAAGTGGTGAATAAGTTCCTCTTGGCACAAAATTCAAAATAATTTCAAATTTCTTTTAGTTTTTTATTCATTAAGACCTTAGATTGGCCTATGATGTTGTATCTTTAGTAAATTAGGGCATAAGTGTGTATAAATAAGTGTTTTACTATTCTTTTTAACCCCCATTCATCCATTCAATCATCTCATTCATTCTTGCATCCATCTAAGCAATTGAGCATCATAACCTCATTCAATGAAGCAATTATCAAGCATCTTGGAGTAGCCATTAACATATAATTAGACTTAAACAATAAGGTTTTGGTGAGTTCATTACACTTGCATGTTATTTTTCCATCATTCCTTTCTTATTTAATTTCACTTCTTTATCAAGGGGTTGATTACCAAAGTGGGGTTTGATTTTATACTCTAACCCTTAAGCATTTTCCCCCTCTTTGCATGTGTGTTTGTAGGTTTTGTAGGAATATTTTTCAAAGAGACAGGTGTTCAAAAATTGTCAACAAGTCATCAAAGCTACTCAAGTCAACAAAGACCTACTTCAAGCTTGGAGACATCATTCAACTCATTTTCTGCAGATTTGAATTTATCAACCTAACAAGAAGACAAGTACAAATATGGACCCATAGAGTTGACTTTGGAATTTTCATATTTTTGTAGGTGGAATGATTCACCATCAGTGGCAAATGAGTCCCAATGCTAGGCCAAAAAAACTAATTTATGATGTTTTCAGTTCACGACAATTTGAAACCTGTTTTAGCAGGATTTACTAGAAGTAGGACTAATTCACCATCTATGGTAAAGGAGTCCCATTGGTCATCAAAATTGATTTTTGAAACACTCCAGAACCTTCCATTATCATCATTCTATCTCCATGTGCACTCCATTTAGTCTCATTAAGTTCTATTTTCATTTGCACATGTTTCTAGTTCATGTTTGCATACAACACTGTGTTTTCCAGCACTTTGCATTTCCTAGTTTACATTCAATAATTGATCTATTTCATTAAGTTTCTACATTTAGTTTACTTCATCTAGGAACATTACACCAACATTATATCCCTCTTTGAATGTGAACATTGCATTTTGGCTCCAATCTTATCTCCTTGTAGGTGAAAAACCCTAGAAGGAGCATAAAGCATTTGGGTGTCAAAATCTTTGTCTCTAGTCCCTTAGCGATGAGGGCCCTTTTGATGGTAGTTCCCTTCTCAATAACCTTGGTAAGGGTGGTAACACAATGAAGGAATAGAATATGGGATAGTTCAGGTGGGCGTTGGTAAACAAAGATGGTCACCAAATATTTCTTATTAAGATGGGATTTTAACCATCTAGCTAAAGCTTGCCACCTTTGCAGGTAACTTGCAAATGTTTATCCCTCATGTTGGATATATTTTAGGAGATATAATGTATCAATATCCTTATGTAGATTGAAAGAGAAGTTTGCAACAAAGTTTTTTGATAAATACATGAAGGAAGAAACCAACCTCTTCTAGAGACCCATGAACCATTCTAGAGCTTTCCTGGTTAGACTCCTAGGGAACAACCACATAAGTTAATTGTCATTATGCATGACCTCCTGAAAATGTGTGTAAAATTCTTGCAAATGGTTCCTAGGATCTCCCCTTCCCTTGTATTTATCAAATTTAGGCATTTCAAAGTGCTTAGGAAAGGGGATGAGTGAAACTGAAGGGTCAAACAGATAGGAGAAAATCTTCTCAAATTTGAACGACTTCTTAGAGGTCCCCATTTGCAAGTCTTTTAATGTGGCTTTTATCTCTTTCCATTCCTTGTTAATGGGTGCTGATGAGGAGGGATGTGCTAAATTGGAATGATCATAAGGGATATATTGTTGATATGATGGATGTGTACGTGGAATGGAATGACCATATGATGATAGAGGTGGATATGAGGGGGTTTGTTGATATTGTGGTGGAGCACCTAAAACATGTAATTGAAAAAATGCACTATTTGTAGGTTGGTCTAGGAAATATGGGGGTAAATTGAGTCTTTCATATTAATAAAGGTCTGATAAGACCACTTTTAATGTATTTGGGGGTTCTAGTGTTAGTTTGGTTCAAAAGTTGCATTATGATGTAATAATTGTCAATAAATTGTCAAAATAGTGCAAAATTAAGCTATGTAAAGGGGCTCACTAGTTGGTGGCCAGTTTTAGGCATTGGGGAGTTTTTTTTTTATGAGAAATTGTATTTAAATCCTCTTGAAGGCTCGAGGAAAGGTTTCTAAACAATTTTAAAAGAAGATTTCAATCAAAAGGCATAGTTTTCAGTTAATTTCTGAATTTTTGTGCAATTCCTGCCTATGTATGGGTCCATACAATAGATACAGGCCTTCAAATGTTTTGAATTTTATGTGGCATGGTGTTAAATCTCTTTTAAATCCTTTTTTGAAGAAATTCATTGAGTCTAAAGACTTTTAGTGGCTGATTTCTCTTGGCTGGTCTGTAACAGGGTTTTGGGTATTTTGAAGTCCATAATGTATTAAACATGCCATTCCTCCTTCTGTCCTTACTGTAACTTGGAGGAATGGTATTTTATGTTTAGGAATAGGGTTATAAATAGGATTAAAATTGTGGTGGAGCCAATAAGGTTGATTCTCTATGCTGCCCTGATGAAATTATGGTGTTAGGCCTTTGAAATCAAGGCTAGAATATGCAAGTTGGTGAATTTGGTCTAAGAGGAGTTGGAACTTGTTTTTTTCTGCATTTATAAGGGTATCCTAATGTTTTTAGATGGTCAGAGAAGTTGGGAGAGGCTAGGTGTTAGGAGGAAGTTGAAAACCCTATTAGGAAGGGTTGGAAAGAGTGAAAAAAATGAGGTTTTATAAATAAAGTGCATAAAAAACTTGAGGGAAGCATCATATAACATTTTTTTGAGTATGTGTAGGTGGAAAAATGAGGGATTCAAGTGGTTTTAAGTCTATATGGGATCAAGACATATTATTTTCAGTAGACTTTAGAGTTTTGCTTGCAAAAGGAGGGTTTTTGAGTAAGGGGTCAAAAGGAGCTTTTGGGGTCCTAAGACCTGGTGAATCCTTGGTTTTGAAGCATAGCTCAAGACTTTTTTCTAGTTTTTTTGGTTTGGGGTTGCAATCTTGGAGGGTTTCTTTTTTAAAGTTGACCTATTTGGAAGCCTAAAACGGTGGAAAAGTCAAATTTGTCAAATTTGTTCCCAAGGAGTCATATTGGGGGTTAAGATATGCTTTGTAACTATGTAATGGGTGTTTGAATCATCCTTTTGTTTGCCAATTTTTTTGGAGTTAAGGGCCTAAAACCAGGTTGCACTTCTACTAGGGTTCCAAAGGTGAAAGTGGGAAAATTCTACTTTTGTTGGTTTTCAAACTTTGGGAGTTTTTTGGATTGGTCTTATATGTCCTTTTAATTGTGTTAGATTCCTCTTGAAGGTAGGTTGACACCTTGAGTGGTTTTGGGTCCCCTATGCATGCATCATATTGATTGGGATACATGGATTGGGGATTGACATAGGGCTGTTGGTAAGATGGTGGAGCTTGGTAATATGAGGATGAGGCACCTTGGTGATATGATGGTGGTTGTTAGGAATAGTGTGGATTGGATTGGTAATTATAGGTAGGTTTTTATTGAGAAGAGTATGGAGGTTGTTGTGGGTTAGATTGGTAGTTGTAGGTACTTTGTTGCTGGGAAACATATGGAGGTTGTTGTGGATTGAATTTTTTGTAGTAGGTATGTTTTTATGATTGCAAAGGACGAGCATAGGATGACTATGGTTGGGATTGGGAGTGGCTGTAGTGGCTTGCACATAGTAATTTCTTTGAGGATGATATAGATATTAGGTACTAGGGTTGCCTAGAATTCATTGGGAGTGTTGTTGTGATTGCGTGGGGATTTGTGAATGCTAAGGTGGTTGTTGCTAGGATGGTTGAGATGGGATTTGACATTAGTGAGGCGGTAGCTAATAGGATGGTGTTTGTATTCAAGAAGAAACCTACAATTGGTGAGGGGTTTGTGATGGAATTTGTTTGTTGTTTCATAATTTGGGTATGGTGTTGAGGCTGTGATGGGATTTGGGTGTGCTATTGAGGCTACAATGGGATTTGGGTATCCTACTAAGGTTGTGATGAGATTTGCTATGGATTACTCTGGGGCTAATGCAACGACAAGATATTTCCTTGAGGTGGTTGTTGAGATGTGAATGGAGGTGGTGGTAAGTTTGATGTAGGTGTAGAACCAGGAGGTGGAGGTGGTGTAGTGAAAGGGTTATTAACATTTCCTGTAGTATTCCTTGATAACTAACCTGATTGATTTGGTGGGAGAGGTGGTGCAGACAGTATAAGAGTTGAACCTTTTTGGATATTCATGCTTGGCGGGTTGGGAGGACCTTGCATACCAAGACCAAGAGGATTGTTAGGATCAAGTGGTGCTCCCATAACCAAAATTGGAACCCTAGGGGATGTTATTTGATAAAGAACAGCATTGAAAAATCTAGGTTGATATGAACCATCTTATGGTGGACCTTGTGGGACGTATGAATTGCCTGGATTGTTCAAAGAATTTTTAGGATCTTATGGCACAATGGGTGCAGGAGGTGTAATGTTGACATATTTTGATAAGTCAAACCCCAACAATAGCTTGATACCTTTCAGGAGTAATGTGGCAAGGATTTTATCCCCACACTCATCAAGACGATGATCCATCATTTGTACATTGGTTGGATTGCTAGGGTATTCATCAACTGTGAGCTCAGGTTGGTTAACCATACCTTTTTCGGGAGGAGATTGGGTGTGAACCTTAGTGTTAGATTGCAATAAGCCACCATTGGTGGGTTGATCTGAAGGAATTTGAGGGAGAGCACCCTGGGACTATTGTTGTTCCATGAGTTTCCTTGCTTGTGATCAGGTGGTAATGGGCATGAAAATGAAAAATGACTAGGTGACTAAGATGACACTACTCACTAAGTTGCACATAAATGATGGCCTAAATGATGATGAAAGGATTTGATTGATTGATTGGATGATTGATGGGATGACCTGGATAACTGATTAGATTAAATTCTACTAGGTCAATTAACTAGATTGGATAATTGATAAGATTGGGTGATTGATTGGATTGGATTGATAAGACAAACTCTAAACCAAGCAGGTAAAACTTTAGTGGAAAATATTACAAGCTAAAAAGGATATTGAATTGCCAAGTTTTTACAAAAAAATAATTTCATCTTGATTAATTTTCCTATGCATTATTTTTTAAATGATGCGTCATTGGAACTGATTCGCCAGTAGTTTATACTATAATTACAAATATTAATATATTTGCCAATAATATTATGTTCCTACCATTAATTTTGGGGCAATATCACCACTAATAATAAATTACCATTTTATTTTAGAGATGTTTTAGCATTGAATATGGCTTTTATTTATTGCCATTGTTTAGCTTTTTAATCAGATGGCTGGAAGTTGATTCTGTGACTTATATGTACATGCATTTTAAAAGGCTTGTTGAGGCCCATAAATTGTTTTGGTCCATAGGATTAGATTTAATTGTCTGGCCTAAAAATTTTTTTGGGCCTCAACAAGTCTTTTAAAAGGCATGTGCATGTAGGTCACAGAATCAACTTGTAGCCATCTGATTAAAAAGCTAATCTATTGTATCATGATAGGAGCACGCTGGGGCCACTGTCCCCAAACCTCGCAAGGGGGTGTTTCCAACTCAACCCCCACAAGGGGGCTCTACCCCCTTGACCCTCGCAAGGGGTGCTACCCCTTGACCCCACTGGTGGCTGCCACCCTCAGGCCCCTACTTCAATATTACAAAAAAAAATTAAAAAATGGGGGAATTGTGCTGACTAACTATGCAAATTTTTAAAGGAGGGATTCACCATTGTAATTTATATTTTTAGTGATTATTTGATAGGATTCACCATTGTGATTATTATTTTTTCCAATTATCCATTAAGATTCACCAGGATTTTATAATTTTTTTAATAATGTGCATAGATTTTTCAATATATATATATATTTTTTTTCAAATAAAAGGAAAGATTCACCAGGATTTTACACCTTCTTTGAGGGGGGGTTTCTTAAAGTTATCCCTGAAACCAAGTTTAGGGGTTTTACTAGAAGACATATGATGCTAATGATCATATTGGATTACAAAAAAAATATGAGTACGACACCAAATCTATGTCAAGATGGAAGTAGATTGATTAGGTTGTGAGTGATTTCTACCTTAGGATGGATAACAATCCTAAGTAAGAATGAATGATGATGATCAAGATTAGTCACTTAAGCCAACTTGGATAAAAGCCCATAAAAACAAGGTCTAAGAGATTTAGATTGGTGAATTGATGATAGATATATAGTCTAGAGATTTCGTAGGATGCACCTATGTGATTTTATTGAGGATTCAGTGACTTTTGAAAATGCAGATGGACTAAAATAACAATTATGGGTAGATGGATGGTGATAAAAAATTTCTGACCACAGGAACAAACTTAGAAAACAATAGTCTTTGAATGGCCCAAAGGATTAACTCTCAATATTTTTGTATGGCATGCACATACACCTCTGTGTGTGATAAGATCACCCCTCCAAGTGACTAGATCACCTATCTAAGTGAGTGGAATTGCCTCTATGTATTGCAGGTTCACCTATCTAAGCAATGAGATCGCCTATATCTTCAGATGCTACCAAGAAACAGGTGGGAACATGACACAATATTGTCTATCTAAGATTTAGGACCACCTATGTCTTGAGATGTACGAACATGGATAGAAACATCTATTGGTGTAATGAGATTGCATATTTCCTCGGATGTATGAACTAGGAATGAAAACACCTATAAGAGGATCGCCTACTGGAAACACAAAACCACCTATGTCTTGAACTATATGGATAGGGATGGTATGGATGGACACGAGATTGCCCCTATGAATAATAGGTTCGCCAATTGTAAGGGATGTACAGACAAGGGAGACATGAATGAGACACAATATTTCCCCTGTGAATAGTAGGATTGCTTATTCAGGGAATATATGAGTGGGGATGACACAAATTAGACACAGAATTGCCTAAAAAGGTTATAGGATCACTTGTTCTAGGGGAATAGGTGGACACAAATGACACAGATTGGACATAGACTCACTTATGGATACATCAAGATCACCTATTTAGGGAATAAGCAGATGTAGGATCGGCTAACTAAGAGACCCATAGGAAAAATTTCCCCTAACAAGGATGTGTTCACCGAAAGGATGACCTAGACTAGACCCAGGATGTGAAATCACCCCTTTTAGGGTAGGAACACCTATCCACAATGAAAATTCGCCCTTATGAGAAGAAAACTCACCATTGAAGGTAGGGGAAGACTATGGAGAAGGACAAAAACACATCAAACAACAAGTAGAAGGTTGGATTGACTCAAACTGATGAAAAGCACTGGTCTTGCACAAGAAGAAACTCCAGGTAGTACAATCCTAAAACTAGTATTATAGATTTACTAAATCAATGTAGGACCACCACCTTGAGGGGACACCCCAAGGTTAATACTCCATGATACCGGGGTGGTTCTCTGGATCACCCTTTCTCGCAAAGGTGGATAGCTATCAATTCAGTGGTATAGGGTCATCAACAAACACCATGGTCTCACCTTGATGCTCTCTCTCGGAGACTATCATAGTCCACCATGAGGATTTATATCTCAATCCAAGGGAGTACATGGTGAGTAACTTCAGGATACGATGCACTACACCAAGTCATGGGTGAACATGGGTCTCTATCTAGGTTGAATAGGCTATCTTATGGGTCCTCGATATACGCTAAGCTATGTGAGGCATTACCATGAACACCAGCCTATCACAAGTATAGATTAGGAGCCCGAACAAGGTACTAGAAACTTAGACCAACCCTGCACATCTTATATAGGTATCACCCTAGCTTCGATGCTTCACTAAACATAATGTGACTAGATTTAGCTATAGCTTTGGCTCTCCCCCCTTTATATACTCCACTGGTAACACATGGTCGAAATAATCCCCTTGGTGATGAAATCTTAGGCACGTCTCACTAAGGAAAGGAAATACTAGATGGTTTGGTTGGTCCCCAGGCTCGCATGTAGCACAAGGGGAGACCTTAGATGCACTAGCACTTCCTGGGTAGTCTGGATTTGACTAGAATGAATTGTGATTTCTCATCACCCAGGATCACTGAAAGGTGCAAGGGGAGTGGATACATCAAAAAATCACTCCAAAACACGGAAAACAAGTTAATTGACCCCTTTAATTAATCTATGTGTGCCTAAATTAGTGCCAAAAAAAAAACATAGACTAAACTAAATTAGAGGTCTTTGACTGATCATCCTATAGAAAATAAATTAGTAGTTTTCACCACCGATCTTAGACAAATGATTTGCTACACAGAAATTGAAGTAAAATAACACACTCGTAGATAGATGAGTTAGCTAATTAGTACCTAGAATCAGAACCAAATGAATGCTCAAATCAAAAAATTGAATGTTCTAGATTACCACAGATTCACCTTTGTGTGAGATGAATTTTCCCTTGTTTGTGAGGTAGGATCACCTTTGTAGTGAAAAGGAAGGAACGTCTTCATCTCTTGGATAAAAAGGCGTATACAGTTTCTCCCCTGTAACTTGTGTAATTTTTCCTTTATCTTAATCAAGTTCACCCATTTAGGTTATCTTATGAAGATTTTACTCAATTATTGGTGATCTAACTAGTCAGATGCAAGTCTACCCCTTTGCTAGAAGGGCATAAAAGAGTTCACCTATTTTTAGTTTAGATCCACCTCTGAGTCTTGTATAATTTCTCATCGGGGGTGGATTCACCCCTGCACATGAAAAATGAACCTACAAAAATTAAAACAACAAGCAAACATGAACTAGACCCATGATGTGGGTCCCACTGGGCATGCCGGAAATGTGTGCAAGTGTTTCTATCCCTAAAAATGAAAAGTAATTAAAATAAATGCAAAGGAAGGAACACCAACAATCACCTCAAGATTGGCCTCATTGAACCTAAACAAAGCACAAGAAAATGGAACATTTTACCTTGTTCAAATTGATGGTTTGGTTGACCCTTTGGATTCTTGATTGTGTGCTCCTCCTTGGACAAAATGGAATAAAACCTAGCTCTAAATGATCATGGAATGATAAGGAAAGCAATGGTGTTAATGTGTATTGGAATGGATGCAATATTGTGGCTTAAAATGCTACAACAATGGTGGATGCAAAAGTGGCGAAGTGTTGGTTTGAATGCTTGAGTGCTAGATTGCTAAATTGTGGATTGTCAAAATGGATACATTTTCACCTTTTTTAGGGGAAGTACCTCTAAATCAATGGAGGGCCAAGATGAAGCCATGGTGGAGGAGATCAAGGGCTAGGAAGAGTTGACAAACCACAAGCCGTCACAAATTGACATGTGACATATTACATGGAAGGGAAGGGGTGAGGTGGAGATAACATGGAGGTACTTTTATGTACCTTGGAAAGGGACAATATCTCCTCATAAAGGAGGTATTTTTCCACATATTCCTTGAGAGGACATATGAGAAATTAAAAATTTCTCACAAATCCTCATCGGGATGGGAGAAGGAATTTTAAATTCCTTAAAATTCCTTGGAGGAATAAATGTGAATTAAAAATTCACATAAGGAATGGGATACCTTCTCCAAATAGAGAAAGTATTTAATGTAAGTTGAATAAGGACATATTCCATAAGTGGCATGAATATTAGGTTAGCTTAATTAGGTGATTAAGGTTGTGCAAATGCTAGGCTAGGTAGGCTAATGACAAATTAAGGAAAAGTGGGAGATTATCGAGGATGTGACCCTAATGATGATTAGGGGTATGCACATCCTAATCATAGATTAATTATATTAATCTGGATTAAGGAGGATTATGCAGGATGTGACATGAGGAGACAAAAGAAAATGAATTAAAAATTGATTTAGTTCATTTAGGCTAGAGTGACTAAATTAACTAAATTGGGATATTTATTTAATTTATAGAAGAATAAGGGGTAAGGTATTTTATTAATTAATTAAATACGTTAAGGTACATTAGGTTGAGATGAAATATTAATCAAATAATAAATTATTCAATTAATGGTTTAAGGATGTAGGAGAGAGGAATGTGAAGGGTGAATTTGACCATATGGGGGTGGTCAAATTCAAGTGTCTATAGGTAAAAATAGAGGAATTTCATAGAGAGAGAGATACATCAAGAAAAGTAGTACGAGGGATCACATTACACACATGCAGTCACAAAAAAGAAAAATAAATAATGCAAAGGACTAGTAAGGCACATGTGAGTCAACCTATGAGCAGGTCATCTGCATCCCAATCATGTTCATCATATACAAAAGCCAGACAACCAACCAAATGGATAATAGCAAGTGTTGAACTAGGTCCCTCACTAGGTTCAACACTCTTCTTAGGAGAATTTTTTTTAAGCTTATAAAAGAGGAAAATAATGAGTTCAATTCATTATGCACTTGTTCATCAATCTTTGCAATCTCATTATCATCATCTCAATTAGTCACAACATGAGGTCAGAAGATAATGTCCAAAAAGGGGTACAACTCTTGTTGCAATTACATTATAGGATCCTTTTTTCTTGGGAAAGGGGTAGATTCATCAGGCATTGTTGAACAGTCGAGTTTGGATTTGGATTTTATTTGTTTATTTCTTCATTTAACCTTCGATCAAGGGCACAACATCTACACCTAAACTCTCTAGCACCTTTATTCATTTTAGTTCTATTTTTAAGTTATGTTTGTGTAGGAGGAGGTTGACCGACCATAATTTTATTTTCTTCCCCAAGGGGAGGAATGGAAGGAACCACGAGATTTTGTTCAACCACTTTCTCCTTGACTTTGTAAACTTATTTTATTCTAGAAGGCGTGATAAGATTTTTTTCACTGTCTCTTGGTCTTTTGTAGGAAGTAGGTGAAGGTTCTATTTTAGGATGGTCTTGGTTATTTCTAGAATTTCTTTAGGTTCAATCATGGTTTCGTCAAGGATGGTAGGCTCGGTGGTGAGTGGAGGCATGTTTCAAATAGATAATTCTACTATTTTCTTTTCCTTGAAATTTTGATAGGATTTGAAAAAAAATTATTCTCATGGTTTTATAGGTTCCATAGGCTTAGACCAAAAGAAATCTAATGAAAAGTTCCCACAGAAAGACAAAGGGTTAAAGCCACTATGATGCATAGTGAAAATTTCATTGTCAAAGGGAAACTTTAAGCGTTTATGTACAACTGAAGGGATTGAATTCATGGAGCAAGGCCATGGATAGCCTAGATTCACATGAAATTGGTCCAAACATGGGAAGATGGAGAATGAGATCTAATTTTTTTGGTCCTATTTGTAAAGATAGGGTGATCGATCCCATCATAGGGCAAGCAAAAATGTTATGCATCTTGATCCATGCTTTTGGTTTATCATATATATCTTGATAGAGTTCATGTAGAAGTAATAATTCCTTAGTCATCAAATTCTCTCCATAGACGAGGTCTATTAATATCCCATTAGTGGGCTTATATAGATTTAGTCGGCTATGTAAAGAGGATCATCAGGTGAATGTTTAAGTATATCTTCTGAGGAGAAAACAATCTCAAGAGGATTTTTAGTTTGGCCCTTATGATGTTGAGTTTTGACCAATGAAACCAAACCATCAATACGATTTTTTTCTTATTGATTAGTATCCATAGGAATTTGTTGAATTGTATCTATGTTCTCATCATCTATATCAAAATTTATCACATTAGTCTTTGTAGTTTCAATAGCTTCGACAAATAAAATATTATGTTTTGGCATGGAGTTTGTAAATATTTGCAATTTTTGCTTAAGAGGGGAAACAAACTCATTTCCTTGATCATTAATAGCTCCAACTGAAAGCCGACTAGAATAAATGATGTCTTGCACAAGATGTTTAAGATGCTTACAAGATTGAACGAGTTGGAGCTACTAAATGAGTGACGTATAGATGCTTTGAATCATTTGCAAGTCTATCAGAATAGACTCAAAAGGAGCTACAATAAGAAAATCAGAAGTAGGACATTCCAAGTCAGAGAAATGGTCTTAAAAGAAAATTAGAAGAATGTCCCAAACCCAAGTAGCAAAGGAAAGTTTTAACCCAATTGGTTGGGACCATTCATCATAACAAGTTACAAATCAGGGGCATATCAGTTATCAACACCTGAAGGGGAACCTCTGCAAGAGCCCATGAATAGCTCTCATCTCAAAAAGTTTTATGCCTAAATCTTTCAAGGTATAGAACCAAAATATCTAAAAAATCAGAAAATGTCCTAAAAAATGGTTACTTCGGTGAAAACCTGGAAAATAGGCATCTTGGTGACAACAAAAACAAATCAAAAAGGAAAAAAATCCAAAAAATCAGAAAAAGGATTGAAAATAGTAAAGAAAAAAATTGTCCTCTAGTGAAAACCACTTTGGTGGCACTTTGGGCAAGTACCTTGGTGAAAACCTAGAAAATAGGTGCCTTGCATAAATAAGCACTTTACATACACCAAAATCTTTACGGCTTGTTTTGCATCATCCATCAATTTCACTTTCATCATCCATCATATCTAGATCTCCATCCATCACTCATCCACTCGCATTTGCACCATAGCTTGGTTCCGTTTTCATATCATGATCCCTCCTAGTACTACTTGGCCCATCCTCAAGGTTAGTTTTTCCTACCTTTATCAAAGTAGTCTATTGCATCACGCTGGGGGCATGTTCTCATTGGATTAGATTCGTGTATATTCTTCAAGTATGGGATATCAGAAAATCCAAAAACATCAAAAAAGCAGAAAAATCCAAAAACATCAAAACATCAAAAAATCCAAAAAAAAATCAAAACATATCAAAATCCTAGAAACAAGTCAAAAAGTCAGTCAAAAAACCCAAAAATAGAGTCATCTTTCTGAACAATGTCATCTCTGAGCTAGAACGTAGGCAAGGTTGATCCTTTGATCATCCCCTGAGACACTTAGGTTAGTCCTGTAGGAGTTTGTCATAATAAAATGACATTTCATCATGTATATCGTCATCTGTAAATCGGCCAAGTGATCAGTCAAACTACGTGGTCTCTACGTGTATAACGTAGGCTAGGCTAATATGTTGATCAGCCCCCGAGGCCCCTAGGATAGGTCTTTAGGTTAGTCTCTTGGTCAAAATTTTAGAAAATCCCAAAACATTGGAAAATCAAAAATAAAAACATTTAAAAATTCTGAAAAATAGCAAAAACAACCTCAAAACAATGTAAAATGTCAAAAACATCCAAATAGTTGAAAAAATCTAGCCACCTCATCTTGCGTCCACTCGTAATAACACCACTCATAATAAACCAATCGTCATCCTCAACCTTTGGTGAAACAGTTAGAACCAAGCCTAGCAGGTCGAAAGTGAAAACTCAAAACGTCAAGTCTTAGGTCTAAGTCAGTACATAAGCAAGTTGGTCATCTCTTTGTATCAGTAACTCATCATCCGAATTGGTCCCATATCAGCCATCTTTTAGAACACTTTGGATAAATGAAATGATGTGCCACTATCCACTAACATGTCCTAGGTTGAATCCTTCCTACAATGAGCATTATCTTTAAGCAATAAGTTTCGGTTCTTATCCTTGGAAAACACTTCCTCCTTTAGTTAGCGGTATATAAGAACATCAACTTATTTGTTTACTTGGTCTTTATTTTTTGAATTATCTTATTGTGCTTATTCCAAGGACTTCTCGATGATATCCCAAAGCAGAGGATTTAGAGAAATAGGAATCAGGCAACCATCATTATCTTTTTGTCTATTATGCTTGTTGGACATTCTTGTAATATAACCTCGGCGAATACTTGCTTTGTTAGGTATGTATGGAGGAGGTCTAGGGAAACTTGTTGACTATAGCATGGATAGGTTTACCTTTCTGTATTTTGGTCCGAGGTGTCTGAAACTTCTGAAGTGCATCCTAGCAAGGATTTCATATGTCAGGTATGAGCAAGAATACTCCTATCTGCTTGTCAAGTCAAAGTTCATCACACTAAGTACAACGTCATCCTGGTTTCCTATACCTTGATGCATTGTACCACATGCATTATCAAACATAAGAAAATATGGCCCTTTTGAAAATCCCAATTCCTCAGCAAGTAATCATCATCATTATCCTCATTTGCATTTACATCATCTTGTGTCTTGTTGAAATTAATTCTTCTTTTCTTGCTAACTGCACTAATAAAGTACTATGATAGTTGATCATCACCATCACCATCGCTATCATCATTAATCCTGCATCCACAAATCATGAGCATATTGCATAAACATATCATATAGGAAATATATGCATCGCATTTCCATCATCACATAAACATGTCATCATATGCATTTTTCAAAAATAGATGCATCCATTTCATTTCATCCATTACATTAAAACCATCACATTGCATCCATCTATTACATAAATCATCACATAAACATTTATAGAAGCATTTTATAATCATTAGGTATAAAAGCATTTAATTCATTTGCATACTTGCATAACATTATGGCATCATCTCATCACATTACATTCATATTACATTATGCATCATCATATCACTTTGCATTAACATAACATCGCATCCTATTAAATACATCATATACATTACATCATCAGTTAATATGTTTAGGATAATAACATTTGCTATTCTAAGCATCTCATAAAACCATCTCATTTGCATTAACACACAATTTCATTTGCATTATATTGCGACCATCGCATTCACATTTCATCATCCATATCATCTCATAAATAAATAACAACATAAATCATTCATTGCATAAATCATTCCACATAGACATAAACATTGCAAACAAAGCATATATGCATCCATTCATCAAAAATTTCATAAAGCACAATTTACATATCATTTCGTATGTGCACCATAGATCATATCATTTCACATATCAGATCATCTCATTTGGATTATAGACAATGTTAGAACTATAAATTTTGATATTTTCACATGTTGATTTTACTCATATCCTCCAAGTGGGTCCTACCTTGATGCATTTCCCTTTCTTCATGCACATTTTCTCCATATTTTTCCATATTTCCCCTTTGAATCCGTTGTGTCATGCATTTTTGCATTTTGGTTCATATTGGCATAGGTTTCCTATTGTCTCCCTGACCCATTTAATGTTATCTGCTTGCATAAGTCTATATTGCCTATTGGCAAGACTTATCTTTTGTTATAGCGACTTGATCTTACTTACAGGTGATTGTCGGCGAGACCCTGGTTTTGTTTTGGTGATTGGGGATGATACACATATCGACAAAGCGAGGAGTTCTCTACATAACGTCTTGCCGAGGGTTTCTTGCTGAGGGTTCAAGGTTATGGCGACATAAAGATCTTTGTTGGCAAAATAATTTTTATGTTACACTGACATGTGGCTATATGGGAGGCTTTCGGTGTAACTCGGTGATACCTCTATAACGTCTTGTCGAGGGGTAAAGGCTATAGCGATACACATGATAGGCGCTCTTCGGCAACAAAAGAAAAAGGTTACAGTGACATAACAAACGGGTAAAAGGTATGCTTTTGGTATGACAAATGGCTTTCGATGTAGTGTCTCACCGACTGTGGTTGGCTATACCGAAATGTAAGAAAGGCATGGAGCTACTCCTAGACTTTGATGTAATAATTGGAGTATCACAGCGACTTGAAAGTAAATGATGTCTTCAGTAAAGCTTGGTCTAATCTTTGAGATGTCTCCCCGAGAGCAGTAAGCTATAGCGATAGTGATCAAAACAAATGGAGTTTTCGGTGTGAGATATCCTTGTGTCTCACCGAGTGAGATGAACATAATAGAGGTATGATCTCTATGAGCATGTTGTGGTCTCTGAGTTTTCATCCCGAACGGTTGTTGTCTTGGCAAGGGTGTATTGAAAGTGTATCTCAGTGGGAGTGTTGGTTCTGTGAATGGTAAAAGACCCTCGATGTAGCCCGATGAATTCTGCATGACATCTCACCGATATCCTGGGGTTATAGCGAAACAAGAGATTACTATATGACTTCGGTATAACCAACAGGTTGCTATAGCGAATATGAAAGTGAGATACAAGCAGAACGATGAATGTTTGAATTTCCTTCGGCATAGGTTGCGATATGTCCCGTCGACTCCCTCGCTGGTAAAAAATAGAAATTCATTCTGTGGACGACATGAATTTGAATTGGTGACTATTGTTGGATGACTTGATTGGAGCCCGATTTTCATGTTGGGCCAACATAATATTTTATTTTGATATTTTTCTCATGCTGATGTATATATAAGCATGATGTAGTTGTTAATTAAGGAGAGGGATTATATTTTTTCGATACACTGTAAGTAGATATATTAGAATAAAATTATCAGACCAGAGGCTTTTGTTGCATGATTTTCACAATGGAGGTATTTATGAGATTCAATTGATGTTGCTGCATTTTCTGGTGTCAGTTATCTATTGAATTAAATGAAAAATACTTCTAAGTTGTCTCCATGATTGATTTTTCTGGTTATTTAAGTTGACATAACAAGTTTATGTTCAATTTATCAATACACATTTGCTGTGTTCATGCGATTAATCAATTGGTTCTTTCAAGTAAAGATTAAATCCTTTTATTGATCACAATAATCAGAGAGATTCATTTTGGATCATTAAAGTATAACTTAGTAGTCACAATATTGCATGTTCATACAAGTTATGAATGAATCATATGTCAGATAATTTATATCTCATCCAAAGAGTGTTGTTCATCTTGATCTCATTTGACTTCACCTACCCAACAAGGCACTAGTCTCTGCATTTCACTATTTGAATCCATTTCAGTTTCTTTATATCTATCGATTAAGCATTCTAGGATTTAGATCAGAAGGTTGCTATCAAGTTTAGTTTCATTTGTTCGCTATCATCTGCCATTGTGGACAAAGCATTTTAGAAGGATAATCACAAGTTAAGTCTGCACTATTTAGAAAGGTACACCCACCCAAGTCTGCAGCACCTAAAGAGTAGAAGGTTGAGTTATCTTGACCTTGTCTGTTACCCTAAAGCGTATCAAGAGATTGGTAGCCTCTTGAGGCATTCAACCTATGTTTTTGAGAGATAACATATTGGTGACTCTACTGGGGAACAATCAGAATCAAAGCCTTATAGAGTCAGAATTATTGCACAGACTCTGTTGGGAATTATAAGTATTAAACATTTTTCTCATTTTTGATAAAAGTGAGTGGCGACTCTGACATAATTTCTGCAACTATTCATCATGAATGGAAGAATATCTCAATATAGGGGAGATCATACTGGAGCTCCTGCTAGCAACAGTAAATGGGCACATAAGGATGACAGAGTTGATAAGGGAAAAAGAATAAATGAAGACATGTGCATAACAAACAAAGGTAAATCACAAAGATCATATTGTGAAATAGATAACT
Organism: Sequoia sempervirens; assembly: GCA_007258455.2. NCBI lineage: Eukaryota > Viridiplantae > Streptophyta > Pinopsida > Cupressales > Cupressaceae > Sequoia > Sequoia sempervirens. The sequence continues at coordinate 140,553,744 of VDFB02026320.1, read as the reverse complement.
GCTATGATACATGGAGAGATGATTCAAGTGCAGAGCTTCGTACTCCTGAAGACCAAAGAAATCCTTTTTATGATTCTCAGAAACAGGCTGAGTTCGAAGCTATGAAATAGGCTGAGTTTGAAGCTGAACAAGAGGTAGAAAGAAACAAGGAGCTCTCAGTTTCTAATGAAGTAAAAGCACAGTTGGAACAACAAGAGAAGAAGATAAAGGAATTGGAGGCTAAATTACAGAAAGCCCAAATAGCTGATCAGATAGCTGGTGGCCCAAAGTATGTCCCACCTCACAAACAAGGTGATCATGGTGCAGGGCCCTCCAATCAATGAAATCTCCTCAAAATCAGATTGGGAATCATTACAAGCAGCTGAATCGTCCACCTCACATTCCCACACAACATACGGGTATGTATCCACCTCCTGGTCAACATTATATCCCACCTCATAATGCATAGTATAATAATAAGATACCTCAGTATTAGCATCCACCTATGCCTCCACCTCACCAGCATGCAACCATGATCATACAGTTTGATTTAACTGGTTTTCAGTTGTATCCTTACCCTATGGATGGTAGTTGGAGGAATATGTGCCCAAATTTATAGGGAGTAACACAATCACAGCTGAAGAGCATTTAAGAAGTTTTAATATTTTCATTCAAGACATAGATATGCCTTATGAAGATTTACACATGAAGCTATTCATGATGTCACTTCTTGAAGATGCCAGGGATTGGTTCAACAACTTGCTAGCATTCTCAATTAATTTGCTCCAAGCATTTCAAGATAAAATCTTAGAGCAATATGGAAATCAAAATGCTCTAGATGCAACTCTTCATGAATTAATGAGAATTCAGAAAAATCAGAATGATTCAATTTATGATTTCAACCAAAAATTCAACAAGTTGCATACTAAAGTTCCTCTTGGATCAAGGTTGCCAAATTCTGTTGCATTAAGTGTTTATTTAAATGCATTTGATCCTAAGATTGGGTATGAATTGAGAAGTAGATCCCGAAGAGATTTGGCTGAAGCACAGAAAATTGCATTGACAATTGAAAATAACAGGAAAGCTCCTGGTATAACTAATAAGAGAGACAACCTGAGGCCTCCTTAGCAAAACAATAATTATCAGTACAGATAGGAGAATGCATACAAAAATGAAAACAGAAATGAAAGACCAAGGTTGCATGATATGCCTTACAATACAGATTGGAAAGATGGGAAACCTGTATCAGCTAGGCCCAGAAATAAAGAAACTCCAAATCCATTGAGCAAGAAAGGGACTTACATGGTGAGTAATAATTACTTTTGTGAAGTTTGTAATCAGCCACATTCTCCAGACTATTGTGTTGTAGCTCGAAGGATGCATGAAGATGGAATGTTGATGGAAAATGATGGAGAAAATCACAAGGTGTATTTGACTTCGAATGTTTTTCACCATGTTGAGGAAAGAAATTCATCTTCAGAGGATGAAGGTTATGAATATGATGTTTCAAATCAGAAATATAATGTCCATATGGTTGAACAACAGATCTTTTATTATTTTGATGAAGATTACACAGATCCACTTCTTGTAGAGGCACCTACTCAGTGTAGTGTGAGGAGACTTACTAAGGATGAAATAGAAAGGATCACTGTTGCTGCAGTTGAGAAAGCCAAAAGTCAATACTGGTTGAGAAACAGAAAAGTAAATAAACAAGATGGGGTTCCTGGGGGAATTTTTATAAAAGATCAAAAGGTAACACAAGAAACTGTAAAGAAGCCAGAAAACAAGCAGCATGATAAAATTGAAAAGAAGCCTGTCCAAGAGTAGAAAATTGTGGAATTAAATTAAGAAATACAGACGCTTGGCAAGCTTAATAAAAAAGAAAAAGAAGAAAGCAAAGGAGAAGCACCAGAATTGAGGAAGGATGTTAAGATAGAGAACTCTTCTTTTGACTTCACATGGGCATTATCTCAGGTAAAGATGTTTGTACCACTACTTGAATTAATGAAAATTAAAGAATACAGAGATAATGTTGTTCAATTGATTAAAAATCAGAATGAAAAACATATGAATTCTGAAGAAGTCAGTAGGCAGGAAAAGTTAAATAAATCAGAAGTCTGTATGGGTGATGTTTTAACAACTTCCCCACAAGTGGATCCTTTCTTCACCACATTGCTTATAAATAATAAATTACTGAGGAACTACATTATAGATTCTGGTGCTGCTATAAACATCATGTTAGTCGAAGTAATGAAGCAGTTGGGCATGTGGGTTGATACATGTGAAGGAAAGTGTTATGCAATGGATAACAAACCTGTACTTGTAGTGGGCATTATAAGAGGAGTTGAAGTCAAGTTGGCTACTTATCCACAGGTGGCTTACAATATAGACATAACAGTCATTGATACTCCTCCACAATTCAGGATGCTTTTGTCAAGGCAGTGGACCGCAGCTATAGGGGGAAATGTCCAATTTGATTTATCTTATGCTACAATACCAGTGAATGGCCAGGAAGTCAAATTGTATAGGGAGCCAAGAATGAGCCAACTTGTTGAATGTGTACCATAGGATCAAATTAATTGTTTTGTGATATTGATCTAGGAAGTTTTAAAATAGAACCAGCTCAGCTAGAACTAATTAATAGTGATCCAATCGAAGAACATATTGCACAGAACTGCAATGGTGTCTGGAAGATGTATTTTGATGGCACCTGCAGCCAAGAAGGTAATGGAGCTGGGATTGTATTTGTTTCACCTGGAGGTATTACTTTTAAATATTATTTTCTGTTAGCATTTGAATGTACAAACAATGTGGCAGAATATGAAGCTTTATTGACAGGCTTAAACATAGCTATGAAACACAAGATTAAATTGCTGGCTATTTTGGACGATTCTGAGTTGGTTGTTTCACAAATTAAATCAAAATATGCAGAAAAACACAAAATATTAAAACAATACAGGAATGATGTATGGTATACAATTGAATTATTTGATGCATTTTCAATTGAGTGGATTGACAGGTCAAAAAATATAATGGCTAATTTCTTAGCAAATGTGGCACTCAAAAGAGATGATATTACGTTGGCTGGGGTATCACAGATTGAGTTTAAGACAAGGCCTACTATTCCTGAAAATGTTTATAGCTGGAAAGTTTTCAATGATGATACAAACCTTTTGAAATTCCTTAATTATATAGATCAGTATGAAGCTCAGGAAATTGATTTCAATGCTTTTATTGAAGAAGTAGATGGGAAACAAATTGTGCTTGGCAGGGAGATCTTACAGCTCAAAACAAATAAGTTATCCAAGGGACTAGTGGCATTGGAAAGGGTATATGATGGAAATGATAGATCTCTAATGAAGCAAACACCAATCAGAAAGGAAGATGTTGAAGAAATTAACTTGGGGACTGACATAGCACCACGAAAGGCTTACATTGGAAAGAAGATCAGCCCTGCAATTAGAAGAATTCTAATAGAATTGTTGAGAAAGTACAAACATGTTTTTGCTTGGTCATATGAAGATCTGAAAGCATACAGGGAAGATTTATTTCAGCATGAAATACCACTGAAGCTAGACACCAAGCCTTTTAGGCAGAAACAAAGACCAATAAATCTAGTACTGGAGCCTAAGATGCAGGAGGAATTAACTAAGTTCAGGGAGGGTGGAATCATTAAACTAATTAGACATTCAACCTAGGTTTCAAATCTAGTTCCTGTAAGAAAGAAGAATGGTGACATCAGATTGTGTGTTGACTTTAGAAATCTGAACATGGAATCTCTTAAGGATAATTATCCTCTACCGAATATGGAAGCCATACTGCATAAAGTGATAGGGTATGAGTTATTGTCTATTATAGATGGATTTTCTGGATACAATCAGGTCAAAGTCAAGGAATCTGAGCAATACAAGACAACATTCACTACTCCTTGGGAGACATACGTATACATAAGAATGCCATTTGGTCTCACCAATGCTGGAGCGACTTTCCAAAGAGCCATGGATGTTGCATTTGCTAATTTGATTAAAGTTATCATGGTGGTGTATCAAGATGACTTGACTGCTTACTCGAAGAGGGCTAAAGATTATGTGCAACATCTTGAAAAGGTATTTATCAAAGCTCTTGAATATGGTATTAGTTTAAATCCAAAGAAGTGTCATTTTGTAGTCACAGAAGGTAAGCTCTTGGGGCATATTGTTTCAAAGGAGGGAATTAGAATAGATCCTAAAAGAGTTGAAGCTATTGATAAAATTCCTATTCCCAAAACTGTTAAGGCTATATAGTCATTCTTTGGAAAAATTAGTTTTGTTAGAATATTTGTTTCTAATTTTGCTGAGATCATCAAGCCCATATCAAAGATGTTAAAGAAAGGACATAAAATGGATTGGACAGCTGAAGCTTTGGATGCTTTTATGTCTATCAAAAGGGCTATCAAAGAGGCTCTTGTTCTTAAATCTCCAGATTTTACAAAGCCTTTTCAGATTTTTTCATTTGCCTCAATGCATACTATTGTTGCTATCATGTTACAAAAGAATAATGATGGTTATGAACAGCCTGTATCTTTCTTTAGTAAATCATTACAAGGGTCTAAATTAAAATATGACATAATGGAGAAACAAGCATTTGCACTAGTAAAGGCTGTAAAAGAATTTAGACCATATCTTGTTGGAGCAAAAATAGTTGTTTTTGTCCCTCATTCTACTGTCAAAGACATTTTAACACAATCTGAAGTTACAGGGAAAAGATTCAGATGGATCAACAAGATTCAAGAATTTGACATGGAGATACAAATTACTAAGTTGGTAAGAGGCCAAGGCTTGGTTAAGCTGATGGCAGAAACTAATATTGAGGCAAATCAGATCTGCAAAGTTGAAGAAGGGGCTGTAGTTGCAAGCATTGAACATACTCCTTGGTATATTGATGTTATGCATTATCTTAAATACATGAAGTGTCCAGATGGATTGAGTGATAGCCAAATGAGAACTTTGAAGTTGCAGGCATCAAAGTATGTTTTCATGGATGGAGATCTATTTTGGAAAAACAGGGATGGCATATTGTTGTTATGTTTGGATGAGTCATAGGCTAAGCATGTTTTGAAAGAAATGCATGAAGGAGTTTGTGGAGGTCATTATTCAGCAAAGACAACTGCACACAAAATTCTCAAGGTTGGATATTATTGGCCAAAGGTTTTTAATGATTCCTTTACACATGTGAGGAAGTGTGAAGCTTGTCAAAAGTTTGCTGGTAAATTGAAGTATCAGGGTGCTTTGCCACTTCAACCTTTACAAGCCAATACCCCTTTTCATCAATGGGGAATTGATTTTATTGGAGAGATACAAGAGAAATCAAGTGGAGGACATAGGTGGATACTAGTTGCCACTGATTATTTTACAAAATGGGTGGAGGCAGTCCTAACCAAGCAGGCTATAAGTAAGGTAGTGATTAATTTCTTGATGGACAATATTATCACCAGGTTTGGTACACCAGTAAGAATAATTATGGACAATGGGATGTAGTTCAGGTCGGATGAATTCAAAATATTTTGTGATAAGTATGGCATTACTATTTCTTATGCAGCTCCTTATCATCCACAAGCCAATGGTCAAGAAGAGTCCAACAATAAGAGTCTCTTGAAGATTATAAAGAGGATGTTGGGACAGAACAAGAAGGCTTGGTATTCAAAGTTAAAATTGGCTTTGTGGGCTGACAGAATCACTGTGAAAAGGGCAATTGGAAAATCTCCATTTGAATTAGTGTATGGAGCACAGGCTAGGTTGGGCCTACAAAATTTGTTACCAGTCTACAAGTTTTTCTTGCAAGAAGATTTGAAAGTTCTTGAGCCTATGGAAGATAGGATGGAGCAACTTGCTGAACTGGATGAAGTAAGGAGAGAAGCCCAAAATAAAAACATGAACTTACAAGCACAGATGAAGTATCTATTTGATAAGAAGGCAAAGGGTAGAAAATTTGAAGAAAATGATTTGGTGTTGATGTGGAATGAAAGGTGTCAGGAGAAAGGCAAGCATGGTAAATTTGAAGCTCTTTGGCTGGGACCTTTTGTTGTCATTGAAAAAAGGGGTGAAGACTCATACTATCTGCAAAACATGGTTGGTGAAGATCAGAAATTTCCTATTCATGGGAAATTCTTGAAGCTTTTCTTCTCTTGAGCATCACAAAGGATTAAGGGTTGCTAGTGCATGGACAACTCTTGATGGTCCTCTTTAAAATTATATTCCATGCACAGTAGTTTAGGTTTTCATCCATTTCCACTTCCATCTTGCATACATCTTGCATTCATTCCATCAGTCTCTTGTCCATTTCCATCACCTTTTCATTCAATTGTTGCTTATTGGTTCTTTCTCTGTCTGGTTTGCTCTCCCAGAGATTTTGAATCCTTGCAATGATCTGACTATCATTCATCCACAGACAGAGCCACTATTAGAACTGTAAATTTTGATATTTTCACATGTTGATTTTATTCATATCCTCCAAGTGGGTCCTACCTTGATGCATTTCCCTTTCTTCGTGCATATTTTCTCCATATTTTTCCATATTTCCCCTTTGAATCCGTTGTGTCATGCATTTTTACATTCTGGTTCATATCGGCGTAGGTTTCCTATTGTCTCCCTGACCCATTTAATGTTCTATGCTTGCATAAGTCTATATTGCCTATCAGAAAGACTTATCTTTTGTTATAGCGACTTGATCTTACTTACAGGTGATTGTCAGCAAGATCCTAGTTTTGTTTTTGCGATCGGGGATGATACACATATCGGCAAAGCGAGGAGTTCTCTACATAACGTCTTGCCAAGGGTTTGAGGTTATGGCGACATAAAGATCTTCGTCGGCGAAAGAATTTTTATGTCACACCAACATGTGGCTATATGGGAGGATTTCGGTGTAACTCAGTGATACCTCTATAACGTCTTGCTAAGGGGTAAATGCTATAACGATACACATGATAGGTGCTCTTTGGCAAGAGAAGCAAAAGGTTACAGTGACATAACAAATGGGTAAAATGTATGCTTTTGGTATGACAAATGGCTTTCAACGTAGTGTCTCACCGACTGTGGTTGGCTATATCGAAATGTAAGAAAGGAATGGAGCTACTCCTAGACTTCAATGTAATAATTGGAGTATCACAGTGACTTGAAAGTAAATGATGTCTTCGGTAAAGCTTGGTCTAATCTTTGAGACGTCTCCCTGAGAGCGGTAAGCTACAGCGATAGTGATCAAAACAAATGGAGTTTTTCAGTGTGAGATATCCTTGTGTCTTACCGAGTGAGATGAACATAAAAGAGGTATGATCTCTATGAGCATATTGTGGTCTATGAGTTTTCTTCCCGAACAGTTGTCTTGGTGAGGGTGTATTGAAAGTGTATCTCGGTGGGAGTGTTGGCGACCTGTGAATGGTAAAAGACCCTCAGTGTAGCCCGATGAATTCTGCATGACATCTCACCGATATCCTGGGGTTATAGTGAAATAAGAGATTACTATATGACTTCGGTATAACCAACAGGTTGCTATAGCAAATATGAAAGCGAGATACAAGCAGAACAATGAACGTTTGAATTGCCTTTGGCTTAGGTTACGATATGTCCCGCCAACTCCCTCGGTAAAAAACAGAAATTCATCCTATGGTCAACATGAATTTGAATTGGTGACTATTGTTGGCCAACTTGATTGGAGCCCGATTTTCATGCTAGGCTGACATAATATTTTATTTTGATATTTTTCTCATGCTGATGTATATATAAGCATGATGTAGTTGTTAATTAAGGAGAGGGATTACATTTTTTCGATACACTGCAAGTAGATATATTAGAATAAAATTATTAGACCAGAGGCTTTTGTTGCATGATTTTCACAATGGAGGTATTTATGAGATTCAGTTGATGTTGCTACATTTTCTGGTGTCAGTTATCTATTGAATTAAATGAAAAATACTGCTAAGTTGTCTCCATGATTGATTTTTCTGGTTATTTAAGTTGACATAACAAGTTTATGTTTGATTTATCAATACACATTTGCTGTGTTCATGTGATTAATCAATTGGTTCTTTCAAGTAAAGATTAAATCCTTTTATTGATCATAGTAATCAGAGAGATTCATTTTGGATCATTAAAGTAGAACTTAGTAGTCACAATGTTGCATGTTCATACAAGTTATGAATGAATCATATGTCAGATAATTTGTATCTCATCCAAAGAGTGTTGTTCATCTTGATCTCATTTGACTCCGCCTACCCAACAAGGCACTAGTCTCTGCATTTCACTATTTGAATCCATTTTAGTTTCTTTATATCTATCAATTAAGCATTCTAGGATTTAGATCAGAAGGTTGCTATCAAGTTTGGTTTCATTTGTTCACTGTCGTCTGCCATTGTGGACAAAGCATTTCAGAAGGATAATCACAAGTGAAGTCTACACTATTCAGAAAGGTACACCCACCCATGTCTGCAGCACCTAAAGAGTAGAAGGTTGAGTTATCTTGACCTTGTCTATTACCCTAAAGAGTATCAAGAGATTGGCAGCCTCTTTAGGCATTCAACCTGTGTTTTTGAGAGCTAACAAACAACATCATATCATTGCACATAAATACATCTGCATATCATAAGGTGGCATAATATAGATCTATTAGTCATAATCATAATGCATACAACAATAGAAATAAATTCATCCATAACATATAGAAGTAGAACCATACATGCATAAATAAAGAGTACAAATTGCATCACATCAAAGTCATCATCGGATCATATATATATATATATAACGCAACTGTTATAGTACAAAGAATAAATTAGATCACTATACATATGTGTCAATCAATACAAAGGGCCCATCGGGCTATCAAAAATGAGCCCATAAAGCACAAAAAGTATCATATCATCTTGATCAGGCTTGGTCCCTGTGAATGCTACCCTCGCCTCTGTCACTGTGACCCTTTGCTCATCTGTGGCTGGCTCGTTTTGAGTACTCTGGGACCCGCTTTGCTCTAGGTATGACCTCATGATAAAACCGCCGATAGTACTCTACCTCTCAGATGACATCCTTGTACAATTGAACTAACATTGTACCCTTGGAGGAGGAGGTTGTCATACTCTCTATCTGTTGTCTCCGACCTTGCTTGGTGGTTGCCTGTAGCTTTGTGGCCTGTCTTTGTTGAATGGTATAATCCCTCTCGGCCCTGAGCTGCTCTCTCTCGGCCCTTGCCTGATCTCTCTCAACTGTCAAAGCTTGGACCTGGGCCTATAGCTGTGCAATCATCACATCTTAGGCATTCGCTTGTCTCGCTGGCTGCACCTGTGGCTGCACCTGTGGTTGCACCCGAGGCTAATCCTCGCCTTGTAGTGGCTCCTGCTATTGGTCTTGCATATTTACATCCCCCTGCCCTAGCTGGACTGGAGGCACAAGTGGAAAATCCTATCGAATCTCAGCTCTCCGTCCTCATCCTCATCCTCTACCTCTGACTCTCCGCACATTAGGGACTGCACTTAGAATCATCAACCAAAGAGGAGGTTGGAACCAATCCCTGTAGGCTTGGGTGGTGCCTGGATCTGCTAGCCCCTGATCATAAGCTCATGGCTAGGCTACTAGCTGTTGGAAACTTTCTACTACCTCTGAAGCAGGAATATATCGCCCCCATGAAACCTGTGTCATGGTGCGGGCAAAGATGGCTACGTATTCATCATTTGACCGATCCTGTGGCTCCCCAAATTGACATTGCATGCGCCTAGGTAGGTACCTCTTGAGTAGTATGCTCTCACCCCTGCATACACCAGCCCTAATGGCAGTAGAATATCAGATCAGCATCATCGGCCCATCTGGGCTAACCAAGGTAGGGTCACCAAGTAAAAACCTACATCTCGTGCAAGACACGCCTCCAGTAAGGGATCTCGTGCTCACCAGTGTGTGTAAAGGACACACCGCCTCTATATCAACACATGAGAGGATCGTCTGGCCCCATCAAAACTGAAATGATGCATGGCCACAGCATAGCAATATTCTCCCATGCCCAAACATGAATTAGAGTCACCCCTGCTCCCAATGCTCTATCGTCCATGTAAACATACTCATGGAGGTATCTATATAATGAAGCAAGAAGGACAAGTCCCCATGCAAAAAGAACTGGCCTGTCTCTGACCATCTGCTTCTAGCAATTCCCCCAACTGGGACTAAAGTAACACCCTCACCTATTAGGGGGAACAAGGATTGAAATGATGGCTGCAATCACCTAGTGGTAGGGGGTTCTAGGATCCTATGTCGCTCAAGCTCTATTTTCCCCTCACATAAGACAATCTCGTTAGTAGCAAGGACTCAGAAGCAAGCCTCACATCCCTCATCCATGTCGAAGATCACCCAGTGACTATGAATCGGCAATTGTAAAATCCACCAAATGTCCTCTAGAGTGACGGTGGCCTCACCAGTGGGAAGATGAAACAAAGATGTCTCATTGTGCCATCTCTTGGCCAGTGCTGACAACATCCCTAAATGAGTGCAAATGGGTGTCGCATATGCAATGTGCCACAACCTCGCAATTCAGAGTCGATCCTAGTCCCTGTCGCTCAGGTCCCACAAATAGCTAGCTAGGTATTGTGACCTATGCTTCTAAGAGTAGAGCTCCCTCACCATGTCCTACATCAAGGAAGGTCACCATGTTAAATTTTTTGAAAAATTCTTAATCAAGCATTCAAAAAACTTCCCCAGCGGCGCAACCTGTGATGGTGTCATAGTTTGATTTTAATCAAACTCTAACGGTAGGGCTGAAAAGAGCAAAATCGCACCACCGTGGTGCAATTTCCCTCCTAGCGGCACACTTTGAGCTAAATTGAGACCGCCGCATCGCACTTTCCAAACTACCTTACCGGCCCTGAGCTCAACATCAGAGTTTCTAAACTACAAACTGCACCACGTTAGCACTATATCACACTGAGTGGCGTAGTTTGACTTCTGAGCGGTGCTATATAGCATCATTGCATATGGATAGACTCCTTAAAGCATTAATTGAGGCAATAAATGAAAGATGAAGCTAGGGTAAGGATCACTTACCGGTGCCTTGATGCCAGGTGGCCACTGGTATGTCCGAACTTGATCCAAAATGTGTAGAGGAAGCTGTTGTTGTGCCATATAGTTAGGAGGTTTGAGCTTAGATCTCGAGATCACTATTGGAGGTGTTTGAAAATGGCTTGAAAGTGACCCCTTGGGCCCCATTTAAGCATGAAAATTAGGGTTTTTTCACCCTAAATGGCTGTCTTGCTAGGGTTTTGGACCCACAAACTAGTCTTTCTCTTGTTGAGGCTTGTTTTTCATTGTTTTATTGCATTTAGACACATTTTTTAGCCTCCTGGAGCCTTTTTGGACCTATCAGGTACTTTGTCCTCTTTTTTTTTTCGCGAAATCACCCAAAAATTGAAATTTTCATCCAATCTATCCAGGGGGCATTATAATGGCATGTTTTCTCTCACCATGCAACAGTGGGGCAAGTTTTTAATATAACAATTTTTTTGGCTTTGATCGAGATTGTTTATTCTTTGAACCAACGCAATGAGTGCATTTCTTAAAAGAGGGGAAAAATGTAGACACGTAAAATATACTGATTGACATTGTGCATCTGATCCTGACTAGTAGCATCGTTTCTTCCTGAATCATCCCTTGGTCTAACCATTCAGTCAAATCTCCTCATCTGATTAAACTCATCAATTTCTCTCTCTTAACTAAATAAATCAATTTATCTAATCAAGTCATCTCTTTTGTTAATTAAATCAATTCATCTGATCTAATTATCCCTATTTAATTAAATAGTCAATTTATTTGATTAAATCTCCAAAGTCTATCCATTAAATTGAATAAATTGAGACCTTATTTGATTTAATCTAACACCATCTCTTTTAATTAAATAAATCAAAATCCTTATTTAATTAATCCCTTACCATATTCCTCTCTTATTTGATTTAAATAAATCCATCAATTTGAGTCAAATACGTCACATCATCTAATTTCCTATTAAATTAATTAACCCTTGATTAATTTAATCTCATCTCATGTCCCATCCTCTAAATAATGCAATTTGCACATGAAAATAGATTTAATTCATTTATTAAATCAATATTTTCCTCACAAGGCATCTTTTGGAATATTCTCTCAATTTGAATTAAAAAATTCCAAGTCAACATGTACATCCAACAAGGCAATAACTTCATCTTACATGTCCTTTTCCTTGAGCCAAGTGGCATTTATTGCATTTTCCCTTCCCTCTTGCAAGTCATTTCAACAAATTTGAAATTCAAAATTATGCATTTATTGGCACAATCCCTAAATCTTGCACATCCTTCATCCATTCACAGATTGACAAGTGGCATCATGCCATTGGATGAATGTTAGTCCCACATTGCTCAAATTTGGACATTCATCCATCTTGGAATTCTATAAATAGAGGGCTCATCCTTCATTTTGATCATCCACAATTTATGCAAGGTTACCATGCTCAAATATCTCTCAAATTTCATCCATTATCATTGAGTTCTTAGTTAGGTTTTTGTAGATTTTGGCTTGGAGCTCTCAATTTTCACCATCAAAGTGGATCAATCTCCATCAACATATCAAGTTTGCATCTTAGGAATTGGGAAAGGGCCAATTTTCACATCAAATTGGCACCAATTCCCCCATGGGATCATGAGTTTCCACATCTAAATTAAGATTCAATCTTTGTTGTGTCATTTCCATTGTGTTCTTCATTATTTTCTTCCTAATATGAGTGTTGAAAATGGATTTCATGGGGAATCCTTGTTTTAACTTGCAATCTCTTGTTTAACTTGTTTATTCTTGTTGTTTTGTAGGTACTAGGAAAAGGGTTCACACATTTGGCGGTAGGAGAGATGGATATCATTCTTTCTCATCTTTTCCCAAAATTTCCACGTTTTTGCTCATACATAGAAAATTCTAACACTGGGAGCTCAACGTCGCTATTTTGGCACCGTTGTCTCTTTAGCATCACTATATAGCACCGTGAGAGACTCAAAGTGCGACGTTGGACTCGTCTCACAAAGAAAATTTGAATTTTTGACTCCGCTGCTGGACTCGCTGATTCACATAAATTTTCAAAAATATCAAACTACAACGTTGGAAGAAAACTGTGACGCTGGGCAAAAAGTGTAACACAGTTGAGCTCTCTATCTTGACATAGAGCAGATAGAGGATTGTCCTAGTGGAGTGAAAGTTCTTCTACTAGAGAAGAATGAAAAGCGTTGTGGGTTCATGTTTGAGGTATTCCCTAAGGTGTTGTTGTTGTTGTTTCCACAGTAGTTTTGGTTGTTGACAGTCCCCTGATTGTTGTTCGTTGGAGGGGGAAGATTGTTTCCCTGATTCGCGACTGAATTTACATTGTTGTAATTATTGTTACGAGTAGTATTTGGTGTACTAAAAAAAATGGCTTAGACGTGACATGATTTGCATCTACAACACCATCATTTACAATGTTTTTGTTGCGAGTCCAAAATTTAGACTTGTCTTGATTGTTGTAATGGTTAGATGAGCTAGGGTTGTCCCTGTCAAGTTTTATTGTCCCTCTTTTGACCAAAGCACTTTCGATGGTGATGGCATCCTCAATCAATTTCTCAAAGGAGGGTGGACAATGTAGATTTAAGTGATAGCTCATTTCTGAGTTTAGGCTATTGATGAAAGTAACCATTTTTTCCTTTTTAGGAACATGACGTGGATACCTAACAAACATTCTTCTCCATCTTTGAAGAAAGGTAGTGAAGGGTTCACCAGGTTTTTGTGCAACTTTGCAAAGATCAATCATGGTGATTTGGTGTTGGATGTTGTAGGCGTATTGTGTTATGAACAAATTGATCAATTCCTCAAATGTTTGAACATGAGGTGTAATCTTAGATAACCATTCCATAGAGTTAACTCCAAGGCTCCGAGGGAATAATCGTAGTAAGTGTCTTCATGTGCAAACTCTAAAGTCATGTTTCAGAAGTCTCTAACGTGGTCAATTGGATCCGATTTCCCATTATAACGATCAAATTTAGGAATTTCACAATGTTTAGGAAATGGAATCATATTGAGATTTCTATCAAAAGGATAAGGGCATATGTCATCAAGAGTGTATTTCTTTGTTGTGGTTCCCCCTTGTAACTCTTTGATTTGTCCTTGGAGTGCCTTAAATTGTTGAGTAAGAGCAGTAAGATCAGATGGGGATGTTTCTTCTTCTTTGCTCTTTAATTTCTCAGTATCAAAATCCTTAGGCAGTTTAGCTCCTTGATCGGCTAGGAAGAGAAAATACTTTTCTTTGTCACATTGCAGGATCTTTTCTATGGCTTTAAGAAACTTGGGGTCTTGTTTAGCCTCTCTAATGTGAATTTCTTCCTCTTGCTCATTGTCACTATCTACAGGAGTTTTGTTCATGTCTTTGTACTTATGAGATGGATTTTCCTCTCTATTAGCCATATTGTCATCATTGAAAAGAGAATTGCGATTCACACTAAAATGAGGATTACCACGTTCATCTTCTTCTTGAATGTTATGGGTAGGACTCTCTCGTTGAGACTCTTCTCCTATTTTGTTGTATTGAGATCTTGTAAAAACAGGCATATGAAAGGAATCTTATGATATGATAAAAAAGGTCACTGAAGGATTTGACTAGGATGTGTTGAATATTCAATCGAAGGTTGTGGTATATTCTCAAACTCAAGAGGTTGATTAAGATTGTGATGTTGAGATAACACTAATCTTTGATAATAAGCTTGAGTAGCTAAAGGTTCTATAGCGTAATCGTCAGTGAATCCTCTAATGTAGTCTTGGTATCTATGGAGAAATTTGCAATAATGGAGCAAGACGTGTCGACTCTTGTACAAAAATTCTCCGCGGTCTAAGGTTTCTTTGTAACTTAAGTTCATTTTGGGTTTCTTGATCCTATTGGAGACTGATTTCTTGATGAACTTGGTTGATTTCCACTTCCTCAACATGGGAGAGAAATGTCAGAAATTTAGGTCTGTAAAATTTTTGACAGAAACCTAAAAGCGCTATTTTGTTCCCTAAATGTGCTGCAAAAAGAGGTATATGCGCTGGAGAAAGAGTCAAATGCACTGTAGAACACCTTGAATGCGTAAAAACAGAGCTTAGATGCGCTAAACCAAAAAGTATATGCACCAAAATAGTCCCTAAATGCGCTGGAAGATTACTCAGATGCGCTAAACCAGAAAGTTGATGCCCCAGAACAGATTGTATATGCACTACAGTTTTTCCTAGATGCGCTAAAATAGTTTCAAAGACAATTTTTGACCAATTTTGAAAATTTTCAACTGAATTTTTTCATGTTCATTTTGGATGATCCTTTATCTGAATTAATGTTTTTGAAAACACAACAAATAGTTTGATTTAAGTTGATCGTAACCAAGCACATAATAAGACAAGCACAACCTAGGTCAGGCCAGGACAATATCCGCTAGATTCCACGTAACCGCATATCTGTAGCATGTGAATTCAGAAGCTTGGCTGCATGGGCTCCCCCTTACAGTGCACTCTTTTCTCAGGCCAACCAAGCTTCCAACCCCCATGAAACTCCCATGGTGAGCTGATCACCTCTACTACAAACTATGAAAGTGTGGATGCCTTCACACCGACTAGTGCTGCGCTAGCAAATAGAAGGATTTTGGCTTACTACACAAGAGTTTTTTGTTCAGGACCCCCATTCGAGTGGCCATACATGGGCCAAGAGATTAATCCCCATTAAGGTGGCACTCTATCCTGAAGAGGTTAAGCTCAATAGGGTTTAAGGGAGTACAACTCCATCCGTATGACACATCTGCACAAGCAACCTTAGGTTTTCCCTTAAGTTTTACAATTATATACTGGTTGGGGGTAGCTTGGCCTTAGCTCCATTGCCAGTTTGAGTCACGTTGAGGTGATGAAATCCCCAGGCAGGCCCAATTTCTAGAGTCAATAACCGTTTCTCTTGCACCTAGGATCGCACAAGTGCGCAAGGGGAGAGGATACTTTGATTATCAAGTCAAGGTTACACAAGGAAAAGTGGGTCTGGTTTTCTGATCACCTAGTTTGCACAGGATGAGAGCATAATCACCTACCACTTTCAAACACAGTCAAAAAGAGTAGATAGATTCATTTTAGGTGCACCAAAATAAAAAATGATTTAATCTAAGTGAAGATTTTGCTTCACAACAGACATGGGGTTCATTTTAACTACATGATAAAGATGTTGTGGCTACCCTAGATTGATCCATTTTAAATCCAGCAAGAATGAAAGAAAGAAAGAAATTCTGTTTGCGGAAGGCATCAGACTCATAATCTCTATTACAACCCAGATACGTGACTCTGTTACTCAGATGCACATAAATAGAACATATATGCACAAAAATAGAACATAGATGCCCAAAAACAGAACCTATATGCGCAAAAACTGAACCTATATGCACAAAAATTGAACCTATATGCACAAAAACAGAACCTATATGCGCAAAAACAGAACCTATATGTGCTAATCTAAATGCAAATTTTTTTAAATTTTTTTTTTTTGAAACATATTTGAATGTACTAAATGATGTCCTATATGTGGTAATTAAACTCCTATGTGCTCTTCAGAAATGCCCATATGCGCCACTCTATTTCCCAAATGTGCTATAGAAATTCCCAGATGCGCTGAAACAGTCTTCAGATGCGCCAAAGTACCTGCAAAAGGAAAAAAAATTGGATCTCCCAGATGCGCTGCCAGATGCTAGAAAACCTGCAAGAAAACCTGCAAGAAGACCTACAAGAAAGAAGTCTAAAATGGGGGCATAGGCCCCACGGTGGGCGCCAGAAATGTGTGATCGAAAATAATATGCATAAATGAATTAAAATAAATACTATTCAAGCACACCAATAAAACATTGTATCAAAACAGAACATAAAAAGTAAATAAATGCAAACTCAGTATTCTGCTTTGATTGTCGTCCTATTGTCCTCTATCTTTAGTTTTTTTGTTGATTCCAACTTTTGCTCTTAGATTGTAGGCTAGGCTCAACAAAATGTCTTCCTAAAGAACGAGATTTAAATATGATGCATGATGCAAGATTAAGCTATGATATGGAATTGAACTAATATGCTTGAAATAAACATGATGCTATGATATGAGAATACTAAATGAATTAAATGCATGAACTCTAATTAATTGCCTATTACCAATGCTTGGATTCACATAGGTATTTATAGAGTTTTTCAAATGATTATGATTGGCTATCTTGATTGACGGTTGTGATAATTCCTGACAGATCGAATGGTTGAAGAAGGATGAAACTAAAAAGAAAATAGAAGAAAACTTGAAAACAATATTTTTCTATTTTTATGATAGAGAAGAAGATAAGAAGATAAGAAATCATCTTTCTTTAAAAGAATAAAAGAAAGATTTAAAAGTTGATAAATAATGAATTAAAAATTCAATTATTTATTTGTGGAGGAGATTCAACTTTTTCTTAATTAAATGAAATATTTAATTAAGCTTTTAAAAGTAGAAGAAAGTTAGTGATAAGAAGAAAGCTTTAATCAGGATTTTTGAAAAAAAGCAGAAGATCTCATATCTAAATAAAATATTTAATTATGATATGAGAAGATTTCAGAAGATTTTACAATTAAATAAAATATCTAGTTGTGATTTAGAAATAAAACAAAAGATATTTAATTAAATAAGGTTTATTTAATTAAACCACTTTTATGAAATTAATTAAATGAAATATTTAATTAATTAGAAGAAGAATTAAAAATAGAAGAAAGAGAAATATTTAAACTTAATTAAATCAAAAGATTTAATTTAAATTCAAACAATGATAATTAATTTAAATAAATAAAATGTATTTATTTAATTAATTAAGTGGACGTATGAAAATAATAAAATAAAATAAATTTATTTAATCATGAAGAAAGAATAAGATGAATGAACAATACAATTAAATTAATTAAATTTAATCATATGTAGAGGACTTTTCGATAAATTAATTAAATAATAAATATTTAATTAATTGTCAGGATTATAGACATGACCATTTTTATGTGTATACACTTACTAAACCCATGTGCTAGAATTTTCCAAAATCCTTTAATCTATTTGTTGGTGCAAGAATGATCATTTTGAAGCCACCCCACACTTTTACGGTCTTTTAGTAGAAATGGAAAACATGCCATGGGAGTTTCATGGGTGTTGATGCTTGGGTGCCCCGTATAAGTGAGTGTCATGGAGGGGAGCCAGTGGGGTCAAGCATCTAACCATTCACTAAATATAAGCATAGCTGGACTTGCCCAAATGAGAATCCAACAAATATTGTCCTACACATCCATAGGATTGTACTTATTCTTGAGTTACAAAATGCATTACTTAATCGAAAACATCTTGAAAACAAACACTTAACATCATCATCCAAATTTCAAACCCTTTTGGAGACAAATGCAATTTACTTAATCCATATGTTATTGCTTTCCCTTGGGACTCATATCCTTAGAGGTTTCTAAACATTGGATTACATCTCAATTTGTCTACTTAAGTAAACAATAGGAAAACCCTTGCCTTAAGTTCATCAAATTTCCACATAACATATCTTGTGGGGTTGGAAGAAATTAAGACATTGGACATCTTAGTTTGAAAACTTAATCCAAGAAAGTGTTTTTGGTAAAATGAGGCCATTAAGGAAAGCTAAGAAAAATGAACTTCCATGTGTGTTGAATCCTCATGATTCTTGAAAAATTCCAAAGCAAAGGTCATTGGTTGGAAATCTGAAAGTGTATTGAATCATTCTCTGGTCACAAAGGTCTATAGGAAGCATTTGCATGTTCTTCAATACCTAGGTCTAGGCAAACAAAGTGTATTTTTTAGGTTCATCTTAGGATCAAAGAAAATCAAAATCTTTTTCATCCATCCTTCAAACATAAAAGAAAACACCATCTCACAATCACCTTTTGGAAAATCTTGAAATAATCCTTAATGCTAGGCTTTTTGGAAAAATCAAAATCATCAAAATCCTTAAGACTAAATCCTTGAAAAACATTATCAAAATCACCTTTGGCTAGGTATGTGTAGATGCATCCTTTTGCATATGCTTACCCAAAATTTATCAAAATCATCTCGTTTATCTTAGTATATGTAGATGAATCCTTCTTCATATGCTTAGTGAAACTATCATCTTGTTTGGATAGGTGTGGGTAGATGCATCCTTCTCCCCACACATATTGAAATAGTCATCCTTTGATCAAATTTATCCCTTAGATCATCATCCAACATCTTAGGGTCTTTTTGTTCAAAATCAAAACAATCAAAATCAAAATAAAGGACAAATCCAAAATCCAAAATCAAATCAAAATAAAAAACCACAACATATCCGAAAGTTCCAAAAGCCTAGCATCTCCCATCAAGATTGATCAAAAGACCATAACATCCACATCATCCATCCCTTTCATCATCACCATATCATCTCTTGATTCTTAAGATATCCTAAAACTCTTCTACGTTGGACATAAAATAAAGATCAATCCAAAGAACCAAGAGATTTGTCTCTCATATTCTTGAAAATTGGTCCTCCTTTTATGGTTCAAACTAGATCTCAAACAAGAAGAGCATGGAAGCCAACAAAGAAACACTCGCTTCAAGCAATCTTATCCAAACAAATGTTGAAATGAATCCCAAATCAAGCAATCCTTTGACCATATCATCACAAAATCCACAAGAAGAAAACCAAGGAGAGGATCTTACCTTTGGAATGTCTCATGAAGAAATGACTAAAATGCTCCAAAATACGAAGAACCATAAGATCATCAACATCATGATGAGGCTTAACCCTTCACTGTACATGCTTGAGTTAGCTAAACAAGGGGCCAAGTTACCTTTGGATTTTGATGTAAGTACTATAGTGGAGACATATTTTCCTCCAATCTCATCTACCATTCCCATCTCATCTACACCCCCACCTCAAAACATCACGCAAAACATTCCGCAGATCACGACATCGTTTGCTCCAACCCAACCTAACGTTAATAAGGAAAATGCATTTCTCAATGCTATTCAAGCACACCCCCTTGTTAATAATCAAAACTTGGATGCAAATACCACCTTGGAACAAAACATACACAAAAATCGATTACATAAGAATGTTCCTCTCACTTTCCATCATGATCCATCATCATCATTTTTTCACGCAACACCTCAAAATCCTCTCCTCACAAATTCACAAGAAGAGGGAGTTATGTTTGAACCAGGAGGCATATTCGACACCACTTGAAATTATCGCAAGAGCTTACATTTCCACCCCTCCCACCATTTTCATTATCATCCACACCACTCCTTGGTTTAGGGATTCCCCCTCTACCAAGTATCAATCAAATCAACATCCCAAGCATTATGCCAAATGCTCAAAATTTGTTGCCGATATTGCAACAATAGACAATAAATGCACAAGCAATTGCAACATCATCAAACACCCTCCTAACATCACAAGGCATGGTCTCCCAAGGACTGACCACCACATCAACACCACCATCTATTACTAAAACATCAACACAACATCATCACTCACCACTAACGTCATTCTGAATCCACCACCACCCCCACCACCACCAACTTCCATCACATCAAGTCAATACAACGTGGAATTGCAAGCTGCTTTTTCAAAAGGGATTCAAACAAGTGTAGAAACAAAAGGCTATACAACTAGTTGCTCAAGAAGCTGCTGAAGCTGTGCAAGCTGCCTAAGCTTCCTTAGAAGCACAACAATCCCAAGCTTTATTGCAACAACAACAACAACAAGAAGCCGCCCAAGCTTCTCAAGCATTGCAAGCATTACAAGCACAAAAGACCACTCAAGCACAAGCTCTATTACAACAACAAGCAATACAAGCACAAGTAGCACAAGCACAAGCTCTATATCAGGCACAACAAACCCAATATCAAGCACAACTCCTTGCACAAAGACAAGTAGCGCAATTGCAAGCAATATCAAGAGTAGCAAGAAGCAGCAGAATTGGAATCCCAACAACAAGCACAACAACAAGCACAACAACAAGCGCAACAACAAGCAAAAATCTTAGTGTAGCAACAACAAGACGAACAACAAGCATTTTTCATACAAAAGTAGGTGGAGGCCTACCTCGCTCACAAGAACATACGGATACCATCGAACAACACACTAACCAACCCACCCATTCAACCCAAAATAGAAACACCCCAAAACACTTTCATCCCACCCCTTGATCCATAAAATGATGTGATGACATAGATCAGGTTGCTCTCACAACAAGTGCTCGATCTTCAATCAGGGTAAACAACAAAGACACCAAGAAACTTGTGTCCCTATCCATTCGATAGGAGCCTAGTAATGAAACCATTCTTGAAGGGATTTGAGATCCCCAAATTTGACAAATATCGAGGGACGAGAAACCCTAAAGATCATATCAGGGAATTCTAGGTTCATTGCATGGAATTCACATATGACAATACTTATCTATTGCGGCTATTCCCTAGGACTTTGGAAGACCATGCTATGGAATGGCTTTCTCACCTACCTTCAGGCATTAGAACATTCCAAGAAATTATAGATGCATTCATTAAGAACTACACATACAACATTGCAATGGATGTTAGTCTAGAAGAACTCTCAGCTCTGAAATAAGGAAAGGGTGAATCATTTGCTTCATTCCTACAACGATGGTGATCCAAGGCCAATCAGAGCAAGTGGACCATGCCAGAAGAAAAATTTTGCACCATCATAGCCAACCTTGAAGGCCACTTGGAATTTCATCTAAAGGTTCAGGGCATCACCACATATGATCAATTGATCCCCAAGGCGCTCAGCATAGAAAGATCCCTTATGACTCAACCCGCAAAATCAACATCATACCCTAAACAACAAAACAACTACCCACCATCCAATTACAATGATAAACCTCGTACGTGGGAAAGGAACAAAAACATTACTAATGATGGTGTCATCGACACCAAGGTGGTCATTAGTTCTCCTTGTCAAAACACACCCACACCACAAATCCAAAACCAACACCAAAACACTCATCACACAACACACCTACCAAACAGCAATCCAACCATCAATAATCTCAATGAGCAAAGAAGACCACCCCAACACAAGAGTTATCCCAAGCGAAAAATACACCACTTTGGGGGAACCACTTGAGGACATAATGAAAAAGTTTATAGATGAAAAACTCATCAAGCCTCCTACATTTGAGAATTACCAAGAACTAGATGTAAAACCTCCTTGGTATAATGAAAATCAACTTTGCAAATTCCATAAAATTAAAGGCCATACCACAAACAGTTGCATGAGACTAAAAAACATCATCCAAGATCTCATCAATAAAAGAATCATAAATGTAGAACAACCTACAGGAAATCAAGATCTTAAGATATATACAAATCTGATGTTGAATCATGGCAACAAAGGGAATAAAAATTATAAAGGGAAAGGCACCCACTCAAACGTAAATCATGTGTATGAAACAGTCGTCACCTCGCTAAATGAAGAATGCATGGTCATTACTATCAAAGGTGCCTATGACGAAGAGTGTGGAGTCACCACAAGAGGAGGAAAAGTCACCATCATAGGATCATCCCAACCAAACAGAATCCCTACATCTAGATCTGTTCCAAATGGCTATAATATCCTAGATCAACTCAAGAAAATTTCAGCACAAATTTCCATCATGGAGTTGCTAAAAATATCATCTTCCCATAAGAAAATCCTAAAAGAAGCATTGGCGTCATCCACTGTCCCCATAGATCTTGATGTGGAGAAATTCCAAGATATGGTTGAAAATATCATTACGCCAAATCTTCTCACATTTTCTAACCAAGATTTCCCCACTCAACCATCTCACAACTGTACACTTCACTTGGAAGCCATTGTACACAAGAGAAAAATCAAAAGGGTCTTGGTGGATGGAGGTGTAGGCTTGAACATATGCTCTCTCAGTCTTATCAAACAATTGAAAATATCAGAGGATTCTATAGAAAAAGGAAAGGGTGTCACCATAAGGGCATATGATGATCAAGAAAGAGTGTCTCAAGGCACGATCAAACTCCCTATTCAAGTAGGGCCCACCATCATGGAAACCACTTGTCAAGTCTTGGACCTCGACTTACCATACAATATCCTCCTAGGACAACCATGGATCCATGCAATGAAAGTAGTAGCATCAACTTTTCACCAATTTGTGAAATTTACAGATAACAGACAAGAAGTTACCATCCATGGAGATCCCGAACCTTTCTCGTATTGCAAAAATCTTGAAGCAAAATATTACAAAATCCCCCAAGTACCAAAAAATGATGAGGGGCCATCCACACCATACATCGATCCCATCACTCTCGCATCCACTTCTGCGACAGAGACACCTGCCACTCCTACCATCCCCACCATCTCTGACATCGAGGTCATTATCCAAGATAACGACTACAGAAACTACAAGCTCCCTAATAATTCCTTTGTGGTAGGAGAGTTACCACAATCTCCTAGATCACAGGGATGACCGCAAATAAATGAGGCTTCCATATCCCAAACATCTCCTAAAAACTATCCCAAATTCACAAGATGGGGATATCTTGGACGAGAAGTTATTGAGGTAGATCCATCTCACATGTTATATCAAGATGAAAGACCAACACCTGAATTACCAATAGATGATAGAAGCAAGGGTCTATAAATGATGCGCGCCATGGGCTATGATAGAAATCAAAGACTGGGATAAAATGACAATGGGCTCATAACACCTATCATTCCAGAGATGGGACCGATAACAAATATTGGCCTTGGATGTACCCCTCCAAGTATAACCATATGTGGCTGAAGTCCTCCAGTTAGAATGATTAACAATCCTCCTTAGCCAACCCCAACAAAATTATGTCTACCAGTATCTACAAGTCATGTCATAGATAAATTTACATTTGATATAACCGATGTTTGTAGTAGTCGTGATGACGAGGATACCATGACCAATCTACCTAGGATATTTGAGGATACCACTCTTTGCATGATTAGTACCCTATCCATCAAACCCGACCAACAAAATCATAAGATCCACCTAGTATATCCCCAACTCATCGACTATGACCAACAAGGACCACCAGTTCTCAATACGTTCAAAAATGATGAGGCACTCTCAGAATTCATGCGATTGTAGGATAACATTCTAGAAGGAGATCACAAAGCAGGGTTTATAATAGAGTTGGAAACACATTCCTACTATGGGGAAACAATTGAATCCTTCAGTCGCAAAAGTGAGAAATTAAAAATAATATCCAAGTCCTTGAGTGAAAACCACACTGTGGCACTCTTTGACAAGAAAAAAGTAAAAAGAAAGGAAACATCCAATGGTGAAAACCTCTTGGAGGCACCCGAGGATGGGGGATTCAATCTTCCTTTAAGATCTATTCATTAGGAAAAGTTAGCAGTCTAGGCAGAAAAATGCAATCCTATCAACCTAGGAACAAAGGAGACCCCACATATCACATTTTATGCGGAATCACTACTATAAGAAGAGCAAGAGCTCCTAGTAGCCTTCTTAAGGGAAAGATAGATAAACTTCACATGGAGTTATGCTAACATGCCAGGCCTTGATCTAGAAACCATAGTCCACCACTTAGCAGTATATCTAGAAGCAAAGCCTATTAGACAAAAGCTTTGAAAAATTCATCCTTAGATCACCTTATTGGTCAAAATGGAGCTAAAAATGTTGTTAGATGTACGATTCATCTGACCGATAGATTATCTAGAATGAGTATCAAACTTGGTACCTATTTCAAAACCTGATGGAGCCATTAGAATCTGCACAGACTTCAGAGATTTGAACAAAGCATGTCCAAAAGATGACTTCCTGCTTCCAAATATTGACATGATAGTAGATATGACAGCAGGACATGAGATGCTATCACTAATGGATGAATTTTTAGTATACAATCAAATCATGATAGCAAAGGAGGATCAACATAAGACAACCTTCAGTTGTCCATGGGGGACTTACTGCTTGAACATGATGCAATTCAGCCTAAAGAATGCAGGAGCAACATACCAAAGGGCCATGACATTGATATTCCATGACATGATCCATAAGATGGTCAAAGACTATGTCGATGACATCCTAGCTAAATATAGAAAAAGAAAAGATCACATTGCAAACCTAAGTGCTTTTTTTCACAAATTGGAGGAGTACAAAGTTAGACTAAACCCAAAGAATTGTGTCTTTGGCGTACAATCAGGTAATTTTCTAGGATATATAGTGTCCATGAGGGGTATCGAGGTGGATCCAGCAAAAGTGAAAGTAATCCTCGAGATGGAGGCACCGAAAACATTAAGGCAACTGAGAGGTCTACAAGCTAGACTCCAATCCATTAGAAGATTCATAGCACAATTGGAAGACAAATAGAACCCATTCTCTCACCTACTCCACAAGGGAGTAGCATACAAATGGGATACCAAGTGCAAAGAGGAATTCAAAAAAATCAAGGAATATCTACTGACACCACCAGTCTTAATGCCACCCATCCCAAGAAAGCCATTGATTCTATACATGTCAGCAACAACAGCAGCCCTTGGAGCTCTCCTAGCTCAGCATGACAAAAATAGAATAGAAAGGGCTATCTATTATATCAGTAGGAAAATGGTTGGACATGAGCTAAATTATTCATTTATCAAGAAAGCATGCCTTGTAGTAGTGTTTACATCACAAAAATTCAGACATTACATGTTGGCACACAAAATAAAGCTCATCACCAAAATTGACCCTCTCAAGTATCTATTATCAAAGGCAATGCTCATAGGAAGAATGGAAAAATGGGTAAATATACTGTCAGAATACTACATCGAACATGTGGAGAAGAAAGCAATCAAAGGCCAAGTCATTGCAGATCAATTGGCAGAAGCACCTATATATTTTGAGAACCCTCTTGTCTCAGAGTTTCTAGATGAATCTATTTTTAACCTCAATGTAGCTGACCACTGGAAACTATACTTTGATGGCTCATACACATAGCATAGATCAGGAGTTGGTTTCTTCTTCATCACCCCACAAGGGGATTGCATACCAAGGTCATACAAACCTACATTTCCTTGCACTAATAACATTGTGGAATACGAGGCTTTGACCATAGGTCTCAGAATAGCGGTACAGTGGAATATCATAGCTCTTAGGGTATACAGGGATTCTCAATTGATTATAAATCAAGTAAATAATGAATACTAGACCAAGGACGACAAGCTCACTCCATACAAAAAATTGGTGGAGACTCTCAAAGAATCTTTTATAGAAATAAAATTTGAGCAAATTCCTAGAACCAACAACAGAGCAGCAAACGCGATGGCAACAATTGGGTCCCTAGTGGACATCCCCAACAATGTTCCAAAATGTGAATTCCTGATTGAGCAGCTTCTCCTGCCAGCATTTGAGGTACCATAATCAGAATATGTGTGCAAAATCATTGGTCTTGGCGATCCTTGGTATCATGACATTTACACATACCTTCACATATGATTCATACCTGTCGACCTACCTTCAAACCTAAAATGAACCTTTGTTAAAAAGGCATCCAGATTTGTCATCCTAGGTAATACCCTATATCGTAGGAGCATAGAAGGAACCCTACTACATTACATAAACAATGAGGAGGCATTGACCGCTCTAACTAAAGTACATAACGGTATCTGTGGTTCACACTCGAGTGGAATGACCATAGCTAAGAAATTGTTGAGGATGGGGTATTACTTGCCCACAATGGAAGGAGAAGCACATGATTATGTTAGAGAGTGTCTACAATGTCAGCGGCATGGGGACCTCATCCATGCACCAGCTCAAGAGCTTCATCCTATAGTCACACCATGGCCCTTTTTGTAGTGGTGACTTGATCTCATTGGGAAAATCATGCCCACTTCATCTAACAGCCACAAATTCATCATAAACTAAGTGGGTGGAAGCCATACCCATGACGTATATAAACGGGAAGCAGATTTCAAAGTTCATCTTGAACTATCTCATTTGTTGCTATGGTGTTTCACAAGCCATTATCTTAGATAATGGGACACAATTCAAGAATTAGGATGTCCATGACTTGTGTGAGAAATTCAAAATTCAACATCACTTCTCCACCCCATACTATCCCCAAGGCAATGGCCAAGCATAAGCTACAAACAAAACCATTCTAAAAATCCTCAAGAAAACAGTCAATGACGTAGGTCATGACTGGCATCTGCAGCTTAATCCCACCCTCTGGGCCTATCGAACCAGCATCCACACACCCACCGGTGCCACCCCCTTCTCCTTGGTCTATGGATCATAAGTCGTACTCCCCATTGGGATTGAGCTCCCATCCCTCAAGATATCACTGCAAAACCTCATCACTGATGAAGACTACCGAGTGTCAAGATTGAACGAGCTAGAGCTACTAGATGAGTGACGTATAGATCCTTTGAATCATTTGCAAGTCTATCAGAATAGACTCAAAAGGAGCTACAATAAGAAAATCAGAAGAATGTCCCAAACCCAAGTAGTAAAGGCAAGTTTGAACCCAATTGGTTGGGATCGTTCATCATAACAAGTTACAAATCAGGGGCATATCAGTTATCAACACCCGAAGGGGAACCTTTGCAAGAGCCCATGAATAGCTCTCATCTCAAAAAAAATTATGCCTAAATCTTTCAAGGTATAGAACCAAAAAATATAAAAAATCAAAAAATGTCTTGAAAAAATGGTTAGAAAACCAGAAAAAGGATTGAAAATAGTAAAGAAAAAAATCATCCTCTAGTGAAAACCACTTTGGTGGCACTTTGGGCAAGTACCTTGGTGAAAACCTGGCAAGTAGGCATCTTGGTGACAAAAAAAATAAAATCAAAATAGCAAAAAATCCAAAAAACCAGAAAAATGATTTAAAGTAGTAAAGAAAAAAATCGTCCTCTAGTCAAAACCACTTTGGTGGCAATTTTGGCAAGTACCTTGGTGAAAACCTAGCAAACAGGCATCTTGGTGACAAAAAAAAAATCAAAATAGCAAAAAATTCAAAAAACTAGAAAAAGGATAGAAAATAGTAAAGAAAAAAATCGTCCTCTAGTGAAAACCACTTTGGTGGTACTTTGGGCAAGTACCTTGGTGAAAACTTGGCAAATAGGCATCTTGGTGACAAAAAAAAAAATCAAAATAGCAAAAAATCCAAAAAACCAGAAAAAGGATTGAAAATAGTAAAGAAAAAAATCATCCTCTAGTGAAAACAACTTTGGTGGCACTTTGGGCAAGTACCTTGGTGAAAACCTGGCAAACAGGCGCCTTGCGTAAATAAGCACTTTCCATACACCAGGATCTTTACGTCTTGTTCTACATCATCCATCCATTTCACTTCCATCATCCATCATATCCAGATCTCCATCCATCACTCATCCACTCACATCTGCACCATAGCTTGGTCCTATTTTCGTATCATGATCCCTCCTAGTACTACTCGACCCATCCTTAAGGTCAGTTTTTCCTACCTTTATCAGAGTAGTCTATTGCATCACGTTGGGGGCATGCTCTCATTGGATTAGATTCGTGTATATTCCTAAAGTCTGGGATATCGGAAAATCCAAAAACATCAAAACATAAGAAAAAAAAAAACATATCAAAATCCAAAAAACAAGTCAAAAATTCAGTCAAAAAACTAAAAAACAAAGTCATCTTTTTGAACTACATCATCTCTAAGCTGGAACGTAGGAAAGGTTGATCCTTTGATCATCCCTCGAGACACTTAGGTCAGTCCTTTAGGAGTCTATCATAATAAATTGGCATTTCATCATGTATATCGTCATCTGTAAATCGGCCAAGTTGTCAGTTGAACTACATCGTCTTTGCATGTATAACACAGGTAAGGCTAATATGTTGATCAACCCCTGAGGCCCCTAAGATAGGTCTTTAGGTTAGTCTCTTGGTCAAAATTTTAGAAAATCCCAAAACATTGGAAAATCGAAAATCAAAACATTTGAAAATTCTGAAAAATACCAAAAGCAACCTCAAAACATTGTAAAACATTAAAAACATCCAAATAGTTAAAAAAATCAATCCACCTCATCTCGTGTGCACCCACAATAACACCACTCATAATAAACTGATCGTCATCCTCAACCTTTGGTGAAACAGTTAGAAGCAAGCCTAGTAGGTCGAAAGTGAAAACTCAAAACGTCAAGTCTTAGGTCTAAGTCAGTACATAAGCAAGTTGGTCATCTTTTTGTATCAGTAACTCATCATTTGAATTGGTCCCATATCAACCATTTTTTAGAACATTTTGGATAAACGAAATGACGTGCCGCCATCCACTAACATGTCCTAGGATGAATCCTTCCTACAATGGGAATTATCTTTTGGCAATAAGTTTCGGTTCTTATCCTTGGAAAACACATCCTCCTTTGGTTAGTGGTATTGAAGAACATCAGCTTATTTTTTTACTTGGTCTTTATATTTTGACTTATCTTATTGCGCTCATTCCAAGGAATTCTCAATGATATCCCAAAGTAGAGGATTTAGAGAAATAGGAATGGGGCAACAATCATTATCTTTTTGTTTATTATGCTTGTTGGACATTCTTGTAATATAACATCGGTGAATACTTGCTTTGTTAGGTATGTATGGAGGAGGTCTAGAGAAACTTGTTGAGTATTGCATGGATAGGTTTACCTTTCCATGTTTTGGTCCGAGGTGTCTGAAACTTCTGAAGTGCACCCTAGCAAGGTTTTCGTATGTCAGGTATGAGCAAGAATACTCCTATCTGCTTTTCATGTGAAAGTCCATCACACTAAGTACAACGCCATCTTGGTTTCATATACCTTGATGCATCGTACCACGTGTGTTATCAAATATAAGAAAATTTGTCCCTTTTGAAAATCCCAATTCCTCGGCAAGTAATCATCATCATCATTCTCATTTGCATTTACATCATCTTGTGTCTTGTTGAAATGACTTCTTATTTTCTTGCTAACTACACTAACAAGGTACTATGACAGTTGTTCATCACCATCAGCATCGCTATCATCATTAATTCTGCATCCACAAATCATTAGCATATTGCATAAACATATCATATAGGAAATATATGTATCACATTTCAATCATCACATAAACATGTCATCATATGCATTTTTCAAAAATAGATACATCCATTTCATTTCATCCATTACATTAAAACCATCACATTGCATCCATCTATTACATAAATCATCACATAAACATTTATGAAAGCATTTTATAATCATTAGGTATAAAAGAATTTAATTCATTTGCATACTTGCATAACATTATGACATCATCTCATCACATTACATTCATATTACATTATGCATCATCATATCACTTTGCATTAACATAACATCACATCCTATTAAATACATCATATACATTACATCATTAGTTAATACGTTTAGGATAATAACATTTTCTATTCTAAGCATCTCATAAAACCATCTCATTTGCATTAACACACCATTTCATTTGCATTATATCATGACCATCGTATTCACATTTCATCATCTCATAAATAAATAATAACATAAATCATTCATTGCATAAATCATTCCACATAGACATAAACATTGCAAACAAAGCATATATGCATCCATTCATAAAACATTTCATAAAGCACAATTTACATATCATTTCCAATGTGCACCATAGATCATATCATTTCACATATCACATCATCTCATTTGCATTATCATAAATAGATCCTCATATAGACAAAATCATTGCACATCACATAAATACATTTGCATATCATAAGGCGACATAATATAGATCTGTTAGTCATAATCATAATACATACAACATTAGAAATAAATGCATCGATAACATATAGAAGTAGAACAATACATGCGTAAATAGAGAGTACATGTTGCAACACATCAAAATCATCATCAGATCATATATATATATATATATATATAAAACAATTGTCATAGTACAAAGAATAAATCAGATCATTGTACATATGTGTCAATCAGTACAAAGGACCCATCGAGCTATCAAAATGAGCCCATAAAGCACAAAAAGTATCATATCATCTCGATCAGGCTTGGTCCCTATGAATGCTGCCCTCACCTCTGTCACCGTGACCCTCTACTAGTTTGTGGCTAGCCTGCTCTAGGTACTCTAGGACCCGCTCTGCTCTGGGTACGACCTCATGTTAAAATAGTCGATAGTACTCTTCCTCTTGGATGACATCCTTGTACGATTGAACTGACACTATACCCTGGGAGGAGGAGGTTGTCATACTCTCTATCTGCTATCTCTGGCCTAGCTTAGTGGCTTCCTGTAGCTCTGCAGTCTGTCTCTGCTGAATGGCCTGATCCCTCTCTAGCCCTGAGCTGCTCTCTCTCGGCCCTCACCTGATCTCTCTCAGCTATCAAAGTCTGGACTTAGGCCTGCAGCTGCACAATCAGCATATCTCAGGCATCTTCATGTCCCACTAGCTGCACCTATGGCTGCATCTGTGGCTGCACCTAAGGCTGATCCTCGCCTCGTGGTGGCTCCTACTGCTATTCCTGCATATGCATGTCCCCCTTCCTTGGCTAGACTAGAGGCACAAGTGGCAGATCCTATCGAATCTCAGCTCTCCATCCTCATCCTCCCCCTCTGCCTCTGACTCTCCGTACATCAGGGACTGCACCTAGAATCGTCAACTGAAGAGGAGGCCGGAACCAATCCCTCTAGGCCTGGGTGGTGCCTAGATTTGCTAGTCCCTAATCATAAGCCCATGGTTAGGCTACCAATTGTCAGAAACTATCCACTACCTCTGAAGCAGGAATATATCACCCCCATGAAACCTGTGTCATGGTACAAGCAAAGACAACTACATAGTCCTCATCAAGCTGATCCTGTGGCTACCTAAACTAACGATGTACGTACCCAGGTAGGTACCTCTCGAGCATAGTATGCTCCCACCACTGCATATACCGTTCCTAACGGTAGTAGAATATCTAATCAGCATCATCAGCCCATCTAGGCCAACCAAGGTAGGGTCACCAAGTAAAAACCTGCATCTCATCTAGGACCCACCTCCAATAAGGGATCCCGTGCTCACCAATGCGTGTAAACGACACACCGTCTTTGTATCGACACACAAGGGGATCATCTGGCCCCATTAGAACTTAAACGACACGTAGCCGCAACACAACAGTGTGCTCCCATGCCCAAATGTAAAGTAGAGTCACCCCTGCTCCTAGCGCCATATCGTCAGGAGGTATGAGCTCAAATCTCAAGATCAGTATTGGAGGTGTTTGAAAATGGCTTGAAAGTGACCCCTCAGGCCCCATTTAAGCATGAAAATTAGGGTTTTTTCACCCTGAATGGCTGTCCTGCAAGGTTTTTGGAACCCCAAACCAGTCTCTGTCTAGTTGAGGCTTGTTTTTCATCATTTTATTGCATTTAGACACATTTTTTACCCTCTTGGAGCCTTTTCAGACCTATCGGGTACTTTCTCCTCTCTTTTTTTTCATGAGATCACCCAAAAATTGAAATTTTCATCCAATCTCTCGAGGGGGCATTATAATGGAATGTTTTCTCTTGCCATGCAGTAGTGGGGAAAGTTTTTAATATAACAAAAATTTTGGCTTTGATCGAGATCGTTTATTCTTTGAACCAACGCAATGACTGCATTGCTTCAAAGAGGGGAAAAATGTAGACACGTAAAATATACTAATTGACATTGTGCATCTGATCTCGACTACTAACATTGTTTCTTCCTGAATCATCCCTTGGTCTAACCATTCAGTCAAATCTCCTCATTTGATTAAACTCATCAATTTCTCTCTCTTAATTAAATAAATCAGTTTATCTAATCAAGTCATCTCTTTTGTTAATTAAATCAATTCATCTGATCTAATTATCCCTATTTAATTAAATAGTCAATTTATTTGATTAAATCTCCAAAGTCTATCCATTAAATTGAATAAATTGAAACCTTATTTGATTTAATCTAACACCATCTCTTTTAATTAAATAAATCAAAATCCTTATTTAATTAATCCCTTACCATATTCCTCTCTTATTTGATTTAAATAAATCCATCAATTTGAGTCAAATAGGTCACATCATCTAATCTCCTATTAAATTAATTAACCCTTGATTAATTTAATCTCATCTCATGTCCCATTCTCTAGATAATGCAATTTTCACATGAAAATAGATTTAATTCATTTATTAAATCTCTATTTTCCTCACAAGGCATCTTTTGGAATATTCTCTCAATTTGAATTAAAAATTTCCAATTCAACATGTACATCCAACAAGGCAATAAATTCATCTTACATGTCCTTTGCCTTGAGCCAAGTGGTATTTATTGCATTTTCCCTTCCCTCTTGCAAGTCATTTCAACAAATTTGAAATTCAAAATTATGCATTTATTGGCACAATCCCTAAATCTTGCACATCCTTCATCCATTCACAGATTGACAAGTGGCATCATGCCATTGGATGAATGTTAGTCCCACATTGCTCAAATTTTGACATTCATCTAGCTTGGCATTCTATAAATAGAGGGCTCATCCTTCATTTTGATCATCCACAATTTATTCAAAGTTACCATGCTCAAATATCTCTCAAATTTCATCCATTATCATTGAGTTCTTAGTTAGGTTTTTGCGGATTTTGGCTTGGAGCTCTCAATTTTCATGATCAAAGTGGATCAATCTCCATCAACATATCAAGTTTGCATCCTAGGAATTGGGAAAGGGCCAATTTTCACATCAAATTGGCACCAATTCCCCCATGGGATCATGAGTTTGCACATCTAAATTATGATTCAATGTTTGTTGTGTCATTTCCATTGTGTTCTTCACTATTTTCTTCCTATTTTGAGTGTTGTAAATGGATTTCATGGGGAATTCTTGTTTTAGCTTACAATCTCATGTTTAACTTGTTTATTCTTATTGTTTTGCAGGTACTAGGAAAAGGGTTCACACAGAGGCTTATTAGGATCAAGCGTTTTAATGGGAGGAAAGGTGATCATTTATTGTTGTAAGAGTTGGGACATTGTGTTATGAAGGGTATTGAGTAGGGGAGTGAGTTGTCTTTTCGGGTCCCCATAGTTAAAGGGTATCGTTTCTTTTATGAAAAATACTTGGGTATTGGTATTTTGATCTGTTTAATTAGCGGGGTTCAGTAGAAGGAAACCTTTATTCTATTTTCTAAAAGGTTGGTAATTGTTTTGGTTTGTAGACTCAGACTTCTTAGTTTGGCTAGAAGTGGAATTTTCATCACGACTACTAACTGAGTTTGGATAATAATAGAGGGCAGTACATAAGTGCATGGAGGGAAACTTCATCATGGTAAGCTTATCTTGTATCTTACTTTGCAAGTTTTCTATGTACATATTTTAAAGGTGAGGATCGGGAACCTTTACATCAATTTGGGAATAAAGTGATTGATAGTGTGAAATAAAGTCGGTGATCTTTTCTTCTTATTTTTCCTTACATTTCGTAAAATTGGCCAATCTCATCTTAGGAGTCATATGCACTTGGTAATAGCATATAAATGCCTCAAATGTTCATTGAATGGACGAATTGAGTTTTTTGATAATGAAGAAAACCATTCTAAGGTAGTATACTTCAAGGACCTAGGAAAAAGCTTAGCCAAGAGTTTATCATCAAGGAAGAAGTCACTACATAAGGAAATATACGTGGCAACATGGTTAGAAGGATCACCCTTCCCCCCATACTTTTCAAATCTAGGCACCTCCACACCTTGTGGCATTAGTGTTCGCAATATATCCAAGGAAAAGGGATTGCTAAATCCAAGGAAAAGGGATTGCTTTTGACATAATATATAGGTGGGTTATTTTAGTTTTGGTTGATGGTGGAGAATTTATTTTTGAGGGATGAAATAGTTTGAAAAAGTTAGTTTATGAGAGGTGAACCATAGATTTTTGGTGCCACAAGATTCTCTAACTCTTCTAGGGTTTTCCACCTAAAAGGAGAGAGGTAGGCCAAAAATGATAGCTTGGTTCATTCAAATTATGCAATGTAGGATGTTATTTAGACTAAATGAAATGAACTAAATGCAATATTTTGTTTGTTTCCTATAGAGTTGACTTTAGCAACCCGACAAGCAAACATCCTCAGATCTGGTGTTGTAGAGTTGTATCCTAATTTCTCAAAATTTTGGGAGAGGATTGATTCACCACTTGTGGTGAATGAGTCCCACCTTAAGGCTAGAAATCTAAGTTTTTCTAGATTCTAGATCCAAACACTCAGAAACCTGTTCCCGATAGTTTTCATCAGAAGCAAGATTGATTCGCCACCCTCGGCGAATAAGTCCCATTGGTGATTTTTTTTAATTCCAAAAAGCATCCAGAACATTCCATAATTCTTATCAGACCTCCAAGTGTACACTGATTCACCTCATTTCTTTATGTTCTGCATTTATTTATTCATATCTCTTTATTTGCATATCACATTGTGTTTTCCAACATAGCATAAATCTTAAGTTTTGCATGCATAATTAGTCATTTAGATCATTTCATTTAGGCATAATAACATCCTAAATTGCATAATTTGAATGAACCTAGCTAGAATTTTTGGCCTACCTCTCTCCTTTTAGGTGCAAAACCCTAGAAGAGCGAGGGAGCCATGTGGGTCCCAAAAATCTATGGTTCATTTTGGTGAACTTGCATTTTGAACAATTTACATTTCTGATTTCAATTGCATCTTGCATCTTAAACTTCATTTTCATCAACATTCAATTAGGGTATTGATTTATTTTTGCATCCTAGGGTTTCTTAACTTGCATTGGTGAAATACTCATTTATATTTCATTTTTGCATTGCATATCATTGAACAAACTAAAAATCTACATTTGCATTCTTCATTGCAATATGAAAAGCATTAGAGTCACATTAAATTTTCTAAAAAAAACAAAAAATATCTCATACTAGGACTCATTTGCCACCCTGGGCGAATCAATCCACCTACACTTTTTAAATAGCATCTCTAGCATTTTTCTGGCATTTTCCTACATTTTTGTTTTCTGTAGTTACTTCTTTGTTACATTTATCATAATTTTTGTTCTTTTCATTTTGCACTCCTAGATTACCTTGCATTTGCATTCACCCCATCTTTTTTGGTACTTGTATGAGTGTTTGGTGCCCCATTGATAATACTTTAGTTAGACAAATTTCTAGACTCATGGCCTCCCATGATAGCACTTTCATTGTGGACCTTGGGATCTCAAGAGATCCTATCCCTAGTATGGACTATGGTGCATTAGGCATGGACAATACCACTTCTATGTCTTCACCTTTCCATCCAATGCATGTTAACACACAAAAAAATTCCATTCTGCAAGAAAGGTCATTAATATTCATGAGGATTTTGCACACTTACAACAAGACTTTTCCTTTGAAAAATTTTCCAACACTGCCATACCAGCCATAGAAAACCTCCATTGTTTTATTGAAAGTGATGATGGTTTACAAGTTATGAAAATAATTTCTGACATTTACAATAAGCATGCTTGTTGTAATTCCCAATTAGCAAACATAGTTGCAAGCCAAGGAGGACCTCACATTCCTCCCCCTTCAACCATAGCATCCATACCAACTTATACCACTCCTTGTGTTACAATAGCTATGCAACAAGTTATTCATGTGGCTCCTTCTTTCACATTCCCAACTAGCATTCCTATTTCTCTTGTGGCATCACAAGTCCCCTCCACTACCTTCACCCCTCTTAGTGTTCCTTTCACTTCCCCTCACATTACATACACTCCATCGCCATTTTCTCTTTCACTTCAAACCACCTACCCCGATCCCATCATTACAACACTCCTTAATACTGTTTCATCCATGCAACAGCAAATTTCCACCATTAGCCAACCTCAAACCGCTCCACCCACATATCATGTTTGTAGTAGCCCCTTATCCTTAGAAATGTTATGCACACAGATGCCACAAGGGATAGAAATGCCTAGGTTTGAGAAATATGAAGGTAAAGGAGACCTTATTAACCATGTCAATGCTTATACAACTCTATGTAGTGATTTTTTCCTTGATGATAAACTCTTAGCTAAAAATTTTCCTAGGACCCTGAAATATACTGCATTGGAGTGGTTTTCCAACTTTCCCAATCATTCTGTCTGATCATTTAATGAGCTTGTGGATCAATAATTTTTTTAGTGGCTAATATTTGCCAATTGGCTAATAGTTGGAGCTAGAACTTACCTTGAATCACCACATTTTTACAAAAAAAATTACAGTCTTATTTAAATAGCCAAATAATTTATTTTATTAAAAAATTTAATTCAAAAATTCACCACAATATTTGACACATGATTAGATTAAATTCACCTAAATTTTATAAACTATAGTAGAAATCTATCTTAATTCACCAATAGTATATCATAATTATTAGTTTCTTTAGGGCCATATTTCTAATCTTTAGTTCTCACCATTGATTTATAATATAATCTAATGGCCCTTGTTGTATTCCATGAAGTAAAATGTACCCATGATTTGTAATGCTCATGGGACCCACATTTTTGGGTCTCATGAGCATTATAGATTGTGGGTAAATTTTATCTTACAAAGTACAACAAGGGTCAGTAGATCAATGATCTAAAAAAAATTTTGAGCCCCATGAGAATTATAGATCATGGGTACATTTTACTTTGTGGAATATAATGAGGACCATTATATTATATTTTAAAACAATGTGGAAAGTAAATATTATAGTCTACCCCTTCAACCCATCGATAATATCCACCCTCGAGCCCCTACTTCTTTATGAGATTTATTTTTAGATTGGATATATTTTCCATCATAATTAATGCATTTTCTTATTATTTTTCAAGATTCACCAAAATTTTCTATAAAATTTTAGTGATGTAAAAAAATTTCCCATAAAATTAATATTTTTTTTCAAAAAAAAAGGAAAGATTCACTAATAGAAATTAATATTTTTTCCTAAAAAAATGAAAGATTCGCCAAAATTTTATATCTTTTTTTAGGGAGGTGTCTTAAAGTTATCACTATTGTGGATTCCTTAGTAAGTCACTTCCAAGTTCATATGACCCCTAAAAAGACAATGGTTGACCTAATGCACTGTAGAAAAAATGCCAATGAGAAAGTCATTGATTTCATTTCACGCTGAGTCATTCTATGCTTAAGTGGATGTCAAAATTCTTGATTCACATCTGCAGAAGATGTTTATCAAAAACTTGCACATAAACCTTCAAGATAAGTTAACTATTATGAAATTCCCTTCATTCATGCACTTATGCACAATCCTATGTGAATATCATAATTTGGTTTCAAGTAATGATTCAAAATCCACTTCTAACCAAGCTGAGAAGTCTGAGAAAAACAATCAAAACAACAAACAAAAATTTCACAAACCAAATAGAGGCTTTTTACAGTTCAATCCTTCTCATCAACTGCAAACCCAACCTATTCCAAATCACGTGGAAACTGTTAAAGCAGCGATGCCTTATACCTATGGGAACACAAAGAGACAATATACTCCCTTACCTGATACTCTCCATAATACAATGAACCAATTACTCCAACAACAAATGATCACTTTTCCTACTGTCAAACTTCTTGATACCACCAAACCTTTACCACCTACCTTTAAACCGAATGCTTATTGCTATTTTCATCGCTGAAATGGCCATGACACTGAACAATGTAAGTGTCTCAAACACTTAGTTCAAGACCTCATTGATTCAAGCCGTTTTTCCATTGTGGGTGTTAATGATTAAGGTAATAAGTTTGTTGCACCCCCTAACCAAAATTTACAAATCTTTACCAATCCCATTCCTAAACACAATATTTCATTTGTCAAGGCTAGTGAGCCTTCAAATCCTCAAGTCATGAACATTGATGCAAATAGTGAACAACATGATATAACTCCAAATGTTACCAAAGTTAATCCTATGGATGAACTTGTGGGTGAGATAGACGTTATCTCCTGTAAGGGCCCAACCCACACAAATATTGATATCACCTTTTTTGCTAAAGATACACTTCAAAAACTTCCTGATGGTCCTCTTTACATAGATGAGAGAATCTATGATATGATAATCCTACCAATGGGATATTAATAGATCCCTCCTGTGGTGAGAATTCTATCAAGGAATAATTTCTAGTATTACATGATCTATATCAAGATGATTATAAAAAATCAACTACATGGATTAAAACACATACTTTTTTTGTGTGCCCTACGATCAAATCGATTGTACTCCCCTTAAAAATAGGACCCAAAACTTTGGAGGTAACATTTTCAATTATTCCACAATTGGATCAATTTCGTTTGTGGCTAGGCCACCCTTGGCTTTGCTCAATTAAAGTGGTCCCTTTCGTTGTTCAAAAATGTTTGAAGTTTCCACATGGCAATGAAATATTTTCCATACACCATAGTGGCTTTCATCCATTATCATCTAAAGGTAATTTTTCCTTAGAATCCTTTTGGCCCACACCTATGGAACCCATCACCCCCCATAAATATTTCTCTTTCATAACCTATCGAAATTTCAAAGCAAAATGCATAGCCGAGTTGTCTCTTTGTAACACATCCCAGTCAGCTTCCACCCCACCTATCCTAGATGAAACCATGCTTCAACCTAAATCTGACATTGAAAAAACCATACAACCTCATGAACAACCACCCTTAGACACTTCCCTACCATCCTTTAAATGAACAAGAGAAAGTGAAACCAATCCTATCGTACCTCCCTACATTAAACAAGTGTATAAAGCCAAAGAGAATGTGATTGAACCATCCTCTTCAATTTATTCCATTATTCTCCCTCAAGAAGACAAGGAACCTATGATGGATCAAACCACTCTTACACCTCAACAACTTAAAAAAATAATAATTGAAACCTTGGTACTACAGAGCGTAGGCATCTTCATCATCTCCTTGCTTGTCAATCTCAAATGTAAGAAAATCAAGAAAACCAACCTCCACCTTTGATTGAAGAAATAGATGACCACCCTCTTTCTCTTGACCTACCACAAGATAACACCATCCAACCCTCACAAAAAATGAACAAATCCAATAGCCACAACTTTTGATACTCCCCTCCTTGGAGACTACCATTCATCCTCCCATCATAATCAATCTTGATGATGATGATGACGAGGAAATCGTAAAAATAGATGAAGAAATGTGTAACAATCTAAACTATTTATTTTCATCTACCATGAGCTTGAATGATAAATCTTCTCAACCAAGTGACAAACCCAGTATGTGTCCTAGTTCGACACTTGAAATTCTTCCTTTGGATAGTCAACCACCCTCGTAATATACTGAACATGATTGGGAGGTGGATGAATTGTTATATGGTTGATTTGCATTCACCTTACTAGCCTTTTTGCATTTATTTTCCTTCTACTTTTTATTTCAGCTTGATTGTATGTGTGTATCACATGTACCCCTATATTGTGTGTCTAATGTTTTCCCTTTTGTCGTACACTTCTTCTATTTGTACCTCTCTTCTTCTATATGTCATACATTACCTTTTTCTCTTTTTTTTTGTGCTCTCCTTTTGGGGATGATGCAAAGCATAGAGACGCCCTATGTCTTTTCCATGTTGACGCAAAAGGTCCTTATATTTTTCACTTTTGTTTTGTGTTTCCTTTTGGGGATGATGCAAGGCATTGAGACTAAAATGTCTCCTTCATGTTGACCCAAAAGGTCCTTATCTTTTTTTCTTTTGTTTTTTTCCTTTTGGGGATGATGCAAGGCATTGGGACAAAAATTTATCCTTCATGTTGACCCAAAAACCTTTCCTTTTCTTTCACCTTTTCATTTTATTTTTTCTTGTGTTTTCCTTTTGGGGATGATGTAAAGAATTTAGACCACAATTTTTCTTCCATTTTGACCAAAAATGGACTTTATTTTTCTTTTGTTTTCACTCTCTTTATGTCATTATTCTATTTTTGTGTGCTTTGGGGAATGATGACAATTCCAAGCTCCTTACAAAAAATTGTAGCAACAAACATACTAACCCCAAATCCATAGATCCCTTATGTGTTTGGTGTTTTCTTTCTGGGGGGAAACTCCTTTTTCTTTTCTTTTTATTTACATGACGTAGCCTAACTTTGAAGCATATGACTTGGCATAGGGCTTTCCAAGTTGGATCTCATGTCTCGTTTTCTTTTTTCATCTTCTTTCCTTCGCTACTTTAAAGTAATTTCTCATAGAACGATGTGCCACAATTCCTTTAAAGTGGGGGGAATACATTATCATCATTTCATTTACATTATTGGTTCTAATGTAGCCTTGCTCATACAATGTGTTTGTCACTTTGTGGATGACATTCAGTGTGATGTCCTTCATAAGTGTGATCTATCTTGGCATATTACATTCCTCTTGGTGGCCTAATGTGATGCACTGCATCCCCTAAGTTGTGAATATTTTATTCTTTGATCTGTCCTCTCTTGGAGACATTAGACATAATGTTCCCTAAGTGACAAACCTTGCATCATGAACTTAACAAGACTCCTTTGAACATCTTTTGCATTTTACACTTTTATACTCTTGCACTTTTATTTTACACATTGCATTTTTACCACCTTGCATAATGCAATTTGCATGCCTCTGGTACCTTCCCTTTTATTCATTAATTCTAAGCATATGAAGCTTTGCTTGTCTCATGAAGCATGAACCAAAATTTTCCTTTTTGGCACCTTGTTAAAGTTATTAGGAGGTATAACTTTGATATGGTTGAGCGGGAAGCCCATTCAGTGGCATGAATTTCCCCATAGCCACCTTTGTGTTTGTGAGTGTATACCAAATAGCGTATCTACTTCACCTTTTGAGCCTTCTCACCCAATGGAATACCATGAGTTATATCACCCTAGAGTGAGTATACATTCTCCTTTTTCAAACAACCAGCCTAGATCTAATCCACAACTAGTTGGACAGACGATTGAAGCTTCATCCAATTCTTTGATTTCAGCATTTTAATTATCCTTTATTCTTATTCTTAGTTTTCCATGGGCTCTCCATCCTAGGGGCTTGATCAGATCCCTCTTGATGATTGTCATTCCATCTTGCTAATGTGAGTGCATTTGAACCCTCCTCTCAATGTGCATGACTACTTTAGTGTGAGTTTGAAGCAGGTACATCCTCTCACTAAAGTGGGGGCTAAATGTGTCATAGGAAAATGGCCCCTTGTCATTTCCATTGCCTTTTAGGTCTCGTTTCACAATGTTTGGTCTATATTTCTCTAATTTTATATTGTAATGTGGCTTGAACATGCATATTTAGGTACTAAAATTCAAATAATGACATCTTGTGAAGGTGTTGTGAAGTGTTGTAAAAAAAATCTACACTCTTCTAGAATCTA
The DNA here is from genome assembly GCA_007258455.2 of Sequoia sempervirens. Classification (NCBI taxonomy): domain Eukaryota; kingdom Viridiplantae; phylum Streptophyta; class Pinopsida; order Cupressales; family Cupressaceae; genus Sequoia; species Sequoia sempervirens. Next base: position 140,511,418 of record VDFB02026320.1, on the reverse strand, counting down.
TTCATCATAATTCACCTAAAAATCACCTTTTCATGACTAAACAAGTCCTATTTTCTTGTAACAAGATTTCACACTTTTCTAGGAATAATTTCACTGTTTATGCCTTTCTTATGCTTTATTTGACCCCTTTATGCCCGTATAAGCTTTGATTAAGTGTATTTTTTAATGTAAACCCAACAAATAATATTAAATGTGACTTAATTCCCGACACTCGTTTTCAGGTCCTAGGTGGGACCCATTTTCCATGGGTGGTGAATGAGTCACCCTTGGCTCCAAATTCAAAATATTTTAAATTTCCTTTCAAGTTTTTATTAAAAATCACTTGATGTTGGCCTGTGATGAGGTATCAACAGGTTACTAAGGCACACGATTGTATAAATAAGTGACTGGGTATGTGAAGGATCATGGTATGCCAAAAAGTGGCAATGGAGAAAAAATTACGTGCTTCATCAACTCAAAAATGTGAAAATGTTGAGTTGACTTTATGTGGCTTGGGTGTCAGTACACACTACCGAAGCAAAGCCCAAACCTAGATTTCCAAATCAGATATATGATCCAAATCGGATATCCGATTTGAGACACATATATATTTCATTTCAGCTTGATTAAAACTCATTTCACATTTGTTTAACCATGGGAGCATAGTGAAAACTTCATTCTGCAAATCAGATATCCGATTTCACACAAATCCATCTTCAAAAGGTTAGATTCTTGGTTTTTCTTTGCTCTAATCAAAATTTCAATTAGATTTGTGTAATTTTAGTTAATTTTTTATAGATTTTTTTCAAAATAGGGTTTTTGATAGATTTTTTATGAAAAAATTGAGTTTAGTATGTATTTTGATGAAAATTGAATGTTTGTAATGGATTTTGATTTTAAAATGGTGTTTTTTTATGTATTTGGATTAAAAATTAGAGAATTTTATACATTTTTGTTAAAAACTAGGGTTTTTGTTGGATTTTTTTTTAAAATAGGGTATTTTTATAATATTTTCATTTATATTGTCTAATTTTAATTAGATTATTATTTTTTAACTTTAATCAGGCATTATGGCTGCTGACAATGAAAATGCACAAATGCCAAATGCTCCACCACCTCCACAACCATCAATTGAAGAATTAATTTGTGAAAAATTACAACAATTAAGGGGCATTTCTGAAGTTTATACGAGAGTCCCTCGATTATCTGAGATGTCAAACACAATGAAAGAAATAATTAAAAACATAGAAACCCTCTCCTCACAACATAATTCCTTTCATTCGTGGCAAGAAGACATGAGAGAATATTATGCATGTGGATTGTCCTATGATGATGTGGAAGATCTCGGAATAACCAAAGCCCAAATAGCCTCTTTATTTGTTAACCCCTGCACTGGTTTGCCGGTTAATGTTAATAAAACAAAACTTTCTATAAAATGGTGCACTAATAGAGACATTGTAGAAAACTTTTGGGATCGTTGGTGTATGGTTTTTTTGAAACCACCGAACAACAATTGTGATATACCATTTTACTTTATAAAAAAATTATATGCTAAGTTTGTGTTAGGGCATCATGTCAATTAATTTGACATTAAACCCTTCCAGGGCGTTGGTGGAGGTATCCCCCAGGATAGACCAGGGGAAGTTATAGTAATACCCTGTCCATATGTTCCCCCTCCGCCACCTTTAGTATATCATCCAGATATTATGCAGGATGTGGCCACATAGACTATCCATGCTATTCACTCTTTGAGTGGTCTTTTGGTTTTGCATGCTTCTATAGTAGCTCAGCCACATTCTGGTGATGTTGGTGATGGCTCGAGTGCTGTTGTGTCATCCTCATTAGGTCGACATATTTGTGTACCACATACTTGCTCCATGTGTTGCCAGATATGCTTGGGTCCTCTTGTACAACCTGCTGAGCATCCCTTGGACACTTCTGATTATGACTTCCATGATGTGGACATTATAGATCAGATGCAGGGGAGTGGAGCACACCGTACAGAGTCCTCTCTGGCTAGAGAGGGGGACATTGGAATAGTGACATAGGTAAAATTTAAGTTGTGAATTCATAAATTGCATTTTTTTTTAAATGAATATTAATAAGAGATAGTATAATGTACTAATATTTATTTACATGGTCTATTTAATAGTTGATGTCCGAGGAGCAACTGACACAAGTGATGGATAGCACCCTGAGGGCCATTTCATTTGGCCTCCACACGCACACAGTATATATTTTTGCACTCACTCATTTACATTTATTTATTATATACTTTCTTGTCATTTGAATTGTCATTAATGAAATTATATAATAACTTATATGTTTATCTTATTTTCCTCTTGTAGGAAATACCTAGTGCGAGTGAGGTGCAGCCTTGTCTAGATTATGGAAGTGCAATGTTGGATAAGGGGAAGGTAATTGAACTCAAATTTGATTGAATTAAGAATTTTAAGATCTTATATTGATTATACATACATCGACATAGATTGGTAGTTTCATATGTACTTGTCATTTTTATGTGCAGGGAATTATGAGCTATACGTCCTTGTTGACAAGTGCCACAACAAGACGTATTGGAACACTTGAAGGAGTAGGTGTTGAAGCACCTCAAGGAGGAGGTGTGTTGAAACACCTAAAGGAGATAAAGAAAAAGATCAACCTAAAGAAGTATGTGTTCATTTTATTTTGTGTTTGGTATTTATATGTTCCTATTACTGACAATTGTATGCTAACTTGGATCACTTTTATGTTTTTGTTCACCTATATAGATTGAAATTACAAAAGATGGTTTCGTTGGTTCTTTGAGAGGGGCATATTCTAGGACTCCTGACCCTTTGAAGAGATGGATATTTCAGGTAATCAAGATTACAATTTTAGAGTTCAATTATAATATAATGTATATTGATTTTGATGTAAATTATTCGATTTTAAATTACATAGTATAACTAATCTCAATTGTGGTTTGACTTTTTCTTGTGTAGCTACCTTCAGAGGCAACAAGTGCTTCAAAGAGGCTCTATTTTGATGATCCACCAGTAGTTTAGGATGAGATAGACATTTTGGCATGTAAATATTGAATAGATATCGAGATGGCATATGCCACCTATTGTAAAATTTTGTTTGAGTTGGTGTTGATGCCATTTTTGTATATGGACATACACTTGATTATTGGATAATTTGATATATAGAAGTTGACAATCAAATTTTAATTGCCTCCTCATGTGCATAATTAAACTCTTTGAAAATTTAATCAAGTGAGCAATGGTTAAATATCTTAATCTACAATAGCATAAAAAGAATGGTTATATTATGTAGTTTATTCATATTTCTGATTACATTGCATTGCACATCTTTCAAACTGAAAGCATTACTTCGCATTGCATAAGTAACAACTAGATGTTGATAGATAAAAAATTTCAATTACAATATAGTTTTTACAAAGTCAACCTAAGGAGTTATGCAATTACTTCACATTACATAACTAATAATTAAAAATTTATTCATATTATTGATTACATTGCATTGCACATATTTCAAACTCAAAGCATTACTTCACATTGCATAAGTAACAACTAGATGTTGATAGATGAAAATATCTCAATTACAGGCCTGCTGCCCCCTCATTCCACACACTATGCAACCATTTCCTTGCGTGTAGGGGTCGAACAATGGAGAAAACATGTAAAAATAATATATATATATATGCAGCCTAGAAGCATGAATTAGTACCAATATTAATGCATCACCATTGATTACCTTGAAGTAGAGATTTGAATCAACATCATTCTTCAAGAATCCCAAACTAGACAGGTACCGATCAATCCTTTTGTACCATGCACGAGGAGCCTACTTAAGACCATACAAGGCCTTCTTTAGCTTACACATGCATGTGACTCCTTCCCATGAACCTCCAAACCATCAGGTTTCTCGACGTAAACTTCTTCCTCAATCATGCCATTAAGAAAAGTTGTCTTCACGTCCATTTGATGAATCTTCCATCCTCTTGATGCAGCAAGGGCAATGATAGTTCTGACAGAAGTGTAACGAGCAACAGGAGAAAATGTTTCTTCATAATCAACTCGCCCTTTCTGAGAAAACCACTGTCGATCAGCCAAGTGTCGGTGCCAGTGGGTACATTGCTTGACAATGCTGAGAAAAACAAATATTCATTCTTCTGTGGAGAAACATCATCTAGATCTGCAACGAAGGCTTGATTCTTAGGTCTATCTAAACAATGTTTGGAAAAGTGACCAAACTTATCACACCTAAAGCATTGAATCTTGGACAAGTCTCGCTTCTTCTTGGAAGGGGGAGCACCATCATTTCCTTTGTCTCGATTCCTCTTGAAGAATCCATTCTTTCCACTTCTTCCTTTCTTCTTCGAAGGTTGGGCAGCAAGAACATGAATCTCTTCATTAGTAGAATTTTGGCCAACACCTCTAACCATCAATCTTGATGCATAATGAATGCAATCGGCCCTCAAATGATCAAACTTCAGGAGTTTGGACCTTGCACTAATTCCTTGAATATAGGACTCCCAAGACAATGGCAAACCGTTGAGGGAAAGCATTGTCAAATCCTTATCTTTAACCTGTTGATGTGTGTTTTATGACACACTCGTACATCAGAATAAAAATGCCCAGAGACACCCTATCCTCTCTTGAAAAACCACCCCGTATGCTAATATTGCAAGAAGATCATATGGCGATTCCAAGGTTTCTTATGTCAGGTCTTGGCGTGTGGTAAACTGAATGGGCATTGTGATTTGCTAGTAATTACAAGGGGACTTACGCTGGATTTTTTCAATTGACATTGAAGGTCTAGACAATGAAGCTCTTTTATTTGGGTTGCAGATCAAACAAACTGAAAAAAGGAGACAAGGGGTTAGAAGTTCTAATCTACTTCCTAAGAAACAAGGGTGGACTTTCCTTTATGTATTGCTAGCAGACTTTGCTTTATACCAAGCCATTCATTATATCCTTGGAGCGGACTTGGCTATATTGTATGCCACTTTTGTATGGATGGGCGGGCTTAGTCTTAGCAAGTGCCATCTTTTACTCTTGAAGTGGACTCTACTCTCCTCTTTACTAGCAGACTTCCTTCTCTCTTTTCCAAGCTCTATCATGTACTGGAATGGTTGGAAGAGATCGACGAAGCTGCTAACATCAATATAATTGTGGTAGCTTGATATATAGAGTCTATTGATGCCAGGGTTCAATTTGTATGATATTGAGAGTGGTAGCTTAATATAGGTCCACAATACCTTTTTGTAATATCATAGAATAGGGCTCATAGACCGACCTCTAGTCAAAATGTCTCTCAAAATGCACAAAAAAGAATGAAATTACTTCAAACCAAGTTTGTGAAGAAGTTAACTTTGTTGCCCACTAGTTTCCCTTAAGAGTCCAAAGTGCTAAATGGCAACAATTTTTGAAGGGCTATTTTTCAGAGACCATGAGGCATACAGATTCTTCATCAAAGGCTATGGGATTGTGTTGGGACCATCTACAAAAAACTCTCTCATTTTTTGCTATATCAGAGGCATTTTCCTATGGTGATGACTTTTCAGTGGAGGGAAAAGTTGCCAGATGCAAGCAGTGTAAAGTTGCAAAGTGGTGCAACTTTCATTCCGCAACTTGTACGACCAAATAGACTGTTCCAACAAGTCCATATGGTTACGTTTGCACTAGGGATCATCCTATTTTGTACCCAAATACGCCGAATCACTCCAAGCTACATTGGACCAGTGATTTCCCTTAAGAGTCTGAAGTGCTAAAATGTAGCAATATTTGAAGGGCTATTTATCAAAGACCGTGGGGTATACAGACTCTCCGTCAAAGGCTATGGGATAGTGTTGGGACCATCTACAAAAACCTCTCTCAGTTTTTGCTATCTTGTAGGTGTTTTCCTGTGGTGATGACTTTTCAGTGGAGGGAAAAGTTGCCAGATGCAAACAGTGTAAAATTGCAAAGTGGTTACCCAGCTTTCATTCCATGGCGCTGCAATGCGTTTGATAAGCAGGACTATTATTTAGCTGCGTCCATATAGATTTACATTTAAGCTATGGATTGTCCTCTTTGCACTGAAATGCGTTGGTCCCAGACTACATTGGACGATTTGATTTCCCTTAAGAGTCCAAAGTGCTAAAAGGCAGCAATATTTGAAGGGCTATTTATCGGAGACCGTGGGGCATACAGACACTCCGTCGGAGGCTACGTGATCGTGTTGGGACCATCTATGAAAACCTCTCTCAGTTTTTGCTATCTCGGAGGCGTTTTCCAATGGTGATGACTTTTCAGATGAGGGAAAAGTTGCCGGATGCAAGCAGTGTAAAGTTGTAAAGTTGCAAAGTGGTGCAACTTTCATTCCGCAACTCGTACGACCAAACAGACTGTTCCAACACGTCCATATGGGTATGTTTACGCTAGGGATTGTCCTCTTTTGCACCCAAATACGTTGAATCACTCCGAGCTACATTGGACCGACGATTTCCCTTAAGAGTCCAAAGTGCTAAAAGGCAACAATATTTGAAGGGCTATTTATCAGAGACCGTGGGGCATACAGACTCTATGTCAGAGCCTATGGGATCATGTTGGGACCATCTACAAAAAATATCTTAGTTTTTGCTATCTCGGAGGTGTTTTCTTGTGGTGATGACTTTTCAGTGGAGGGAAAAGTTGCCAGATGCAAGCAGTGTAAAGTTACAAAGTGGTGCAACTTTCATTCCGCAACTCGTACAACCAAACAGACTATTCCAACACATCCGTATGGGTACGTTTACGCTAGGGATTGTCCTATTTTGCACCCAAATACACTGAATCACTTCGAGCTACATTGGACCGACGATTTCCCTTAAGAGTCCAAAGTGCTAAAAGGCAGCAATATTTGAAGGGCTATTTCTCGGAGACTGTGGGGTATACAGACTCTTTGTCAGAGGCTACTAGATCATGTTGGGACCATCTACAAAAACCTCTCTCGGTTTTTGCTATCTCTGAGGCGTTTTCCTGTGGTGATGACTTTTCAGTGGAGGGAAAAGTTGCAGATGCAAGCAGTGTAAAGTTTCAAAGTGGTGCAACTTTCATTCCGCAACTCGTACGACCAAAAAAACTATTCCAACAAGTCTGTATGGGTACGTTTACGCTAGGGATGGTCATCTTTTGCACCCAAATACGTCGAATCACTCCGAGCTACATTGGACCGACCATTTCCCTTAAGAGTCCAAAGTGCTAAAAGGCAGCAATATTTGAAGGGCTATTTCTCGGAGACCGTGGGGCATACAGACTCTTCGTTAGAGGCTACGGGATCATGTTGGGACCACCTACAAGAACCTCTCTTATTTTTTGCTATCTCGGAGGCATTTTCCTATGGTGATGACTTTTCAGTGGAGGGAAAAGTTGCCAGATGCAAGCAGTGTAAAGTTGCAAAGTGGTACAAATTTCATTCCGCAACTCGTACGACCAAATAGACTGTTCCAACACGTCCGTATGGGTATGTTTACTCTAGGGATGATCCTCTTTTGCACCCAAATACTCTGAATCACTTCGAGCTACATTGGACGGACGATTTCCCTTACGAGTCGAGAGTGCTAAAAGGTAGCAAGATTGTGTTGTAATTGTAATTGTAAGTGCTAAAAGGTTGGATAAAGCTTGTGTAGGTTATAACAATGTCATCTTTTATTCTAATTGTGTTGTTTAAAGCCACTTGGATCATGCATCCAAAAACTCTTACTCAATCAGCTTGAACATTATGCACACCCAAATACCTTGTTTCCACTTTGCTAGATCAAAGATTCAATTACATTGGAAATGACCTTCACATGAAATTTTCTAATTTTTTTGGGAAAAAGTGGCAAACCATTGTAATTTATTATATATAAATAGGAGATATTACAAAACCTGGTTCAAATGAGCATACCAGTAGGAAAGAACTAGGAAGAAAACCTCTAGTTGTATCTCAATTAATTACAATAAGTTACTATAGAATTGTCTCAATACACAGTTATGGCCTTCTTACATTGTTTCACATTTCAAAATTGAAATTTTACAAAATTTTCCTATTGGAGGCATTTAGGGCACAGTCTTCCACAAGAGTAGTATGCTCATGTTCTGGACTGACAAGCACCTATACAAACCATCAAGCTAGTAGTTAAACTACATACAATAGAAAATATACTTATAATAAAAGATGCTTAAAATAACCAATCTATATTACTATAATATTTCGCATACCTCTCTAAAAGGATCAAAACTGGCTATTGTTGCAGCAGGTCCATGATCAATTGTGCCAAAAATATCACAAAATTTGTCAAATGAGAAATCTATATTGTCACAATAGAAAAGATGGTTAGACTAAAAAATCTATATTAATCTAAACAACCTGAATGATGATGAATTGGTAATGCAAACTATAAAAAATGCTTAGAATAACCAATCTATATTACTATAATCTTTCACATACCTCTCCAAAAGGATCGAAGCTAACTATTGTAGCAACAGGTCCATGATCAATCATGCCAAAAATATCGCAAAATTTGTCAAATGAGAAATCTATATTGTCACAATAGAAAAGATGGTTAGACTAACAAATCTATATTAAATTATAAGGAACTTAACCATAATGAACCTAAGCATTGTACCTTCCATTCTTGAAAATGCTATTCAAGTGTGCCTGAAGGGTCATCTCTTTGTTTAAGAGTATCCAATATTGCTTCATGATCAACATTACTAAGTGTCCATAGTTGTTTTGTCTTTGGTCCGGCATGATGCTTGAACAACTTAACATTTGTTGCTATAACAAGGTGTGAATACATGAGAATGGTTTTTTGTTTCTCATAGTCTTTAAAATGTAGGTATGCCATTCTTCTCTAACCATATATGTTTGCAACCAAGTTCCTGCAACCACAAATGAACCTGTAAGATACATGAATCCATCATCATCTTCCATCGATTGTGTTAGCTTATGCTTTACCTGCACACATTGAGCCAACCAATAGTCCGATCTCTCTTCATTCCCTCTATGGTGCAACAACTACAAAACATGTCCCGGTCAGAGATCTCGAAGTCAGCCGTAATCAATCAACTTTCCATTATGTCATTTCTCATGGATATTATTTGAGATAATGGAGTTAGATACCGTGGAACCCATGTATCCACCCACTCACTTGAATCGCATTGATCCCACTCACACTTAATACAACTCTGACAAAAATAAGCCAAATCTCGTGTCCAAATAGTCCATGTGCTTGCAT
>VDFB02026320.1:140329712-140498392 GCA_007258455.2 Sequoia sempervirens | reverse complement strand
ACTAAATATATTAAAATAAACTATAAACTACAAACGAGATATATTGCATATGTTAAATCATATGTTATAAAGTCTTGACATTTTTTAAAATGCTATGTAAACAAATCGGATATCGGATATAGATCGGATATCCGATTCAAATCGGATATCCGATTTAAATCCGATATCCGATATGTCTGACACAAAATTCATTACCTAGGGAACAGGCTCAGGTTTTCTTTGGTATTTGGTTAGGAGATGCCAATCCTAAAAAGTCAACACATAAAGCGTGTTTAACAGCTTACCTTGTTTTTCCGGACTTCGCCCATGTGGCTAATGACTTTATTTTTAGCCAAAATTGATAAAATGAAAAGGGTTTCTAGAGGAGATTCTCAGCTTTTTTCCAATATAAATAATACTTTATTTTGAATTTAATAGATTATTGTTATTCATTTTCTATTAGAATTATGACTAAAGTCCTGATTGATAGGCTGATTGTAAAACATCTATAACCTTCAAACGGTATCATATTTTTTGAATCCGAAACATGCATCACATTTATGCTTCGCATACTATAGGATTAAAAAAAATTAAATTAAATTTCATGAAGTTTTGACCAAGTTAAGGTTGTCAGACATACAAGTTTTTATATTTTAAAAAAGTTGTAATAAAAAAATCATAATTAATTATTTACTTGGAAAAATACAAAAAATATACATCCGTATTACGAGTCCTCTACTTATATCTAAAATATCATAAAAAAATATTATCATTTTATTATGGTTAGGGTGGTCAAACAGATTAACCTACTTCTTATTTTTTCCCTGAAATTTAAGTAACACTGCATTGAAATTTCAAATTTTCACCAAATAGATTTTGTTTAAAAAAAAAATAAATCTAGTAGTTTAGAAAATACATTCAATTTCCCACAGATTCTATTCTTACATGTTTTTGAAATAATATAGATAACTTATTCAAATTTTTATGTCAAGTTGCCTAACTCTGATTTTTCTGAATTTTCATTGCCACTTAAGGGCCTATTTGGCCCATCATGATCCTACACATACCGGATTTTCACCTCATTTTACCTCTCCTACAATCAAACATCACATCCAAGCAATATTTTCATTCACTCAAGCATTCAAGCATCTTACAACGTCAAATCAAGAATTTGGAAGCATCCATTGACATTACTTCAGATTTTCTTCAACAAGGGTTTGGTTAGTTGATGACATTTGCATTTTATTTGTTTATCATTCTCTTTCATTTCATTATTTCATTAAGGGTTTGATTACCAAAGTTGGGTTTGACCAAGGCAAACCCCTATTTTCTAACCCTCAACCATTTTTTCCCTCTCGCATATGTGTTTGCAAACTTTTGTATGAATATTTAATAAAAATTTAGGTGTTGAAGAGTGGTCAACAAGTCAACTAGGTGTTCCAAGTCAAATAAACCACATTTCAAGCTTGGAGAATGTATTATGTATGTTTCCTATAGAATTGACTTCGACAACCTAACAAGCAGACATCCTTAGATCTGGTGTTGTAGAGTTGTCTCCTGATTTCTTAGAATTTTGGGAGAGGAATGATTTGCACCAGTGGCAATTCAATCCCACATCAAGGCTAGAAATCTATGTTTTGTCAAATTCTAGATCCCAGCACTTAGAAACCTATTCTCGACAATTTTCATCAGAAGCAAGACTGATTCACCACCTTGGGAAAATGAGTCCCATTGGTGAATTTTTGTAATTCCAGACAACATCCAAAACATTCTAGAATTCTCATCAGATCTTCAGGTGCACACTAATTCAACTCATTTCTTTCTATTCTACATTTATTTATTCATAGCTCTTTGGTATCATATCACATTGTGTTTTCCAACATAGCATAAATCTTAAGTTTTGCATGCATAATCAGTCATTTAGATCACTTAATTGCATTACATTATTTTATTTAGGCATAATAACATCCTATATTGCATAATTTGAATGAACCTAGCTAGCATTTTTGGCCTACCTCTCTCCATTTAGGTGCAAAACCCTAGAAGAGCAAGGGAGCCTTGTGGGTCCCAAAAATGTATGCTTCAAGTTTATTTCATTTAGGCATATCACACCCACATCACATCCATATTTGAATATACCATTCCATTTTGGAAACCTAATCTTATCTCCTTTTAGGTGGAAAACCCTAAAAGGAGCATAAATCATTTTGGTTTGCCAAAACCTTTGGATACTGAACCAGCAATTTTATGGTTGTATTATATGTACTTCTCTTGCTCTTTTAGGATTTTTCACCTAAAGGGAGAGAGATAGAACCCTAAAATTATGGTGGTTCACTCAAACTAAAGTATGCAAGATGAAATTATGACTAAATGAAATGATGTAAATGCAGCTAAGACATGAAATTGATAGATTATGAATGCAAAACTAATGAAACATTCAATGTTTGAAAACACAATGACGTTTGCAAAAGACCTAAAGAGATAAAAAAATGCAAATAGAATCAAATAGAAAGTTGTAACTTAGGATGTGTTCTCGTATGAGACTGATGAAGATTGAAAATCACTTTGGAAATCTAGAAAAGTTAAATTTTTGGTTGATTGGGACTCATTTGCCACCCTAGGTGAATCAGTCCCAGGTCAGGGTTTTCTACCCAAAAATTGGTTTATGCTCACTAGGTACTGGAATCTACATTTAACTTTGACAGCCACCTCAATTTGGACTCATTCACCATCCATGGTGAATCGGGCCTTTTTCAGTTTCCCACAAATTTAGATCTCAAACCTACACCTTGTCACCTCTACAACACTTTTTGACAGGAATCCAAATCAGAATCTCATAAAATACCTATAAAATAGCTTAAAATTTGTTTTTTAATTGGGGGTTTTCCTTGGTCAAACCCCTAATTTGGTAATCAAACCTTGAATGGATAAAATCTACATAAAACCCTAGCCTTAAGTGTGTCAAAGACTAGGAAAATCTAAAGTATGACAAAACCCTATTCTATTGTTCTAGAATAAGATGAAAAAATGTGATTTCACTATGCAAGAATTCAATGCTACAAACCCTACAACATATCAAATGGATGTAAATGACATGCAAATGAAATTTAAACCTAAATTTGAAGATAGAGAGAAAATGGAAGATGGAATCACTTTGAAAACAAGTATTTAGGTGTGATTTGATGGCTAGTTGCACTTCTTCAACCTAGATTTCTCCATGATTCACCACAGGCATCCATCATCAACTCTTTGCAATGTTGGATCTTGAATGAGAAGTGAGCTTGAAGACCCTAGTTTTATGTCCTAAAGCTTCAACTTTGTTGTAGAAAATGCAAATGAAACTTACTGTGGAAGACTCCTAACACTCGAATTTTGATTTTGCTTTGTAAAAATGACTAAGAGATATGAAAAATGACCTAAAATGAGTATTTATAGGAATTAACATCTAATTTTCGCATTATTTAGACCTAAGAGGTCAATATCCATTGAAAAATTAAGTTGTTCAAATTGATGAAAATCTTGCTCAAAATTGAATTTTTCCCCAAAAGGGATTCATTTTCCACCCTTGGTGAATGGGTCCCACTAGAGGGGACTCATTTTCCCAAGGTGGTGAATGTGTCCCAATTGTGGTTTCTAGAAGTTGGTTTTCAAGATATGAGTGAATTAAGTGTTGTTTGTCGGGATTTAGATGATTTCTTAAGTTTAAAAGGCCTCTAGATAAAAAATAATTGGTCTTAGGGGCCTATAAAAGTTGTTTTGAAGGATGAATAATGTTGGGGTACTCAAAATTAGGTCCAAATTAAGCATGAAATTGTCTCTTTTCTCAAGAGTGTCCAATTTTCTATGCCACATTTATCCCCCACTTTAACGCCCATATGACTTTGCATGCATATGTAAGCTAAATGAATCTAAAAATTACACTTTATTGCATAAAAAGGATACTCATTTAAAAGATGAGAGAATGGAGTCCTCAATGTAGTTATCTTCAAACCCACAACATTAGGAACCACACCCTACAGCACAAGTTCATTAATTATCCAAAAATCCTTTTATCTAACTCTTAGAAATCTAATTCAAGGGTAGATGTATGCCCCCCTTGGTTCCACTTGCTTTGCGGAGGTGGAATCAAGGTAGAAATCTAGCCACATTGAATAAAGGAACATCATACCGTAGGGAATTTCCAAGTACCATGCCATGTAACAATAGATGATTAATGATGTCGAATGTAGAATAATGATTCCAATGCATCAAATAGTGTTGAAAACAGAGTTTGCTAGCTCCTGCTATATTGTTCTGAAGAAAAGATGATTTATTAATTCTTAAGAGAAAATAACCCTAATTTAATGCATAAGAGTAAAACTGATGAAAATATGTTAAGAGAGGTAAAGGAGAGTAAATTTTCACTTACTATTGCATTTTACCTTCCCGTAGCTTGAAAGTGACGAGTGAGACGAGAGGATGCCGAGTAGATGAGATTACACACCTTCATGACTGGATGAGCTTCAAGAGCAGGTGGTGTGTGGTGAGCTGTACCATGAGGTGAGTTGATTCTACAACTTTTGCTAAGTAATTTTGTAATGATTTAATGATTTTTAATTCATTTATAGGTTAATTTAAGGTCTTGAAAAAAAAGTTCACAAAGTGTCCCCTTTTTTTGCAAAGTGTCCCATTTGTTCGCAAAGTGTTCCTTTTGTTCACGAAGTGTCCCAAAAGGGTTCTAAAGTGTCTAGGGCCTTTATAAAAGTGCACTAGATGAAATTTAGCACACTTCCATGATGAATAATGTAAAATTTGAAGATATTAGATGAATTTTTAGAGCATATTGTTGTGATTTTGATAGGTATCTTCCTAGTCACAACATCTACTAGTTTTCTTAGAGATATAGCTCCAACACTATCTGTAGCAAAGACAAAGCATCTATAGGCAGTAAGAATCTATTGGGAATATATGATGCCACCTATGAGATACCATGACACCATGTTGATGGCCCTATGTGAGCGCTAGGACATTGACATATGTACACTTCACCTTCTGACCAGGGAGATGACCATCACCCTAGAGGATGTACACCGGATTCTGCAAGGTCCTATTAAGGGAGAGTGGGTATATTTTCAAGGAAATTGATCATTCCATGAGAAGGAGGAAATGTAGTACTACTTGGATGGACGTGTTCATGATGAGTGCATGAGAGCATGAATTGAGCTCCCTATGTTGATATATTCGCAAGCCCCTATTGTGAGACAGATTATGATGTAAATTGTGGCTCTTGTTCTCAATCTTGATGGACAAGTGGCACACCTGGATGGAGGATTAGTTCATCTAATTCATGGGATGGTAGAGTGTAGGATGGTCTATGCTTGGGGATGTTGCATCCTAGCACATATTTATTATGATCTTGGTCAATTTGTGTTCTGATAGATTGAAAATATGGTGCACTACACACTTTTTCAGGTGTGGTGCCTCAAGCATATTACATGCATCAGGCCTGTTAGGTTCCTATGTTTTATAGTCGCAAGATATCCATGAGCCTTCAGTTATCCTCTATGATGCTTGTGGCAGTATGGAGATCTACATTTATGCAGGGTGAGATTTGACTAGATGGAGGAGGATGAAATCGTATGGAGACCTTATCTACTCACACTACAGTGGCTAGGTCCCATAGGACAACTGAGGAGGATGAAAATGGACATATTTTTAACTGGTTGGCATGACTATGTTGTACACTCATTCTATTATGGGTGAGTCATGTGATAGTTTGGGTAGGTGCAAACACCACTGAGGGCATGCCCCTTCATCAAGCAATCATTGTAGAGTGGTCGGAGGCTAAGGGATACCATTCAACTCACTATATACCATGTTTTCAAAAGTGAATTTGATGATTTAGATCATGATCAGCCACCAGTCTCTCACACTGATGATGTTGGTAGCACAAATGAGAATGAGGAGTGGTGGTCAGTGACACAACCAACTTGTATATTTCCCATGGATGTTCCTATAGGTGAGGTAGGACCAGCAGTAAATGAGGGGGATGAGCCAGAGCATAGGGCCGATGATGTACGATACAGGCCAACATATATATTTACTGATGTGATTGATGATGAGTATGATTCAGATGTCGATCCTAACTATAGACATGGAAAATGTACTAATTGGTACCAACATACTTGATCTCGATTATTAAAATTGTTTCATCCTAAATCATCCCTTAGTCTAACCATTTAATCGAATACCCTTATTTTATTAAATTCATCAATTTTCCTCTTAAATCATTCTATCTAATTACGTCTTTCTCTCTTGTTAATTAAATCAATGATAAATAATTCACTTTGTTTGATTAAATTTCTAAGGTCTATCTATTAAATTAAATAAATTAAACCTTGTTTAATTTAAGCTAACCAATCATCCTCTTTTTTAAATGAAACAAAATATTATTTAACTAAGTCTAAAATCACATTCTTCTCACCTTTGATTTAAATCAACCTATAAATCTAAGCCAAATTTGTCACATCATCTAATCTCTCATTAAATAAATTAACCTTTAATTAATTTAATCCTAATGCATGTCCCATCCTCTAGCTTTTGCCACTTGCACATGAAAATAGATTTAATTCATTTATTAAATCTCTATTTTCTCTCAACATGGCATAATGGAGGAATATTCTCTCAAATTTGAATTCAAATCTAAGTGGAATTTGTCCTTCCAACAAGACATTTAATTCAACTGATAAGTTCTTTTTCCTTGATCCAACTGGCATTTAAGACATTTATTTTCCCTCTTACATGTCATTTCATTAATTTCAAATATCACCTAATAGCATTTATGGGCACATTCATCAAAATGTGCACATCCTTCATCCATCCATCTCTTGACAAGTGGAATCTTTCCATTGGTTGAATACTAGTCCCACGTTGCTTCATTTTGGGCATTTCTCCATCTCACCATTCTATAAATAAGAGGTCTCTTTCCTCATTTCATCATCCACAATTTCAGAAAAGTTATTATACTCAAATCTATAGCAATTCTCATCCATTTTTATCCAATCTTAGCTAGGTTATGTGGATTTTCATCTTGGAGCATACTTCAATCATCAACAAATTGGATCAACCTTCATTACTCATCAACATTGCATCATAGGAGTTGGGAAAGGGCCAATTTTTACATCAAATTCACACCAATTCCCCCATGGGATCAAGAGTTTGCTCATTTAATTAGGAGTCAATATCTTTTTATTGCTTTCTTATTATGTTCTTCACCCCATTTCCTAATCTAAGATTTGTGAATGGATTTCATGGGGAACTTAGATTCTAACTTGCATTTCAATCTTCTAATATGTTTGTTTATTGTGTTTTGCACTCTTTGACCTGAAAATAGTAAAAACAAAGGATGCATCTAATAGTGAAAACCTCTGTGAGGCACCTGAGGATGGGGGGTTTAATATTCCTCTCAGAGCTCTCCATCAAGAAAAATTAGTGTTCCTAGCTAAAAAAATGTAATCCAGTTAATTTGGGAATAGAGGAGACCCTGCACATCACATTCTATGCAGATTCATTATTATCAGAAGAACAAGAACTCCTAGTAGCCTTCTTGAGAGAGAGACAGGTTAACTTTGCATGGAGCTATGCAAACATGCTAGGGCTCGATCCAGAAATTGTAGTGCATCACCTAGTAGTATACTCCAAAGAAAAGCTTGTCAGGAAAAGGCTTAGAAAAATTTACCCTCAGATCACCCTATTAGTCAAAATGGAATTGAAGAAGCTACTAGATGCAAGATTCATTTGACCTATCGACTATCCAGAATGGCTAGCAAATTTGGTTCTTGTTTCAAAACCAGATGGGGGCATCTAAATCTACATAGACTTTA
The DNA here is from genome assembly GCA_007258455.2 of Sequoia sempervirens. Taxonomy (NCBI): domain Eukaryota; kingdom Viridiplantae; phylum Streptophyta; class Pinopsida; order Cupressales; family Cupressaceae; genus Sequoia; species Sequoia sempervirens. The sequence goes on along the minus strand of VDFB02026320.1, from coordinate 140,490,551 downwards.
GGGACTTAAAAAAAGCATGTCCAAAAGATGATTTCCTATTTCCCAACATTGACATGATTGTAGACATGACGACGGGACATGAAATGCTTTCTCTGATGGATGGTTTCTCGGGATACAACTAGATAATGATTGCTAAAGAAGACCAACACAAAACAGCTTTCACTTGCCCATGGGGGGCCCTACTACTGGAAAATTATTCCATTTGGCCTAAAGAATGTTGGAGCCACCTACCAAAGAGCCATGATGTTAATCTTTCATGAAATGATCCACAAAAATATCGAAGATTACGTTGATGACATATTATCCAAATCCAGAAAGAGGAAGGATCACATAGCAACCTTGAGTGCTATTTTTGATAGGCTAGAGGAATACAAGGTCTGTTTAAATCCAAAGAAGTGTGTGTTCAGCATACAATTAGGAAATCTACTGGGCTACATAGTTTCAATGAGGGGTATTGAAATAGATCCTACAAAAGTGAAATAAATCCTAGAGATGGAGGCACTCAAAACATTAAAATAGCTGAGAGGACTCCAAGGCAGGCTTCAGTCCATCTGCACATTCATAGCACAACTAGTAGACAAGAAAAATTCATATTCTCACCTACTTCACAAGGGAGTAGCATAAAAATGGGATGAAAAATGTGAGGAATCCTTCAAAAAAATCAAAGAATATATGCTCACATCGTCAGTCCTCATGCCACCAATCCTAAGAAAGCCACTAATCCTCTATGTGTCAACAACAACAACAACTCTCAATTCTTTTCTAGCTTAGCACGATGAAAATGGGACAGAGAGGGCCATCTATTAAATCATCCATACAATGGTTGGCCATGAGTTAAACTACTCATTCATCAAAAAAGCATGTCTAGCAGTAGTGTTTGCTTCATAAAAATTCATACATTACATGTTCCACACAAAATTAACCTCATTGCCAAAATCAACCCTCTCAAGTACTTACTGTTAAAGGAAATGCTCATAGGAAGGATGGCCAAGTGGATCATGATTCAATCTGAATACGACATCAAGTATTTGGAATGAAAATCAACCAAAGGTCAAGTAATCATGGATCAACTTGCAGAAGATCCCATGTATTCAGATAATCCACTTAGATTAGAGTTTCTAGATGAATCCATCTTTAATCTCAGCATAGCCAACCATTGAAAAATCTACTTTGATGGCTCCTACACGTAGCATGGATTAGGAGCTAGTGTCTTCTTCATCACCCCACAGGGGGATCATATACCTAGATCCTACAAATTGGCATTTCCCTTCACTAACAACATTGCAGAGTATGAGGCATTAACCATAGGTCTCAGAATAGCAGTGCAGTGGCACATCATGGGCGTCAAAGTATATGGACACTTCCAGCTTATAATAAATCAAGTGAATGGTGAATACCAGACTAGGGATGATAAGATGACTACATACAAAAAATTGGTAGAGAGCCTAAAAGAATCATTCATTGATATTTCATTTGAGCAAATTCCTAGAGCAAACAACAAAGTAGCAAATGTCATGGAAATGATTGGATCCCTACTAGACATCCCTCAAAACATCCCAAAACAAGAATTTGTGGTAGAACAGTTTCTTGTGCCCACATTTGAGGTACTAAAATTAGAATTTGTGTGTGAAATTGTTGGTCCCAGTGATCCCTGGTACCATGACATTTATACCCACCTTCGAATAGGTGTCCTACTTGTTGACTTACCCTCAAGCCTAAAAAGAAACTTTGTCAAGAAAGCATCCTGATTTGTCATCCTAGGAAATATCCTTTACCATAGGAGCATAGAGGGAACCTTATTACGCTGCCTAAATGCTGAGGAGGCATTGACTACCATAACTAAGGTGCATAATGGTATTTATGGTTTACACTCGAGCAGAATGACCTTGGCCAAGAAATTGTTGAGGAGAGGGTATTATCGACCTATAATGGAAAGAGAAGAACATGATTAGGTCAAAAGGTGCTTACAATGTTAGCAACATGGAGACCTCATCCATGCTCCAACTCAGGAGCTTTATCCTATTGTCACACCATGGCCCTTTTCATAGTGGGGGCTCAATCTCATTGGGAAAATCACTCCAACCTCATCCAATGGCCACAAGTTCATCATAACCACCATTGAGTACTTTACCAAGTGGGTGGAAGCCATCCCCATGACATACATCATGAGAAAGTAGATATCTATGTTCATCCTGAACTACCTCATATGTCGATACGGTGTTCCCAATCTATTATCTCAGATAATGGGACACCTTTCAAGAATCAGGATGTTCACAACCTATGTGAAAAATTCAATATTCAACGCTTTTTTCCACTCCATATCATCCCCAAGGAAATGTCCAATCAGAAGCCACCAATAAAACCATTCTAAAAATCCTCAAAAAGATAGTCAATGACACAGGTCATGACTGGAATCTGTAGCTAAATCCTGCCCTCTAGCCTATCGAGCCAACATCCACATACCAATAGGTACCACCCCATCTTCCCTGGTCAACAGATCAGAAGTTGTACTACCCATCGAGATCGAGCCTCTGTCATTAAGAATATCACTATAAAACACCATCACAGATGAAGAATACCGAGTATCAAGACTGAATGAGTTGGAACTGCTAGATGAGTGGCGTATATAAGCATTGAACCATTTGCAAGTCTATCAGAACTGACTCAAGAGGAGCTATAACAAGAAAATCAGAAGCAAGACCTTCCAAGTCAGAGAACCTTTCCTAAAAGAGAACTAGAAGAATGTCCCTAACCCAAATGGCAAAGGAGAATTTGAGCCCAACTGGTTAGGACCATTTTTCATCACAACAAGCTACAAGTCAAGGGAATATTAGTTATCAACACCTAAAGGTGATCCTCTGCAAGAGCCCATGAATAGCTCCCATCTCAAAAAGTTTTATACCTAAATCTTACAAGGTATATAACCAAAAAATGAAAAAAAAAAGAAAATTTCCTAAAAAATGGTCACCTTGATGAAAACCTGGCAAAACAGGCATCTTGGTGACAACAAAAAATCAAAAAAGCAAAAAAATGATCAAAAACACTAAAGAGAAAAATTGTCCTCTGGTGAAAACCACTTCGGTGGCACTTTGGGAAAGTACCTTGGTGAAAACTTGGAAAATAGGAACCTTGTGTAAATAAGCACTTTCCATCTCCTAGGATCTTCATGGCTTGTTCTACATCATCCATCCATTGTGCTTCCATCATTCGTTCAACATCTGCATCATAGCTTGGGCCTGTGTTTGTGTTATGATCCCTCCTAGTACTACTCGGCCCATTCTCAAGGTCAGTTTGTCCTTCCTTTATCGAAGTATTCTATTGCATAACATTGGGGGCATGTTCTCATCAGATTGGATTCATGTATATTCTTGAAGTCCTTAAATTAGAAAATCCAAAAACATCTGAAAATCAAAAAATCCAAAAACATTAGAAAATCAAAAAAATCCTAAAACATGAGAAAATTAGAAAATCCAAAAACAGGTCAAAAATTCAATCGAAAAGTCAAAAATAGATTTGTCTTATCAAAGTATGGTTCTTTGAGCCTTGAACGTAGGAAAGGTTGATCTTTGATCATCCCCTGAGACACTTAGGTTAGTCCTCTAGGAGTCCATCATAATAAACTGGCAGTCCATTTGTTCATATCTCATCAATAATCAAATCTATTTCAATCAAACTACATGGTATTTGCATGTATAACATAGGCAAGGCTAATCTGTTGATGAGCTCCCAAGGCCACTAGGATAGGTCTTGGTCAAAATCTTGGAAAACCCCAAAACATTTGAAAATAAAAAATCAAAACATTTGTAAAATCTCAAAAAATACCAAAAACAACCTCAAAACATTTCAAAACATCAAATACATCCAAATATTTGAAAAAATCCATCTCTCACCTCATTTTCACCTGCAATAAGCATCCACTCATAATAAATCATCATCATCCTCAAACTTTGGTGAAACAATCAGAAACAAGTCTCAGATCAAAAAAAGAAAAAATGATGAAAACCCAAACATTAAAATATCAAGTCTAGGTCAACAAGTAAACAAGTTGGTCAAATCTTTGTGTCAATAACCTACCATCCAATCAGTCCCATATCAAATCATTTGATATCATCATGTCATAGGATGCATCCTTCCTACAATGGACATCAACATCGGGCATCACAATAGTTTAGTCTTGGCTAGTGGTCTTGAAGAACATTAGCTTGTCTATTTGCTTTATCTTGATCTATTGATTTATCTTATTGCACTCATTCCAAGGACCTCTCAATGATATCCCGAAAAAAATGAATTAGAGAGATAGGAATGGGGAAATTATCATTATCTTTTTATCTGTGTTCTCATTGGATGTCTTTGTAAAATAACCTTGGTGAATACTTGTTTTATTAGGTATGTATGGAAGGTGTTTTTAGATATTTTGTTGACCACATAGGAAGGATTTCCTTCCTATGTTTTGGTCTAAGATGTTTGAAGTACCTAAAGTGCATCCTAGTAAGGTTTTCATATGTCGGGTGTGAACAAAGATACTCCTATCTAATTTTCAAGTCAAAGTCCATCACACTAGGTACAACGCCATCCTGGTTCTTTATACCTTGATGCATCATACCTATGTTTATCAAACATAACATAATTGGCCCTTTGAAAATCCTAACTCCTTGGAAATCAATCATCATTATCATCATCTCATGTCTTGTTGGAATCTCTTTCTTTCTTCTATCTCCTTCTCTACACGCTAACATGATACCGTGATAGATTATCATTGCATCCATCCTGTATCCATAAACCGTCAAAATATTTCATATTGCATATCATACAATATAACAACATAGAAACATGTATTTCATTTCCATACATATAGATTGGTTATTCTAAGCATTACATAAATCATACATAAGCATCCATCATGTAAACATCATAAAACATTTGCACCATCATATCATACATTATCATAGCATCATTGGCATCATCCCATAACACATATAAGCATCCATTATGCTATCACATACTCATCATCTATCAAAAGCATCCATTTGCATATTGTAACCATCATATCATTACATAAAACATCATCATCATAGCATCACATCATTACCATAACATCAAAAAATGCATATCATACATGAGGAAATTACACAAATTGCATAATATAGATTTGTTACTCTAAGCATAATGCATATTGTAAGTGTGGAAAAATGTAAACAAAATACAATTAATATACACCTCTTAATGAAACATTGTATCAAAATTAACATGAATTAAACTAATTTAAAATACAAAAAATCCTGAAAGTGTCTCATTGTCTCCTATCTCCAAAGATTTATCAAATTACAGAAGCTCTCATATTTGTAAGCACCGTAATTGTTTAAAATGCCTATCTAGAGAATGGAATGGATGCTAAATGTTGTGATGTGATGATTTCTAATGAATTCTAGATGATATGAAGCTACAGTAAAAGCTAATGATGCTGTCGTGATATGAAATCTACTGATGCCATGATGCTATGATGATACTAAAATGCTAATGCTAAATGATTGCTTGATTGCTTGAGTACTAATTCCTGCAGAGTAAGTTTGCATAAAGGATGATGATTCTTAGATGATTTTGATGCTTCAGAAGGCTATATTTATAGATTCCTGGCAGCACATTTGTATAGGGGTAACACAATAGAGGTTGAGATTCAATCTAGAGAATTGAATTGTATGAGATGACAAGGTGGCGCTGATCATGGAGGATTGTTCCTGCCCATGAAAACACCAGGAAAGATGAGAGGAAAGATTTGAGGCAGAAGATTGAGAGGATTTCCTGCAGGTTTGTCCTTGAGGCTTTTCCCGTGAATGACAGTTGAATTAATTAGATTTGAGAAATCTAGTTTTATTGGTGAATGAATAGAGGGATTTGATTTATGCATTTATTTAAATATTTTTGGTTTATTTAAATTCAACAAAAGAGGAATAAATAATTTAATAAAACAAACTATAGAATTTGTTTATTATATTAAAATAGAAAGAATATGATAATTAAATTAAATATTTTAGGATATCTTTATTTAATTAAGAATAAATGTGATGAGATATTTAAATAATACAAATTATTGAAGTTGTGTATTTAATTTAAGATAGAATTTATGGATAAAGTATAGAAGAAATAATAATGATAATAATTAAATAAAACAAAGTATTTAATTTTGTTTATTTAATTAAGAGGAAAATAATGTGATAAAATAGAAGAATTAATAATGAACTTAATATAAATAAATATTTCTATTTATTTACTAAGTAGATGAATTAAGATTAATTAATCAAATAAATCATGTTTAATTAATTAGATTCTCCAAACCATTTTTAGGTGTCTACATTTTGCCCCTCTTTGAAGTGATGTGTTTACGCATTGCTTCAAAGAAAATTTTGTGCTGCTGCTGGTAGTATTGACGAGAAATTTTTAGAATGCCCTAGACATGATTTTTCAGGTGATTGATGGATATATGCCCCCTCAGGAGATAAATTAATGAATTTTTTTTTATTTTTTGGAATTTTTGGAATTTTTCAAATTTTTATGAGTTTCTGATGATTTGATGTAGATTCAATGAAGATTTGATGATAAAATAATTTATCTCCTAATAATTGATGTAGAAAGTTGTTCTAAATAAGTTTCAATTAATCTGCCCTCAAAAATTAAATCAATGTCATAAAAATCCCTTTTTGAAATAACCTATAAAAGGTTAAAGAGGTCATTTTCAAATTCATTTGTTGACTGTGACTTTTGAAAGTTTGAGAGAGATTTTGTGCTACGTGGAGAAAAATGTTGATTCCCTTTCACACTCACCATTTCGAGCGTGTTCGATGATATCAGCGCTCGATCGTGTTTGGACATCTGGTATGTCCTTTATTATTATTATTTTTTTTTTTGGTTTTCGTGTCGTTTTCCATTTTTTAATGTATTTTTGGGTTTTTACAAAAGAATTGTGTTTTAGCACTTTTTTATTCCGTTGTAGCGCATCTTCGCTCTATTGTAGCATGTCTAGGTCTGCGTTAGCGCTTTTTGAATTTTAGTGATTTAAGAGTTTGTTTTAGCGCTTTTAGGGTTTAAGTTGGTGCTTTTCAAGTTTTAGCGCTTTGGTTATCTGTTGTAGCGCTTCTCTAAAGTAGATTAGTGCATTATGATATTTAGCACTTAGGTTAGATTTTGCAGTGCTTTTAGGATCTATTTTAGCGCATTTCAAGTTTTAGCGCTTTTCCAGAAAATATTAGCGCTTTAACCCGATAAAATGGTGCTTTTCCCTAAATGGTGCTTTGTTTGAATAGAATAACACTTTTATTGAATGAAATGGTGCATATCTTTGTTTTAGTGTGATTTTTTGATCTCATGATAGGTGAGGTTCGGTGTTTTGTTGTAATGATAATTACCCTCATGATAGGTGAGGAATAATTAGAATTGATGTACCTCATGATAAGTGAGGTTGATTTGATGCATTGATGATGATGACCTCATGATAGGTGAGGTTGATTTGATGCATTGATGATGATGAAATCATGATAGGTGAGGTTGATTTGATGTGTGCTCATGAGATTTGATTAGAATTATTAGCAAGAGCTAACTTGATTTGATATGGTATCTTGATGTTATTTGATGATTGATATGAATTTATTGACCTTGATTTTGTTGTGATAATAGGAGTGATTAGGGAACCTCCAGATTTGAGAGCATTTCCTTTGGACATTTGAGCTCATTCCTAGGCTAGCACAGCCTAAGATGACTATCATCACACGTTGTGGATTGTCTCCTCTTCTTTACATGCCCCATATTAGGATTAATAGGGGTTTGTTGACAACTTTAGCTGAGAGGTGGCATAGTGAGCACAACACCTTTCACCTTTCCATTGGAGAGATGATAGTCACCCCAGAGGATGTTTGGAAGATCCTTCAGCTTCCGATTGTTGGAGATGTCACAGTTTATGATTTGAGAGAGTAGGGTGGGACCAATGCTCTTCGTAGAGTGTTCTAGGATGATCATATTGGAGGAGAGTGGATACCATGGTGTGAGATGGTTGATGCATATGCCACTTTGCCGACATTACTTGTTGGTTTCATTGGCAGATTCCTTAGTCTTGATCACAGGTCTAAGGGATTTTCAGTTGGTTGAGGTCAAGTTCTAGAGAGCATGGTTGTTCATGGTACTCGTTTTGCTTGGGGCATGTGTTTTCTTTCCCACTTATATCATGATTTACATTTAGTGGTGTATCTCAGTGGTCAGAGTTTATCGACTGGTGTTACTTTGCTTCAGGTATGGGCGTGGGAGCACATAGCTATCACACATCTAGTACCAGTTGGACAGAGGCCACCTAGGAGACCTTATGTTTTCTGATATTCTGGCAGGTTTACCCAATCTAATCTAGGTAAGTTAGACTATTGGAGGAGAGTAATTGATGATATAGAGTCCATGACATGGCGTCCCTACCTGGATTGTGATCACTGGGATGATGATGATGTTCAACTACCATTTCTTTGTCAGTCGATGATTCTGATTGGTCGTGGTCATCGAATTTTAGAGAGATTCTTGATCAGATATGTCCACAAATAGTATGGGATGGTACAGGGTATGCCCCAGGGTGTCGCTCACTATGCTCATCGACAGTCGGATACAACAAATTTGGGGCCTTATTTGTCATATGCTGCAGCAGTTCAACAATTCCAGGCTTTACAACCCTTTTTGTGGGATATCCGGTTAGATATTGTCGAGGCTCCTCTTACAACTGATTATGCTGAGTATTTTTCTTTGCATCCATTTCCACACCTGACTATTCTGGATGAGCCTGGCCCATTACATGTTGAGGAGGATGTTCCTGTCGCTCGTGGTCACAGATAGAGGAGAGAGGATGTTGGAGGTGTTGAGGTAGAGGATGTAGATGTTGGTGTTGGTGAGGCAACAGTCGAGCCTGAGGTTGATATTGGGGTAGAGGAGGATATTGAGGCGGAGGATGTGGATGTTGGTGTTGGTGACGAGAGTAGTGGAGACGAGAGCAACGAAGATGATGTATTTGATAGTGGATAGGCTGTAGTTGGATTGGGCCCTACCTTAGATTTTCTTGGTGAGACTGTGCCTTCTAAGAGGCAAGCTATGGTAGATGTTTCAGTGCGACTATGGCTAGTAGATCTTCAGGTGCAGTTAGAGACTGTCTAGGAGCAGCTTCTGTAGACACAAGGTTTATTGGAGTAGACACAGGCTCAGATGCAGTCACATGCTAAGTTACATATAGAGACTCTTTTAGGTGTCCAGACTCAGTTAGTGACAGCTCAGTCACAGATTGCAGCATTGACAGCCAAGAGAGATGTGGCAAGACAAACAACCGAGACAACTCAGGCACAGGTTATTTCATTAACTGGTGAGAGAGATTCGACCAGGTTTTTAGCAGAGTGTGCTCAGGCTTTGGCCGATAGATTACAGAGACTAGCAAGTGTACCTCCTTGGCAGATTATATGTGTGAGGTTGCTCGCATTGGTGAGGAGATTGAGTTCTATAGAGGGAGGTATTATGATGCAGTGCCATCTGAGCAGAGAGTGAGCTATGTGAGGTCTCGTTCGGGCAGATCATGATCCAGGCTATTAGTGCAGGTGTTACTTAGCCATTACCCAGAGATCCTAGGGATCCTAGTCCCTCTAGCAGTAGGGGTCCTGATCCTGCTATGCCTACACCATCTGGAGGAAGCTGCACATTATTGTGTCCATATACTTTGATTATTCTGATGTACAACCATCATTGATGTGTTATTTTTCTTCATTTTTAGACATCATTGTATACTTGAGATTGAGAGTTTGATATATATGAGATGCAGTATATTCTATGGTTCCTGATATGTTCTATTTGATTTGCTGATGGATGCATTTTGATGTTTTATTTGCTATGTGATGGTTTTAATGTTATGCTTCGATTTGATATTGTTCTACCTATTATGCAACTAATGGTAATGTATGGATGCATCATATATGGATACATGATTTATGATGTTCATGGATTTATGATGTATATGGATTTATGATGTGTGTAAATGATATACTATATGTGATGTAAATATATGGATGAAAATATGAAATGATAGTTGATGTAATAATTTGATGGACTTTATTATCAAATGGATTAATTATGTGTAAATGACAAATGGGTGAATGCAATGAGTTATGATGATGATGAATGATATAGTTATATATGTTAAAAAAAATGATTGATGAAATGTTGATTCAAATGTGTTGAATATATGCAAATGATTATGATGATGTAACTATATGATGTTGTTTTTGTAATTGTCAAGTATACTCAGTCTTATTTGAAAAGAAGATAATTCTTTAAGGAATGATTCACCAATTTATTTTGTAACCAATACTCTGCAAGTATGACATTATTATGGATGCAGTTTACTTTTATTATGCAAATATATATGTGGACCTAGGCATTTTAACGCTACTTTTGTGCTTTTGTATCATCATTGAGCTTTAAAATGTTGAAAGTGAGTACAAGCATTAATGGTATAATGTAAACCAATGATGACCTGAGTACTAATTTCATGATTTTTGATATTGCAAGTGAACACAAGCATCGAGGTATAATTAAACCAAGATGACCTGAGAATTTCTTGCATAAACAAACAAGAATTAACCACTTTCCTATGTGAATATGAATGTCATCCATGATACTTTGTAGAGCACTTCCCACGACGATTCACACAGTAATTATGATTAATTCAAAGATAGCAGATAAAGAAAATACCATTTCTTCTTCTTGGCTTCTCTAGTTCAATACATCATTGAGTTGCTCCAAAGAAATGATAACAATGATCAAAAGTACAACATATCTTGCATTTGCTTATAGTATTCAATCATTTATTTAGATTAGATCATCCATCCTGATTTTGTGATATTTTTGTGTTTTCAAGATTTTGGATCAAACTAACCATAAAGACCTATCCTAGGGGCCTTGGGGGATGACCAAAGATTAGCCTTGCCTATGTTATACACACAGAGACCATGTATTTGACTGACTCAGAATCATGTTTTGGGCTTTTCTGAGACAGACCTTTTGACTTTTTCTTTGTTTTTTTTAATTTTCTAATATGATATGGAAGTCCAATGTGTTTCCGATGGTGATTGATGATTCATGTTGGTTTGTGTTTTGATTGCTCTTTTTGTTTCTTTTTTTGTCCATTTTGTGAAGCTCAAGATTTATGTTGCCCCTAATGATTTTCAGATGTTTCCCCCAGGCTAGGGTGAGACATGAACATGTGTTATGATACGATAATGGATGTAAAATGATAGTGGAAGTGACAACCATGACATGTGTCTAAATAGATGGGAAAGATGATTCAAATCACAAATAGCACCTGTTTCCAAGTTTTCACTATTTGTTTTTATTGCACCTTGTCATTCTTTTTTATTTTTTTTGTATTTTTTTTTGTCTTTTTGTTTTTTGTATTTTTTTGTCTTTTTGATTTTTGTATTTTTGTATCACCAGGATTCCTGTGTGCCAGGTTTTCATCAAGGTAACCATTTTCAAAAACTAATTCATTCACTAAGTGATTCAGGTATAGAATTTCCTGAGATGGATACTGTTGATAGGTTCATCAAATAGATCCCCTTCAGTTGTAGATAATTCATATGCTCCCGAGCCATACACTGATATGATAACAAAGGGACCTAACCAGTTAGGTTCAAATTTCCCTTTCTTATCTCTATCTTGCTGATTTTTAGGTTTTTCCTTTAGGACCAAGTCACCAACTTGAAAAATTATAGGTTTTACCCTATCATTGTAACTTCTTGACATTCTTTGTTGGTAGGCTTTCAAATGATTTGCTGCTTGTTGATGATGTTCATCTAGTAATTCCAGCTCATGTAGCCTTGAAATTCTGTAATCTTCATCTGCTATGAGACCTTTTAGTGATACACAGAGTGATGGTATTTCTATCTCAATTGGTAGAATGGCCTCTAATCCATACACCAAGGCATATGGTGTAGCTCCCATTGGTGTTCTGATGCTGGTTTTGTAGGCCAATAATGCAAGATTTAACTAAACATGCCAATTACGTCCATCATCATCTACCATCTTCTTTAGTATTTTTCAGGATTGTCTTGTTTGAGGCTTCTACTTGTCCATTTCCCTGTGGATAATATGGTGTTGAAAAGTGATGTTGAATATGGAATTGTTCACATAATTCCTAGACGTTATGATTTTTAAAAGGCCTTCCATTATCTGAAATAATGGACTGTGGTACCCCATATCGACAGATGAGATAATTGAGTATAAAAGATGAAATTTGTTTTCCAGTGACACTTGTCAATGGAACTGCTTCTATCCATTTTGTAAAATACTCTATTGCTGTGATGATGAACTTTTGGCCATTTGATGAAGAAGGATATATCTTCCCCACTAGGTCCAATCCCCATTAACAAAAGGGCCATGTGGATGTGAATGGTTGTAACTCTTGTGCCGGCACATGGATTAAATTACCATGAATTTGACATTTTTGACATCTTTTAACATATTGATATGCTTCCTTCTCCATATTCGGCCAATAATACCCTAAATGGAGGAGTTTCTTAGCTAGGGTTAGCCCACTTGAATGTGTCCCACAAATACCTTCATGGACCTCTCGTTGGATGTTTCATAATCGCGATGCTCCAGACACCGAAGAAGAGTACCGTCTAAACCTCGATGGTAAAGGATGTCAGCGATTAATGTATGTCTTGCTGATTGACAGATAAAGTTACATTTTTGGTTTCTAGAAAGGTCAAGAGGAAGAGTTTTGTCTTTGAGGTAAGTATAGATCTCTCCATATTGTGAGGGTTGAATGTTGGGTATGTGGCATATGTCTATGAATCAGGGTTATCGTATGCAAGACTAGATACTTTTTCAACCATAAACTCATATCGACCTTTCTTTTCTGATAATTGCAAAAGGGATATTGTTGCCATGGCATCTGCAACTTTGTTTTCTTCATGTGGTATTTGCTCAAACTTTTTCTCCATGAAGTATTTCTTTAGATCATCTATCATTTTCTTATAAGGCATGATCTTCTCATCTTTTGTTTGATACTCATTATTTACTTGATAAATGACAAGTTGTGAGTCCCCATACACTTGAATTTATGTGATTTTCCATTCAATAGCTATTTTGATGCCTATAATCAATGCTTCATATTCATATATATTGTTTGTGCATGGAAACATTAACCGATAAGATCTGGGAATAGTGTGTCCTTGAGATGTGACAAATATAATTCTTGCCCCCGATCCTCTCTATGTATATGATCCATCAAAGTACAGTCTCCATTATTGAGTTGTAATATTCATGATGTCAGCATCTAGAAATTCAATGTGCATTGAATGATGATCTTGTAATGGAGCTTCAGCTAGTTGATCTGCTATTACCTATCCTTTGATGGCTCTCCTATCAACATACTGGATATCAAACTTACTCAATATCATAACCCATTTTGCAAGTCTTCCTGTTAGTGCAACTTTACTGAGTAAGTATTTTAATGGGTCTATTTTTGCTATGAGCCTAACTGTGTGAGTCAACATGTAGTGTCGCAATTGCCGAGTTGAAAAATACTATTGCTAAACATGCCTTTTCTATGAATGTATAGTTTATTTTATATCCATTGAGAGTCTTGCTGATGTAGTAAACTGCTTGTTCTTTTCCTTCAGAATCTTCTTGTGCTAATAAAGCTCCTAAAGATATTTCAGTTGTTGTAATATATAGTAATAGTGGTCTTTCTGCTATGGGTGGCATGAGTATCAGAGGTGTCACCAAATATTGCTTTATCTGGTCAAAAGTTGTTTCACAGTTATGATCCCATTTGAATGAAACATTTTTATGAAGTAGATGATTAAATGGGTGACTCTTATCTGCTTGTTGTGAGATAAATCTCCTGATGGATTGTAACCTGCCTTGTACGGACCTTAATTGACTGATGTTTTTAGGTGGTGGCAACTCCACGATTGCCTTAACCTTAGCTAGATCCACTTCAATACCCTTTTTTGAAACTATATAACCAAGAAGTTTTGTTGATGTCACCCCAAAGATACACTTCTTTGGGTTTAATCTTACATTGAATTTTTCCAGTCTGATGAATATCTTATCAAGTATTTCCAGATGTCCTTCCCTAGTGTGGGATTTTTCTAAGATATCATCCACATAGTCTTCCATGAAATTATGCATCATATCATGAAAATTTGTGATCATTGCTCTCTGATATGTTGCACTTGCATTTTTCAAACCAAAAGGCATGACATTCCAGTAGAATGTTCCCCAAGGACAAGTGAATGTCATCTTTTCTTGATCCTCAGGTGCTATTTTGATTTGATTATATCTTGAGAAGCCATCCATTATAGATAACATGTCATGTCATGTTGTTAGATCAACAATTATGTCAATGTTGGGTAAAGGAAAATCATCCTTTGGGCATGCTTTTTTTAAATCTCTGAAATCTGTGCATATTATGATGCTATGATTAGGTTTGGATACTGGCACAATGTTTGAGATCCATTCTGCATAATCTATGGATCTGATAAAGCCTGCATCTAATAATTTTTTTAGTTCAGCTTTAACCAAAAGGGCGATGTGGGGATGCATCTTTCTCAATTTTTGTTTGGCTGGTTTAATTCCCTTTGGTAGTGATAGATGATGCATTAGAAGTTGTGGATCTAATCCTGGCATGTCAGAATAAGACCATGCAAAATTTATTTGTTGTTGCTCAAAGAATTTAGTGAATGTCGGCTTCTCCTGTTCTGTCATGGATGCTGCTAGATATAAGATCTTTGCTTCTTCAGATGTTCCCAGATTTATAAACTGTCTTGGCTCTACTAGTACTGATGATCTATCATGGTAGTGTTCTAGGAAAGTGTCAAATCTTTCATCCTTCAGTGCCTTAGAAAGGTTTTCACTGTTGGATACATTCTTTATTTTTCTCTTTTCAAAATCTAATGGTGCCTCAGAGAGGTTTTCATCATTAGATTTATTTTCCCTATTATCATTTTTGCAAATGAAAGATTTGACACCGTCCTGATGTAAAGTATCGATATGAGTATTATGGATAGTACTTGTATCATTTTTGTCATAGCATAGAAAATTTATGATGGTGTTATCATTTGAAAAGACTGGTATAAGGCTCGGTTCTATGGGTTCCCAGTCAATCAGTTTGGGGTGTATTAATGGTAACAAGTCATCAGATTGGACAAGGTCAACCATTGTAAGTGTCATGACAGCTAGATGGTCAAAGTTATTTGTAGGATGTTCAAGGTTTATGATGGTACTCACCTCCAAGTTTTCTGACTCACTCGATGTCTGATCGTCCTCACTTGAGTTATCAATATTTGTTGATCCCCTAACAAATGTTCTAATTCCTGAACCTTGTTCCTCCTCTTGTAAGGGTGTATATGTTTGGATAATATCAATCTCTTTATCAGTATATGATGTAGTAGATAGATTATCCCATTCATATTGATTTGAGTCTGTGTCAAAGCTATCTCTCATTTGTAGTATCCTTTCTACTGCTTTTTGGGTCTCTTCATCTTTTTGCTTAGTTTTGTAGCCTAATCTCGTTCTGTCTTTTGGCTGTAACGTGAGAGGTTGAATGGGTTCAACAATACCATCCTTTCTCTTTCCAATTAGTCCTTGACCTTTGTAACCCATTTTCTCTAAAATGGCCTTCCCTTTTCTATACTGATCTGTTTTGATGTTGACACTTGCTGATGATGATGCTTCCTCATCTTTGTATAGCCAACTGAGAATGGCTTTTTCTTCAGACTCCTGTTCGAGTGTACCTACTTTTATGAACCTTTCATTTAGAGCTGTGATGGGTTGTGATGATTTTGGAGATTTTAATATGGGTTGTCCATATGTTTTCAGTGATGGGAGTAACTATGATAGGAACAAAGATTGCTCAAGAGAATATTCTCCAACACCCTCTTCCTTTATCTGAAATTTTTCTGAAAGTTGTTGTGATAATTCATTGATAGGACCTTTGGCTTTTGATGTGTCCGTGATAGTTATTTCCTTCTCTAGATTCTTTTTCTCAACCCATTTAGATATAAAATTTGGTTGGTTATCCATAGTAGATGAATTGGAAGTATTGACTTCTCAGTTATTAGGTATCAAAATGTCTTGAGTTGCTTTCAACATGCTACAAATCTGTGGATTGTTGTTGTTAGCTGATATGGTGACTTCCTATCCATTTACTGGAAATTTTAGACATTGATGGTATGTTGAAGGTACCACTTGCATGTCATGGATCCATGGATGAGCCAATAGTATGTTGTATGTTAGATCTCTGTCTAACACTTGACAAACAATGTTTTTGACAATTGGCCCTACCTAGATTGGAAGTATGATAAGTCCTCTGGAAGACCTTTCTTCTTCATCATATGCCTTTATCGTTATTTTTCTTTTGGTGTCAATGGCATTGTTAGAATAGCCTAGTGCATGAATTAGTTTCAAGGTACAAATATTTAGACCAACTCCTCCATCTATCAGAACACGTTTAACACGGTGTTTATGGATGAGAACTTTGATATGCAAGGCTACATTGTGTGGGTGATGGATAGATACATCATCTTGTTCAGAGAACGATAGAAAATGAGGTGTGGTGAGATGTCCCACCATGGCTTGGAATTGACAAACATCCAAATTATTAGGGACTATTGTGGCGATGAGAGCTTGTTCTAAAACTTCCTTGTGTGATGGTGATATTTTAAGGAGTTCTAAAATGGATATCTGCACGGGTATCTTTTGTAATTGATTAATGATATTGTATTGATGTGATGGGGGAGCATTATTTTTAGAGGAAATTCCTTTCAGTATTACCCTGGATTGTCCCTTTGTCATTATAATGACTTGTGGATGATCTTGTGTTTCCCTTATTTTTAAAATATTAATTTGATTATCAAATGTTCCAACACTTGTCCTCGCATTCAGGGATTCAATGGTATTGTTGTTTGTGTTATACCTTTGGGTGTCAATGTCATTTTTCTCTACCTCGAAAAGGCAAAGAATGGTGGTGTCATAGACATAGTTTATACTTTTCCCCTTACCACTAGAAGAAGAAGGCTCTCCTTTTTCATAGTTGGGTAATGGATTGATAAATGCACTATGATCATTGTTTGTCTGAAGACCTTCAACAAACACCTTCTTGGCTTCGATCAAGTCTTGTATTAGGTGTTTCAGTTGCATACAGTCGTTTGTATTATGTCCTCTATTTTTATGGAAATTACAATAATTTGCATCATTCCACCATGATGGTTTTACCTTTGGCTCCCAGTTTTGAGCTTCTGGTAAAGTAATAAATTTGTTCGCAATGAGTTCTTTCATTGCTGATTCTAATGTTTGTCCTAATGGGGTGAATTTTCATCGATTTGATTTCCTTTGGTATGATGGTCATGATTCTCCATTGTTGGTGTTGTTGTTTTGGATAGTGCCCTGGTTGTTGTTTTGGTTTTCATTTTGGTTTTCTTTGACAGTTGATGCTGTCAAATTGAATACTAGTTTTACGTTGTCAGTTGTAGGTTCACTATTTCCAGTATTTCTATTTTTCTGCCAAAATTTTGGCTTGTCGTTGTTTCCATAGTGATTTGCATTGTTGGATGTTTCACTATAGTGCTTGATCACTCCTCGTTTGACTAGGGATTCTTCAATTTTGAGCCCATTCTCAATTACTTTTTTGAATGTTGATGGACATTGTAATTCAAGTTGATAACTCATTTGATCAGTCAAGTTGTCTATAAATAATTCAATCTTCTCCTCTTCAGGTATAGATCAAGGATACCTTGCGAACAAATTTCTCCATCGTTGTAAGAATGATAAAAATGTCTCACCATTTTTCTGTTTTAGATTATAAATATCCTTTATGGTTACGTCATGTGATATGTTGAATGAGAATTGAGAGATGAATTTGTTAACCAATTATTCAAAGGATCTGATCCCTGGTTGTAATTTTGAGAACCATTCCATGCAATGGGCACCCAAACTCCTAGGAAATAACCTCATGAGGTATGTATCTTCTTGTGCGAATTCAAGGCTCATTGTTCTAAATTCTCATATATGGTCAGTTGGGTCTGATTTTCCATTGTATTTGTCATACTTAGGAAACTCACAATGCCTTGGGAAGGGTATCATATCCACACATGGATGAAAAGGGTAAGGACAAATGTTCTTCAATAAATATGTTTTTGTTGTTCCCATTTGCATGTTTTGAATCTGTTGTTGTAGAATTTTCAATTGAGCTATTAAAGCTACTACTTGATTTGTATCCTGGGTATGGTTTGGTTCCATCTCATTTTTTCTAGGTGTTTCCTTCAACTGATTGATGTCAAAATCTTTCGGAAGTTTGGCACCTAATTTTGATTACATTAAGAGGTATTTCTCCATGTCTTGTTCTAAGACCTTTTCCATAAATTTATGAAAATTTGGGTCTTGTTGTTCATGTTGTATATCCTCTCGTGTTATTTCATTACATTCTCATCTTGTTGGTATCAAAAAAAAGGGTTCTCTTCAGCCATGCTTAGATTTTTAGTTTCTTTTTCTCTGATTTTTTTCCTTTGCAACCTTGTTAAGATTGGCATACAAGTTTTTGTTGTTTTCCCTCAGTAAACTTAGATCTTCTATGTGGTGTTAGTGTCAAAAAGAAGCCAAAATAGAATGATATATTCTATTGACGAGCTAACTTAAAATTCCTGACTACTGAGTCATTTTGTCTCGTGATAATAGGATGTCAAAAATCCTAATGATGAAACTTGTCTCACAAATCCAAGATTTGTTTTGATGATTTTGAAACTTTTGTATTTTGCAAGATCTAGTTTTCATTTAAAACAGTTTTAACTTGTAAGAACCTACTTTGTTTCACGATGTTAGGACACTCTCTAGTCTGTAAAATCTTTGTGACTGATAAAATATTATGTTTCTGATGTTGGTCTATCTAACGGTTGTTCTAACATTTTTTCTTGTTTTTCTTTATGGAAGTGCTAATACAAAGGGAAGAAGCACTAAAACATAGATTATAAGCACTAAAACAGAGAGTAGAAGTGCTAAAACAGAGATTAGACGCGCTATGTTATTTTGTGGAAGCGCTAAAACAAAGAGTAAAAGTGCTAAAAATGTTGATACTGGAATTTCCTGGAAATTTGATATGTTGTGACAGAAGCGCTATAAGATTGTTTGGAAGCACCAAAACATATTGTTGAAGCGCTAAAACAGAGGGTCAAAGCGCTAAAAAAAAGGCTGAAAACGCTAAAACAGAGGGTTGAAGCGCTATACCTTCCATTTTGCTACAATATTTTCAAAGTTTTTTCTACCGTAAGAACTAATCTAGTCTAGTGGAGTATTCTATGGCAGGTCATGGAATGGAGGATTGACGAATGCGTTGGTTATGGTTAGATGCCTATGAAAGAGCTCTTCTTTGAATATAGGCTTGCGAAGTCAAAGGTTCTACAGCATAATCATCAGCGTAACCCCTATTGAAATCATGGAACCTATGGAGGAATGTTCTATGGTGAAGCAACGTCTTTCTATTCTGATATAAGAAATGTCATTTTTGCAAAAGATGCTTGTAACTAAGTGTTTTCTTGGGTTTTCTGATTCTCTTGGCCAAAGATTTTTTGACAAACTTAGTGGTTTTCCAATCTCTAATCATGTATGATTTTGTATTTTTTAGGATGATCTTTTATCTAAATTTTAATGATTTTTGGAATACACAGCACTCAAATGAAGACAATTTTTTTTAAGAGTTGTAATCTAAAGAAATAGTGTATGTTCAAAAGAACCATGCATGGTCCTATTTTCACTGGTTTGATAACAAGAATACACTTCAGATAGACTCACTCTTAATATTCAAAAAGGTCATCATTATACTCAACAGCCCACAGCTTAAAATTGCATCGACTCACAGCCATGTCACCCTTTAGAGGGTGCCCATGTTTTTGTCTTTTCCAGGTGTGTACTCAGAGTGACGGAAGTGGATACCGGATCCCGTAAGCAAACATTCCTTGGCAATTATATGGTGAGTGTCTTGGGGGCAGATTCTTCCCTCCCCTTACACTGTGAGTATTACAATGTCCAGTTACTGACTCAGCTGGATACTACACTAGGTTCTTAAAAAGGGTTTACGTTAGGAGCAGAAATAATAGACTCCCTTAGGAGACCTCCCAACCTTTAGAACAAAAGTTTTAGGGATGGTTATCTTGCACACTTTCGGCAAAAGTGGGTTTCCCCAGATTTGCTTTAAATTTTATAGTGGGGTGGAAAAATAAGGCTTTGGTTTGAACCCACTTAGGTCATTCCCATAGGGTGAGTACTTTTTCCCACTATGGCAGGCCTTCTAAAGGATGTAATAAATCTTTTGAAGAATGCATAAAAAGGATAAGTCTGGCTTTTTTGGATCACCCAATTAAGGGGAGAGCATATGCCTATCAACCATTAAGACACAGAAATCAAGTTGTTCAATTTTAGAGCCCAAACGAAAAAATTTCTATCTATGTGAAGATGTTGTTTCATAGTGAAGATATTGCTTCACAAAAATACATGTTCATTTTAAGTCCAAATTTGAAATGTTTGATAACTACCCTAGATTGATAAATTTTAGTCCAATTGAAAAATGTGACTATCATAGGATTGATCCATTTTAAACCAACTAAAGAAGTGTCTATCCTAGATTGATTCTTTTTAGTCCAACTGAAGAAATGAAATTTACTGGCCACAGACGCGTTGGATCTAGAAAAATGAGTTACACAGAAGCTTTATGACAGTGATCAAAAGCACTATAAAAATGGATATAAGCACTATAGAAATATTTAGAAGTGCTATAGAAATTTACAAAAGTGCTAAAAAAATAGATAGAAGCGCTATAGAAACATGAAAAAGTGCTAACAGATGTTGAATAATACTGCCAACCTGTGCTGGATTGTGTAATTGAAGCGCTAAAAAAGTCACAAAAAGCGTTGTACTTTTCTGTAAAAGTGCTAAAACAGTCCTCAGAAGCGCTATAATTTTCGTCAAATGCGCTAGAATAGTCCTCAGAAGTGCTACAAAATCCTTTGATCATGCTAAAACGGATCACGCCAAACTCCTGTACGAAAAATTTCAAGAAAAAATTGTTAAAAACATGGGGTAAGGCACCACGGTGGGCGTCAATATGTAAGTGTGGAAAAATGTAAACAAACTACAATTAATATACACCTCTTAATGAAAAATTGTATCAAAATTAACATGAATTAAACTAATTTAAAACACAGAAAAACCTGAAAGCATCTCATTGTCTCCTATCTCCAAAGATTTATCAAATTATAGAAGCTCTCAGATTTGTAAGCATCGTAACTATTTGAAATGCCTATCTAGAGAATGGAATGGATGCTAAATGTTGTGATGTGATGATTTCTAATGAATTCTAGATGATATGAAGCTACTGTAAATGAAGCCTGATGGATGAAAGCTATAGTAAAAGCTAATGATGCTGCCGTGATATGAAATCTACTGATGCCATGATGCTATGATGATACAAAAATGCTAATGCTAAATGATTGCTTGATTGCTTGAGTACTAATTCCTGCAGAGTAAATTTGCATAAAGGATGATGATTCTTAGATGATTTTGATGCTTCAGAAGGCTGTATTTATAGATTCTTGACAACACATTTGTACAGGGGTAACACAACAGAGGTTGAGATTCAATCTGGAGAATTGAATGGTATGAGATGAGAAGGTGGAGCTGATCATGGAGGATTGTTCCTGCCCATGAAAACACTAGGCAAGATGAGAGGAAAGATTTGAGGCAGAAGATTGAGAGGATTTCCTACAAGTTTGTCCCCGAGGCTCTTCCCGTGAATGACAGTTGAATTAATTAGATTTGAGAAATCTAATTTTATTGGTGAGTGAATAGAGGGATTTGATTTATGCATTTATTTAAATATTTTTGGTTTATTTAAATTTAGCAAAAGAGGAATAAATAATTTAATAAAACAAACTATAGAATTTGTTTATTATATTAAAATAGAAAGAATATGATAATTAAATTAAAGATTTTAGGATATCTTTATTTAATTAAGAATAAATACATGTGATGAGTATTTAAATAATACAAATTATTGAAGTTGTGTATTTAATTTAAGATAGAATTTATGGATAAAGTATAGAAGAAATAATAATGATAATAATTAAATAAAACAAAGTATTTAATATTTTTTATTTAATTAAGAGGAAAATAATGTGATAAAATAGAAGAATTAATAGTGAACTTAATATAAATAAATATTTCTATTTATTTACTAAGTAAATGAATTAAGATTAATTAATCAAATAAATCATATTTAATTAATTAGATTCTCTAGACCATTTTTTAGGTGTCTACACATATAACATTTCGCATACATCCTGAAAAGTGCATCAGAAAAAGATACTAAAAACAAAATGCATCCATAAACCATTTACACCATCATATAGAATCATTACATAAGCATATATAAAGTAAAGACATCCATAAATGCATCAAATATCATATCAAATAAAAATCATCATCTCATATATATCATCAAAATATGTACATTGTCATGGTACAATAGGATTAGATCAAGTATGAAATACATAAGTACAATTGTCCCATGGGGCTATCCAAAATGAGACCAAAGGGTGCAAAAAGAATCTTGTCTCTAATCAAAATGAAGGCCTAGCCCTGCTAGTTGCTTCCCTTGCCACCTGCTCTGAACTCATGGCCTTCTACAGGTCTATGGCTTGTCCTCTGTGAAAAATCAGGGAATCATCCTAATCTCGACATGGCGTAATGGTAATACATCTTGTAATAATCGGCCTCCTGAACGACCTCCCTATATGACTAAAGTGATACTGTGCTCCGCGAGGAAGAGGTAGTCATACTCTTTGACTGCTATTGGTGGCCCATCTCAGTTGTTACTAGTAACTCTGTGGCATACCTCTACAAAATGGCCTGATCCCGCTCAACTCTGGTCTGGTTCCTCTCAGTCATCAATATCTATATCTAGACCTATAACTCTAAAATATGCTCATCCCTTAGATCTGGCTGTGGAGGAGGCTGCACATGAGGCTGATCCTCACCCCCATCTATGGGTAGTGTAACAACCTAATCCTGGTGCCCATCCTATCTATCATGCTTCCCATGGTCCTAATCCTGTATCAAGACAACCTGGTGGGGCTGATCCTACTAATCCTTGGGTGGTTGAATCGGTTGATCCTGATCCCTAACTAGCTAATCTAGTGTTGGTCCTCTGCCACCTTGATCTCGATCCCTATCTCCCTGACCTCATCCTACCCCCTGCCTCTAAGTCTCCATTGAGTAGATGGTGTACCTGGAACTGTCAATCTCAGGGGCAGCCTAAACCAATCTCGGTATGCCTATGTGGTCCTAGGATCTACTTGAACCTTGTCATATGGCCATAGCTTGGCCACCAGCTGCATAAAGCTCTGAACTACCTCATGGGTACATATGTACTATCCTAGGGAGCTCTGTGTCATGGTCCTTACAAAGATAGCCACATAATGATTATCATGCCTATCATGTGCCTCCCTGAACTATCTCTGGACCCAACCCAATAGGTACATCTCAATCATAGTGTGCTCTCACCCCTGCATCAAGCAATCCTAGTGAGCAAAGAATAACTGTTGCACATCATCAAACTAGGTTGGCTATACAAGGTAGGGTTTCCATGTAAACACTCGCATATCATCGAGGACCCTCCTCCAGTGAGGAATCTCGTTATGTCCTATATGAGTGAAAGAAAGACCCCCTCTATATCACTAGACCACTGGATCATCTGGCTCCATTGAAACTAGAACAACTCGAGGACAAAGCATGGGGATGTACTCCCATGCCCAAATATGCAGGAGTGTGACTCCCACTCCAAGTGCTCTACCATCCAAGTAGGCGAACTCGTGAAGATCCCTATAAAGCAAGGCTAGCAAAACTGCCCCCATGCAAAAAGTGTTAGTCATTGTTGGATCATCTGCTCCCAAGAAATCCCCCATCTAGGACTGAAATATCGGCCTCATCGATCTAGGGTGAAAAGACCCAATATAATGGCTACAATAACCAAGCAATAAGGTGTTACAATACACATGTGGTGCTCTAACTCAATTTGAACCTCATAGAATATAATCTGATCAGTACCCATAATGTCATAGCAGGCCTCCCTCCTAACATCCATGTCATAGATGACTCGCTTGCCATGGATCAGCAATCTCATGATCTGCCACATGTCCTCTAGCATGACAGTGGCCTCACTAGTTGAAAAGTGAAATGAGGAGGTCTCACTATGCCACCTCTCAGGAAGGGCCATCATCCTGCCTAGGTGTGTCTGCACGGGCAGTGCATAGGCGATGTACCAAAGTCCCATCTCTCCTAGGTGCTCCTACTCTCGCTCGGACAAATCTCGTAAATAACAAAAAATATATTGAGACCTATGCTCACACGAATAGATCTTGCTAGCTTCCTCTTGCATCAAGAGAGTCACCATGTTAAAAATCATCAAAAAAAATCTTGATCGTAGCTTGACCCAGCATCCCAAAGTGACTCCAGCATCGTTGCCTATGAAGGCGGTGTAGTTTTTAAAATTCAAACTCCACCACTAGAGCCTTCAAATTCCCAAACTGCACTATAGCGGTTCAATTGGAAATAGTGCAAGAGTTTAATCTAAAACCCTAACCCTAAAGAGCACCGTGGCGGTGCAGCCTGCAAAGGCGATGGAGTTTGAAATTTAACCCTAAATTTCAAATTGCACTATGGCATCAAACCTTACAATGACAGCGTAGTTTCAACACTGAGTGTCGTAGTTTAAAATTCTAGTGGGACTATATAGCGCCACTCCTAAAGACCTAGTTTTTAATCATCATAAATGCATGCAAAAATTAAAAAATCAAGTTGGCTCAAGTTGGCTCACTAGTGGTCCAATGTCGGGAAGTCTCTGGTGTGTCTGTACCTTGTCAGAAATGTGTATGGGGAGTTGTCATTGCACCATCTCGCCAAGGTGTCAAAGCTCAAAATCGCAAGATCTCTAAATGTTGAATGTGAAAATGAATTGGAAGTGGCCCCTTGAGGCCTATTTAAGCCTAAAAATTAGGGTTTTCTAACCTTGTTTAGCTATTCAGGAGGGGTCTAGGTCCCCTCATCCCATTTTCATCTATCCAAGGGTCATTTTATATCATTTTTTGTGTTTTACCTCGTCTTTCGACCTCCTAGAGGCTTTCTGGATCTGTTGGGAACCTTGTCAACTATTTTTCACTAGATCACCCAAAATTCAGAATCTTTGTCTGATCTCTTGAGGGGGTAGTATATTGGCAGGTTTTCCTTTTGCCAGGGCAATAGTGGAGCAAGTTTTCAAATCAAAAATTTTTTGCTTTTGATCAAGACAGTTTATTCTTTCAACTAGCACAGCAAGTGCATTGCTTTAAAGAGGGGCAAAATGTAGACATAGAAAATGTACTGATTGGTACTGACATACTTGATCTCGATTATTAACACCGTTTCATCCTAAATCATCCCTTAGTCTAACCATTTAATTCAATACCCTTATTTGATTAAATTCATCAATTTTCCTATCTTAATTAAATAAATCATTTTATCTAATTAAGTCTTTCTCTCTTGTTAATTAAATCAATCTATCTAATATAATTAACCTTATGTTCATATTTAATTAAATAATTCAATTTATTTGATTAAATTTCTAAGTTCTATCTATTAAATTAAATAAATTAAACCTTGTTTAATTTAAGCTAACCAATCATCCTCTTTGTTAAATGAAAAAAAAAATTATTTAACTAAGTCTAAAATCACATTCTTCTCATCTTTGAATTAAATCAACCTATAAATCTAAGTCAAATTTTTCACAAAATCTAATCTCTTATTAAATAATTAACCTTTGATTAATCTAATCATAATTCATGTCCCATCCTCTAGCTTTTGCCACTTGCACATGAAAATAGATTTATTCATTTATTAAATCTCTATTTTCTCTCAACATGGCATAATGGAGGAATATTCTCTCAAATTTGAATTCAAATCCAAGTGGATGTTTTCCTTCCAACAAGACATTTACTTCACCTAATAAGTCCTTTTACCTTGAGCCAAGTGGCATTTAAGACATTTATTTTCCCTCTTACATGTCATTTCACTAATTTCAAATATCACCTAATTGCATTTATGGGCACATTCGTCAAAATGTACACATCCTTCATCCATCCATCTCTTGACAAGTGGCATCTTGCCATTGGCTGAATATTAGTCCCACATTAATCCATTTTGGGCATTTCTCCATCTCACCATTCTATAAATAAGAGGTCTCTTTCCTCATTTCATCATCCACAATTTCAGCAAAGTTATTATACTCAAATCCATAGCAATTCTCATCCATTCTTATCCAACCTTAGCTAGGTTATGCAGATTTTCATCTTGGAGCATACTTCAATCATCAACAAAGTGGATCAACCTTCATCACTCAACAACATTGCATCATAGGAGTTGGAAAAGGGCCAATTTTCACATCAAATTGGCACTAATTCCCCAATGGGATCAAGATTTTTCTTGTTTAATTAGGATTCAATCTCTTTTTATTGCTTTCTTATTGTGTTCTTCACCCCATTTCCTAATTTAAGCTTTGTGAATGGATTTCATGGGGAACTTAGATTCTAACTTGTATTTCAATCTTCTAATGTGTTTGTTTATTATGTTTTGTAGGTACTAGGATCTTGGTTCATACACTAACTATGAGGACTAGGATGGAGGAGAGAAGGATGAGGATGATGAGGATTATGAGGAGGATGAGTATTATGAGGATGAGCTGCCCCTGAGTGATGGTGATGAGATAGCGGGTGAGGATTGGCACGAGCATGGAGAGCCTTCACACACTAATATGACTAGATCATGTATATTAGCTACAACAGACATAGGTGCCCATAGTCAGAGAGAGGCTAGAACATCCTCCATTCTCCCTAAAGACAATGAGGTTGATATCCCTCGACCTACCAGAGATATAGGTGATGATTTTTTATTTTATGCATGTACTTGAGTGCTTATGCTTTATATATATATCATGATGATGTGTATTGATTGTGTATTATTTCTACCTTGTAGGAGTGACAAGAGACTAGTGAGAGTCAGGTTGTCATAGAGATAATGCCTACATCCATTGACAAGGAGGAGATGGACCCTAATTATGTGCCCCCACTGATCGTGGAGGAGCTAGAGTCACTCAAACCTTTTATGAGGCAACGGGTAGTGTACAAGAGTGTGAGGAGATGAATCCATTGAGTTGAGAGTGCAGGAGAGTCATCCCAGACTCTAGTAGAGATGGAGAGACTGCATGCATAGCTATCACAACTATAGGAGGAGAGGGATCAGATGGTAGAGGAGTGTCTTGTAGCTCTTGGGTGAGTACATGATCTAAAATATGCACTCAAAGTTTGTGGATAGTGATCACGATCACACATGATTGTCTCATGATGTCCAGGGACTAGATCATGGGTTCCAGAGCTCAAGGGATCTAGTTCTCACATACCATGGTGATTTTGTATATGATATTGAGATGTACATAAAACTTTTGATATATATAGATATATAAATGAACATTTTATGTTATAATTTGTCTTAATGTGTTTGAATGTTAAATGACAACATGATTAATTAAATAACTTCTTGTAAAATTATTAAATTAATGTCTACATGATTTAACATGATTGATGTGATCTAATGTAAAACATATTTTAGTTTCACTATGTTGGAAAATGTGCCTCAAGCTTACTGACATGAAACTCCTAAAAGAGAAAAATCGGTGAGACCCATAGACAATCTTAACAACTACCAGTTGTGTTCTTAAGTTTAAAGTCGCTTAGATTTTGGTTCTGTCTTGCCGATGGGAGTCATTGGAAAGACATGTCTATCACTATGAGTTTCCCATCTCATTCTGTCATGGCAGATTTCTTTCTGACGGGTTGGTTCCATTTGGTTATCGAGGAGACGCTTGGCGACGAGTGGCATCGGGGAGAGACATGAACATTCAAAATGACTCATTCTGACAGAGTATGTCTCACTGATTGTTTTACACATGAATGACATTGGAGTGACATGAAGGCTCGATAAGAGTCTAAGCAATAGTGTTTCTCTTGCTGACAGGTTGGTGCAGTTGGTATGAACTCTTACCGAGAGTGCTAGTCTCGCCAATGGTTTTGTTTATGAACTGCGAACAGATCTCCACACAATGAACTTCAGTGTAACCTCTTACCGATGGTGTTGCTCTTCCCAATAGACTGGTTAGAGTAATATGAATTGTCGGGTATGCCTTTAGTGTGATCTCCTGTCGATGTTTGTTTGTCTCGCTAACAAATAAATTCTTTTAGTGAGAACTCTTTCTGATGGTTTTCCTCTCGCCGACGGGTATGAACATCGATATGACATAAAGTTCTATAAGACTCTTAGCGATAGTGAAACTGTTGCCGATAGATCTGCACAAGATGGATTTTTGTTTGGTATGATGTCTCACAGAATAGCGGTGGTCTTTCTGATGGTTCTATGATTAGGCATTGTGGCATCAGGGAGACACAGCCTAGTGTCTCACCGACATGCGATTCCAATTGAACTTCTTTGACTGAATGAATATCCTACGTGGTTTGTTTTGGACCAACTAGAGAAGTGGAATGTGAATCGTTAGCAGTTGGACTATTGCAATCCATTCCTATGTGGAAGCTGAATAGATTGTGAGGAGAACGATTATGCTCAGGCAATGGCGGATGATGATGAACAATGCAAGATAATGAAGTGTTTCTTGATTGAACACGATTTGATCTGAGTGAATTCATTGGATGTTGTGGAGAGTATTTTTGTATAAGATTGATTAGTAAATGAGGTTGTTGTAAATTGACATCAGAAATTTAAGTCTGAACTCTGTATGTAATTTTCTTTACTGTAATTCAAAGAGGATTTTCTTGGTGTGGTGGCTTTTTCTCCCATAAGCATTTTCCCATGTAAATCTAGTGTTCAATTGTGTATGTTCATTTCTTTGTTCTATTATTCCTTTCAAGTGTATCTTAATGAACTATAATTGTAAAATTTAAACTCATATCTGCATTCTTCCCTGAGGTTTTGACATTAGGAGAGTTTGTTCTTCACCTAAGCTTCCTTGCAAGTGGTATCAGAGGCTAGCCAGTTGTGTTACCCTTACGGATACGTTGGGTTTTTTTGTGTCAATTCTATTCAGTGGGAGTCTTGTAGAAGCCTAGTAATTTGAATTATAGATTAAGATGGCAAGAACATCAGGAAATATTGAAATTGAGAAATTCAATGGCAGCAATTTTGAGTTGTGGAAACTTAAAATGGAAGATTTGTTAATTGACCATGATCTGTGGCTTGCTATGTTTGGAATGAAACCTACAGTCATGAAGCAAGAGGATTGGGACCTTGCGAATAAAAAATCAAAGGGGATGGTAAGGCTATGTTTAGCAGACTTTGTTCTTCTAAATGTTCATAAATAAAAGACTGCATCTTCTTTGTGGAAAAGACTAGGAGCTATTTATCAAGGCAAGTCCTTGGCGAATAAGTTGTTCTTGAGGAAGAAGTTGTATTCTTTGAAAATGTAGGAAGGAGCATCTGTTTCTGATCATTTGAATGCTTTCAACATGTTGATTTCTCAATTAGCATCTATGGGTGTGAATATTGATGAAGAAGATCCTTGTATGTTGTTGTTATGTTCTTTTCCAAATTCTTGGGATCACTTGGTGATGGCTATTGGGAGTACAACATCCACTTTTAAGATGGAATATATTGTTGATTCTTTGTTATCAAAAGAGATGAAAAGAAAATCTTTTGAGATGGAAAAGGAGGCTCCTGTTGTTAGAGGCATATTGAAAGAAAAAGGCAAGAAGAAGGAAAAGAAGTCCAAATCGAAATAAGGAGGGAGATCAAAGTCTCTTGGCAAGAAGTCCAGGGTGAATTGTTGGAATTGTGCGCAACTTGTTCATGTCTGAAAGGATTGCAAAGAGGAGAAAAAGAAGAAGAAGAAGTATTCTTCCAATAATGATTCTTCTCAGAGTGATGCAGACGCTTTCATTGTAGCCTTGGCTACACATGCATCAGATGATGTCCAGCTGATTGATTCTGGAGCATCTTTCCACATGACATCTCATAGAGACTGGCTCACTAAGTATGAAAAATACAATGGTGGAAGGGTGTATTTGGTAAGCGATTCATCTCTGGAAATAGTTGGTCGTGGAAGATTTAGAATTCAATTCCCTGATGGAAGAGTGAAGGGAATCAATGATGTAATGCATATACTAGGTCTGGCTCAAAATCTACTTTCTGTTAGTAAGCTGAATGATATTGGAGTGCAAGTCACGTTCTCTAGAAATGACTGCAAAATTAGCTAGGGGTGCTTGTATTGGTACCTTGTATAAGTTGGATGCATTTGTTGTGTAGTGCAATAGTGTCTCTGTAAAGTCACAGAAAGCTACTCATGGAGAAAATGAGGAAAAAGTTCCTGATAGTGCAAACTCTATGGAAGTTAAACTTCCACCAAAAAAGACTATGCTCTGGCATCATAGGCTTGGCCACATTGGAGAAAAAGGTTTAAAAGCCTTGAAAAATAGAAACCTGGTCAAAGGGCTTGATGATTGTAACCTCAAATTCAAGTTTTGTGAACATTGTATATATGGTAAACAACATAGTGTTTCATTTTACTCCAGTCCTCACAAATCCTCTATTTTACTTGATTACATACATTCTTATGTTTTTGGTCCAGTAAATGTTCCTTCTTTGTCTAAATCAAGATATTATGTATCGTTCATTGATGATTATTCAAGAAGGGCATTTGTTTATTTTTTGAAAAGTAAAACATAAGTGTTCGGTCATTTTAAGGTGTAGATAGGTAGATAATCCAAAGAGTTTAAATGCATTGAAGAAAATAAACACATTAAATCCTATCAAGCACCATGAAGTACAAACTAGAATGAAAAATAAAAATAATAAACAAATAACATGCAAACCGATTTCAAACTAGTGTTGATTGATCTCCATGGCTCTTCTCCACCTGCACAAGGATGCAAGATTTCGAAGGTTGATTGTTGGAGGAATGTTGGTTGCTCAATTCTGCAGCATAACAACTTGATAAAGATGATAGATGGCGATTGAAGAATTATTTTGATAGAGTGAAGATGCTAGAAGAATATTTGATGGAAGAATGATTTTGACAGCATAAGGATGTCTGAAGATTCGATGCAAATGGCCTGTGAAAGGTTTGATTTATAGATTTTCGATATGGACAAAGATAAGATTTGATAAGATTGATAATGATTTGATTTTTGTCAAAAGAGGAAAAACAATGAGATGAGATAAGATTTTCGAAAGATAGAAAGATTTTGATTTATTGTTTTAAAGGAATTAAAACAAGATAAGATAAGATGTGAAAAAAAATAGAAAGATTTTGATTATTTTTCAAAGGAAATAAATCCTGAAAAAGATGAGAAAGATAATTGATGAATTATCTAATTAAATAAATTAATTAGATGCACATGAGTTTCAATTTTGGAAAGAAAGCGAGAAGATATTTTTAAAGATTTTATTAATTAAATAAATATTTGATTTATTTAATTAATGCTGGATTTATGATTTCATCAATTAAATAATACAAATTATTTAATTAACATTAGAAGAATTAATAGAAATGATTTAATTAATTAAATAATATAAATTATTTAATTAACATTAGAGGAATGGATGGAAATGATTTAATTAATTAAATAATATAAATTATTTAATTAACATTAGAGGAAGGGATATAAATGATTTAATTAATTAAATAAATAATATAAATTATTTAATTAACATTAGAGAAATGGATGGAAATGATTATGAATTTAATTAAATAAATAAAATTTATTTAATTAAATATATGATGACATGGGTACCTGGGGAAAAACATGATACAAGGTGTCTAAATGATCCAATGTTGTGACAAGGTATTGTAAGATGACAATTTTTTGATGTCTACATTTTGCCCCTATTTGAGATGATGTTCGAGATGATGAGATTTGTGTCGAGTAACATCATTTGAAAGAAGTTAAGGTTTGGATAGAGGAAAATGGATAATGATATAAAGATAGGATGATGATGGAATGATGATGATGCCCCCTCGAGAGGATAGGCGGGTTGAACAAACACGGGTAGGCTCTCGAAATGAAATGATAAGGATAGATAGGATGATGCAAGATAGAAAGTGAATGAAGGAGATGAATGATAAGTTATGCTACAATGAAAGATGAGCAACCATGATGTTTGATATAGCACTAGACGTTATGCACCAAGATATAAGGACCAAGGTGACGATGTGTCTCATGCCCCAGCTTAATACAACCTTGTCTAGACATATGAGAAAGTAGAGTGAGAGCATTAAAGTCCTAATGCACAAAAGGTATGATGTGACCTTAGATGCAAAGGATAGTGCAAAAAGCTACTCCAACATACACAAGATATGAATATTAGCTCGAATCATATGGATTTGATACAAATGCAAGATAAAATGATATCACACACAAGCAAGCATGCACAAATGATACAAAAACAAACAAGGTAGTGCCCCTATCAAGTTGTAAACCGTTGATTGAAGGATTGATTGATGATGATGATAGTGTTGTCATTGTTGGGAAGCGATATATCCCTAGAGCAACACAAGGATGATGATGATTGATTGGTTGATTGGTTGATTTGGTTTACGACAAGATTAGGATTAAGACCAAAGGATGTGATTGGATAATTTGACAAAATTGATTGACTTGATTGGTATGGATTAAGGATTGACTTCCATTTGGATATTTGCTTGGAATGTTTTGATTGAGTTGATTGGATGCAATGGTTTTGATGAAGATGATTGATTTGGTTGAATGGTTGAATGATTGGATAGAAGAATTGATGTGATTGAAATGATTTTATTGCTTGGATTTTTGTTGTATATTTGATTTTTTCAATTTTTGGGGATATTTTGATTTTATTATTTTTTATTTTTTTGAAATGTTTTGTTTTTTTTGGATTTTGAAATTTTTTTATTTTTTTTTTGAATTTGAAATGTTTTGAATTTGAAATGTTTTGATTTTTTGGATTTTGAAATGTTTTGATTTTTTTGGATTTTTGTGATGTTTTGATTTTTTTTTTTGAATTTTTGAATTTTTTGAATTTTTTTGGATTTTTGAAATGTTTGGAGGTGTGAAAGGATGAAAATTTGAGTATCCTTTGTGCTAGAGACCAATGAAAAGGGGAAAACCAAGTCTAGGTGCAAGGAGATAGATGGGATTGATGGATGAAAGGGTGGGTGATGGGAAAAGGGCTCATGATATATGGATGGATGGTATGGATGTATGTATCATAAGAGAGCAAGGATGTGATCTCCAAAGACTATGTCACATAGGAATAACATGCCCCATTCTAGGTACAATACTTAGGTTTTTTCATGACAAAGCTTATGAAAACAAGATAATGATATGATTGGTTTGGAAGGATGAGGTATGTCAAGAGATACCTAAGACATGTTTCAACATTTTGCCCCTATATCTTCATCAAGATCAAAAGAAGAAGGGTGGATGAATGGACTCGATATGATAGGTATGTATGAATAGACTCAATATGATGGCTAAAGATGGAAGGTAGGATGGAAATGACAAGACATGAAAATGATAGGTTGGACAGATAAGACATTGTGCCCCCAAGTGTAAGTGACATAGAAGATAAACCTACACATGACACCTATTTGCTAGGTTTTCATCATGGTACTTATCTAGGGTGCTTGTTTACCAGGTTTTCACCGTTGGACGAAGGGATTTCTCTTTACTTTTTCTTTTTCTTTTTTTTGGATAGAAAGGGAATATGGATAGGAGGGACTCAATTTTCTAGTCCCATGAAAGGTGGTAGTCTCACTAGATATGGATGTCCTTGCATGGACCATGTCAAGTGCCATTATGCTCATAGATGTTGGTAAGGGATGATATGAAAGGGATGGATTAGATAGATGGCAGATTATGAAAGGCTTATGCAAGAATGGATGGGGAATAGTGGATTATGATGTGGATTGTATAGGACTTATACAAAAGGATGGATGAAAGGTTTATGCAAAAGCATGGACCATAGGGAGGTGATTGGGAAGATATGTGGGATAGTAGTTGAAGGATGAGGAGATGGAGGTATGTGGAATTGTTGTGAAATGGAAGGGAATCATGACCAATGGTTGCACACACTGTGATAAACATTGAAGCTTTTGATGTGGATGGGGTGTAGGAAGCAATGGAGATGTTTGCTTAGGAGGTGGTGGATGAAGTGATTTAGGTACCCACATAGACTTAGTATTTTTATGATTTTTATTTTGCTTGTGGGTTTTAGGAATTTGAGACTTTTGAATGGAATGAGAATGTGGGATGGAAGTGGATGGTTGGGATTTTTGTGATGTGAAATGCCTCATTTGACTTGATTTCTTTTTTCTTAGGTACCCAAACCATTTTAGTTTTGGCCTTTACTTTTGGAGGTATGGGCTTATATAACTTTTTAGATGGATTTTTCTTTGACTTTTTGTATTGATGTCCTAAGGCACAAGAACCCTTAGGATTTTTGACTTTATAGGTAGAGGCATTGGAATTATTGCTTTTGAATCCCTTGGGTTTGGTGGAATGAGTGGAAGCTTCATGTTTATACACTGTGTGCATTTGTTGGTCATGATTAGGAATGTTAGGGTATTTATGGATGGAGGGATAAGGGGATTGGATAATGGGGATATTAGGTGTTGGGAGAAGTGGAGGTAGATTAGATGGAGGGATATTAGGAGTTGGAAGCAATGGTGGTAGAGTGGATCGAGGGATATTAGGAGTTGGAAGTAATGGTGGTAGAATGGATGGTGGAAGGTGTATGGTCACATGCTTTTGACATTTATAGGATGATGGTGGTGGAATGACAACATATGTTTTGGGTGTACGATAGGCTGTATGATGGAAAGTGGACTTAGGAGGCATGGAGGAAATACCAACATCTTTAGATTAGTGTCCTTGAGATGTATGCCCATGGCCATAAGAGCGTGGAGGACTTTGACATGGATAGGCTCCAAAATACCTTGTTCATGAAGGTCTAAACCTTTATCTTGGTGGTTCATGTTTTGGAGTGTGCAATGGACAATGAGACTAGGTGTAGGTGGAACACTAGACATGAGTTCCTTATTGGATGGAGAAGATGAAGCAAAGGAAGATAATGGTTTTTGTTGTTCTAAGGAGGAACATTCATGAATGAGGGTGGAAAGACCATCAGGATATGATGGAGGACCATTAGGATCTTGATTATCATTGTGTTCACTTAGATCCAATATATTTGTTTAATATTATATGTGTGCTTGGGAGGCATATGTCTCATCAAAGGAAGTGGATGTTAATAGATCATGGATAGGACTAGGTAGGGGGTAGATAGGAGTAAGGGATGTTTCTTGCTCATGGATAGGTGAAGTGATAGGCTCTTGACCATGGAATGCATAAAGTTGGCTAAGAGGATCATCACGGTCTTCTTGATTATAAAAGGGGTCTTGATCAAAGATGGAAGGTTGACCATGAACAATATTAGGTATGTTATGAATGGGATCATTGGGAGGGTGTTGATCTTTATGTGGATGAGGGGGTAATGTTTCTGCATGTTTAGGATTGTGCTCTTGAAATACCTCATGACTTATTGGAATGGAGGTGGAAGGGGATTTCTCATGGAGAGACTTGTCATATTCTTGATGGTCAACAACATAGGAGCATGATAGAGGGTGACTTGGACTTATGAGGGGAGACTCTGGAATTGGCTCAAGGGGTTGTGGATGACATGGTTGGCTTGAAGGAATTGGCATGTTGTTTGAAGATTCTTTTGTATGTTCAGGTATACGTGTTGAATGACATGGCGACAGTTGATTCCTTGCTCGTAGCCCTTGGGTCACATCCGTTGGAGGTGTAGAGGTGGAAGGTGTTGGCTTAGGGTTTTGATTTTGATTGGATGATGGTATGATAAAGTTATAGGGTGCATGTGCTAGATTGGTATTCCCCTTGTCAATGGTTGCATTAAGACTTAAAGGCTCTTGATTTTTTTTCCAAGGTAGACTTGGGCTCCTATGTTCTTCTAGTGATATTGATGGATGTGTTGATGTGGCATTGGCATGTGAAGAAGTGGATGAATTAGATTGGTCAATTTTATTTGATGGCTTATATTTGGGCTTCTCAAAAAAATCAAAAATATTGAATTTGGATGATGTTTTTGGAGAAGAGGTTACATTCATATTTCCATCAAAGGAATTCTTAGTTGTGCCCCCTTGGATTATGGATTTGGGCTTGTTTATGATTATGACCATTTTGATAATTGGTGACTAAGACTAGGTTGGTGATAGTGATGATGTGGAATGATTAGATTGGATGACTTGATTGACTAGGATGAAATAGATAGGATGTGAATGAGTTGGAAGAACATGTAGAGTGACTTGTCTTTATGTGTTTGGTGTTTAGCTTGATTTGGCAATGTTTAAATGAATGATCACACATGTACACACATGAATCACACACGCAAGACACATAAGCAAGTTTTAATTTTGAAATTTGAAGAATGTAATGATGATTATTAAACAAGCACACGCGGAAGACACGTCAACAAGCCCTATAAGTCAAGTGGGGTATGGCCAATTAGGTCTCAAGCTAGTCTGCACAAGGTTGACTAAGGATGATTTGAAAGCAAAATCCTGCCACACAGCCAGGAGAAAGGGGTAACCCACCCTTCACCTTCACTTCCCAAAGGTATAAAGTTCTTTGGGGCTTAGCCAAGAGTGATAAGATTTTTACTTCCAAACAAGCGTGTCTTTTGATTCACACTTCGATTGAGGTCGTTCCTAGTAGTGATGAAATCCCCTAGCAGGCCTCCTATAAAGGGTTTGACAAAAGCAAACCAAGTGAGGTGCTTGTGATCACACACACACTTGATTCACGCTCACAATAATTAATTTCCCTTAGATTATAAATGAAATGTGTGTAAAACAGTTCAAGCACTCGTTCTTTTTAGATCCCAAATCAAGATGTGATGGAAGACAATGGTTAATTTTAGCCTCAATTCTTTTGATATGTGATTGAAAACAAGATTCATTTTAAGAGCCCAAATCCAAATGTGTGAAAAACAATGATTAAGAGATGAAGGATGAAACGAGTGCGCCTGGTTATTTTTTCTTTCCAAATTGTTGTTGTGAGTGATATTGCTGCTAATAGAGCTCCTTATGATCACCTACAAGATAAAAAAAAAATATTATAATGCAGCCAAAGAAAAGAAAAAGAAAAGAAAAAGACAAGTTCATCAGAAAATTTCAATTTTAGATACTTTTGACATAGCCGAATTAGATTTTAGTATTTGACAATTTTTTTGATTTGAAAAATGAAAAATAAAAGAAGAGACCCCTACTAATTTTCTAAGAGCTTTCCAGAAATGTAAAGAAGTAAGAAAAATTCCCTGTTTTACTCTCAGAAACGCGGATTTGTGAAAACCATATAGAAAACGAAGATCGAATTTTGTTGCATTATATTTGACCTCAAAATTAAATCTGTAAAACATAGACCCCCATTATAATTTCATGACCTTTCTAAAAATGTAAAGAGTTGTGAAAAAATTGTCGATTTGTGTCCAGAAAATCAAATTTATAAAAATAATTAAAATAAAAATAACTTCCACAAAAATGATCATAAACCCTTGATTTTTTACTGTAGCCTCTTGAAATGATGTACAAGGTTCTGTAAAAATCTTGTAAAAATATTTGCAGCTGTGTAGAATATATGAAGAACTTTGTAAAACCTACGGTTTTGTCCAAAAATTGGCAGATCTGCAAAAGAAAGTCAATAAAACCTGCAAAAACACCATTAAAAGCCTTGTATGCACTACATAAACCCTTGTATGCACTACAGAAACCCTCAGATGTGCTAAAATGATAATTTTCGTCAGAAAGCCGAATTTTAGAACATGAAATCCTGTCAAAAAACCTACAGATAAATGTTAAAAATGGGGCAAGGCCCCACGGTGGGCGCCAAAATGTAGATAGGTAGATAATCCAAAGAGTTTAAATGCATTGAAGAAAATAAACACATTAAATCCTATCAAGCACCATGAAGTACAAACTAGAATGAAAAATAAAAATAATAAACAAATAACATGCAAACCGATTTCAAACTAGTGTTGATTGATCTCCATGGCTCTTCTCCACCTGTGCAAGGATGCAAGATTTCGAAGGTTGATTGTTGGAGGAATGTTGATTGTTCAATTCTGTAGCATAACAACCTGATAAAGATGATAGATGGCGATTGAAGAATTATTTTGATAGAGTGAAGATGCTAGAAGAAGATTTGATGGAAGAATGATTTTGACAGCATAAGGATGTCTGAAGATTCAATGCAAATGGCCTATGAAAGGTTTGATTTATAGATTTTCGATATGGATAGAGATAAGATTTGATAAGATTGATAATGATTTGATTTTTGTCAAAAGAGGAAAAACAATGAGATGAGATAAGATTTTCGAAAGATAGAAAGATTTTGATTTATTGTTTTAAAGGAATTAAAACAAGATAAGATAAGATGTGAAAAAAAATAGAAAGATTTTGATTATCTTTCAAAGGAAATAAATCCTGAAAAAGATGAGAAAGATAATTGATGAATTATCTAATTAAATAAATTAATTAGATGCACATGAGTTTCAATTTTGGAAAGAAAGCGAGAAGATATTTTTAAAGATTTTATTAATTAAATAAATATTTGATTTATTTAATTAATGCTTGATTTATGATTTCATCAATTAAATAATACAAATTATTTAATTAACATTAGAAGAATTAATAGAAATGATTTAATTAACATTAGAGGAATGGATGGAAATTATTTAATTAATTAAATAATATAAATTATTTAATTAACATTAGAGGAAGGGATATAAATGATTTAATTAATTAAATAATATAAATTATTTAATTAACATTAGAGAAATGGATGGAAATGATTATGAATTTAATTAAATAAATAAAATTTATTTAATTAAATATATGATGACATGGGTACCTAGGGAAAAACATGATACAAGGTGTCTAAATGATCCAATGTTGTGACAAGGTATCGTAAGATGACAATTTTTTGATGTCTACATAAGGAATTTAAAACCTTATGGAAAATCACACTGGAAGAAAAATAAAAATTTTAAGCACTGACAATGGTGGTGAGTTTTGTTCGGATGAGTTCGAAAGGTACTATAAAGATCATGGGATTAAAAGACATAAAACTACACCCTACATTTCACAACAAAATGGAGTTGTTGAAAGTTTCAACAAGATAGTAATGGAAAGAGCATGAAGTATGCTAAGCAGTACTGGCTTAGAGGAGAACTTCTGGGCTGAGGCAGTTGCAACAACATGTTAATAAAGTGTTCTCCTAATTCCACTCATGTTGAGAAAACACCTTTGGAAGCATGGTTTGGAAAGAAGCCCTCTTTGAGACGCATTCGAGTTTTTGGCTATGAGGCATATGCATATGTGTCGAATGAAAAAAGGTCTAAGTTGGAAAACAAGGTTGTTAAATGTATTTTTATTGGTTATAATGCTAGCATAAAAGGATACAAGCTTTGAAATCCTTATATGGAGAAGGTTCTATACAACAGAAGTGTTATTTTTTGTGAGCTAAGGCCTTCTACTTAGGATTTGCAATCAGAGACAAAATCAGAAAATAAAGAGGAATTGAAAATTCAAAATGTACCTGAAACTGAGGAGAGCTCAAGTAGTTCTGAGAGTTCTGAAGAAGAAGAACAACCTCAACCTCAGCTTGTGAGGAGGTCAACTCGTGAAAGAAAGAAACCTAATAGGTATGGATTTTCTTTGTTAGATTCTACTTGTGCCTATGCTTTAATTTTTAGCATTGATGAGCCTAGGACTGTGAAAGAGGCATTTAGAATGTCTGATTCAAACTCTTGGTTGGAAGCCATGAATGAAGAACTGGCATCATTAGAAAAGAATGATACTTTGAGTTTGGTGCCCTTGCCTAAAGGAACAAAAGTTGTTGGCTGCAAATGGGTATTTAAAAATAAAATAGGTCTGGATGGCAGTGTGGAAAAGTATAAGGCAAGGTTGGTTGTGAAGGGATATTCCTAGGTAGAGGGAATTGATTATGGAGAAATATTTTCTCCTATAGCTAAGCTGATGCCTATCAAATTTCTTTTGTCACTTGCAGTAGTGTATGACTTAGAGATTGAATAGATGGATGTGAAGACAACATTTCTTCATAGTGATCTTGAAGAATAAATTTACATGTCCCATCTTGAGCACTTTGTGGAAAAAGGTAAAGAAAAACTAGTTTTCAAGTTGAAAAAATCTCTATATGGATTAAAACAATCTCCTAGAATGTGGTACCAAAAGTTTGACACATTTGTTTTTTCATTGGGATTTGTAAGATCAAAATCTGATCATTGTGTGTACTACAAAGTTGAAAATGGTAATGTTCTTATTATTGCTCTCTATGTTGATGATATGTTGTTCATAGGAAATAGTAAGTTAATGATTTGTGATCTAAAATCTCAATTATCTACAAAGTTCAAAATGAAAGATCTTGGTTCAACCAGGTATATTCTGGGAATGGAAATAACTAGAGACAAGAAGAGTATAAAACTTTGGCTCAGTTAGAGTAAGTATATTAATACTATTTTGGAGAGATTTTGTATGGCTGATTGCAAGTAGCTAGTTGTTCCAGTTTTGTAGGGAATGAAGCTATCTGTTGAAGACTATCCAAAATCTCCTACTGAGATAGAGGACATGACCAAAGTGCCTTATACTAGTGCAGTTGGTAGTTTAATGTATGCAATGGTATGTACAAGGCCAGACATTGCCCAAGCAGTGGGAGTACTTAGTCATTTTATGGAAAATCCTGGAAGGACACATTGGGATGTTGTGAAAAGGGTGTTTAGATATTTGAAGGGAACTTTAGAATATGATTTGTGTTACCATGGGAATTTGGTTGAATCATAGAGGACAATCAGCATTTGAGGCTATGTGGACTTTGATTGGGCAAGGGACATTGACAGCAGAAGATCCACTAGCGGATATATTTTCATGATGAATGGTGGTGTAGTTAGTTGGATGAGTAAGCGGCAAGTTGTAGTCGATTTGTCCACTATAGAGGTAGAATACATGGAAGCAACACACACCTATAAAGAAGCAACCTAGTTAAAACGTTTGTGTTCTAACATTGGGTTTTATGCAGGGAAAATTACAATTTATTGTGACAGTCAGAGTGTTATTTGTTTGGAAAAGAATCCTAATTTCCATGCTAGGATGAAACATATTGATGTGCAGTATCATTTTGTACGAGATATGGTGGAGAATGGAAAGGTCTCTTTAGAAAAAGTGGATACTCTAGAAAATGTTGTAGATGCATTGAAGAAGCCAGTGAGCACAGACGAGTTCAGGTGGTGTGCTAGTTCGATGGGCCTTAGTGCCCATGAATTTAAGTAGTTTTGTTTTGCTCTAGAGGTCTTAGTAAGATCTTCATCAAGTGGGAGATTGTTGGAAAATGTGCCTCAAGCTTACTGACATGAAACTCCTGAAAGAGAAAAAATGGTGAGACCCTTAGACAGTCTTACCGACTAGTAGTTGTGTTCTTAAGTTTAAAGTCGTTGAGACTTTGGTTTTGTCTTGTGGATGGGAGTCATCGGCAAGACATGTCTATTGCTATGATTTTCCCATCTCATTCCCTCATTGTAGATTTCTTGCTGACGGGTTGGTTCCAGTTGGTTATCGAGGAGACTCTTGGCGACGAGTGGCATTGGGGAGAGGCATGAACATTCATAATGACTCATTTCGACAGAGTATGTCTCACCGATGGTTTTACACATGAATGACATAAAAGTGACATGAAGGCTTGATAAGAGTCTAAGCGATAGTGTTTCTCTCGCCAACGGGCTGGTGCAGTCAGTATGAACTCTTGCCAAGAGCACTAGTCTTGCCTACAGTTTTTTTTATGAACTGTCGATGGATCTCCACGTGATGAACTTCGATGTAACCTCTTTCCAATGGTGTTGCTCTTGCCGATAGATTGGTCAGAGTAATATGAACTACCATGTATGCCTTCAATGTGATCTCCTATCAATATCTATTGGTCTTGCCGAAAGATAGGTGCTTTCGGTGAGAACTCTTGCTAATGGTTTTCCTCTCACCGACGGGTATGAACATCGATATGACATAAAGTTCTATAAGAATCTTAGCGATAGCAAAACTCTCTTTGATAGATCTGCACAAGCTATATTTTTGTTGGGTATGATGTCTCACCAAATAGTGGTGGTCTTCCCAATGGTTCTATGATTGGGCATTGTGGCATCAGGGAGACACGCCCTAGTGTCTCACCGACATGCGATTCTGTTTGAACTTCTTTGACCGAATGACTATCCTACATGGTCTATTTTGGACTAATCAAAGAAGTGGAATGTGAACCATTAGTAGTTGGATTATTGAGACCATTCCTATGTGGAAGGTGAATAGATTGTGAGGAGAACAATTATGCTTAGGCAATGGAGGATGATGATGAACAATGCGAGATAACAAAGCGTTGCTTGATTGAACACAATTTGATCTGAGTGAATTCATTGGATGTGTTGGAGAGCATTTCTATATAAGGTTGATCAGTGAATGAGGTTGTTGTAAATTGACATCAGAAAGTTAAGTCTGAACTATGTATGTAATTTTATTTACTGTAATACAAAGAGGCTTTTCTTGGTGTGCTGGGTTTTTCTCCCATAAGGATTTTCCCACATAAATTCGGTGTTCAATTGTGTATGTTCATTTCTTTGTTTTGTTATTCCTTTCAAGTGTATCTTAATGAACTATAATTGTAAAATTTAAAGTAATATATGCATTATTCCTTGAGGTTTTGACGTTAGGAGAGTTGGTTCCACACCTAAGCTTTCCTTGCACACTCTATATACAACATTGTTGAATTATAAAGAGTATGTTAAATTAGATACACCTATAACTCATATAAGTGTACTATAGAAAAATCGCCCCTTGTTATTTTCATGGTGTTTTAGGCCTTTCTTCATGATGCTTGGTCCATTTTTCTTTGATTTAATGTTGCAATGTGGCTTGAACGTTCACATTAGGTCCTTAAAATTCAACTGATGGTATCTTGTGAATGTGTTGTAAAGTGTTGTAACACATTTCTACATTTTCCTAAACTCTATTCATTACAATTCACCTAAAATAACCTTTTCATCACTTATCAAGTCCTATTTTGAAGTGTTGTAAATCCTTGTAACAAGATTTCACAATTTTATAGGCTTAATTTCACTATTTACACCTTTCTTATGCTTTATTTGACCCCTTTATTCCCTTATGTAGAAGTTGAAAAACCAACTTCACAGTCCCCAAGAATCACCTGCAAGCAATCACCTATCACATGCAATAGATATTCAGAAAAATCAATGATGTTCTATAAACCCTCAGAGCAAGTTGTGCAAGCAAAAATCAACATCCTTATATTGAATGAAATTGTTTTACAAATAATGCAAAAGTCTTCAAAAAGGAAATCATATAAAAAGAAAGACGTGCACGACCCTAATCCTATTTTGAGCAAAAAGACAACTCAACAAGATAAGGATAATAATTAACCTAGGAAATAGAATATGCCTAAGTAAACTTATGCTAAAGTGTAATTAAATAATTAATTACACCAACACCCCCCCATAAGTGCAACTTAGGGAGAAGTAGATTATTATGCAAATGATGCAAAAGATGAGTCCCAGAAACAAAGGCCTGATCAGGTACTCATTTACAGATGCAATGATGAGGTAGAGAAGGAAAACCCAATGGGACAAAACCCCCCCACAATGAGATGGTTGCTGCAAAGAAGCACTGGAAGAACACTGTGGAGTAACATTGGAACCACAATTCGGCAAGCAAGGAAAGATACTTTTGTCTACAAGAAACCAAAAATAGAATCATAATGTGACAGCAGACCCGATGCCATGGAACACTGGAAAACTCACAAACTAGAACAACCCTAGAATCTGTGAAGCAATAGTAGATGAGATGATGACATAATCTAGAAACTGTGTATCTCGATGTTGATGCCAAACTGCGACTAAAACTCTTCCATGGGAATGAGTACCATAAAGACTCTGGAACATTAACCATAAAAACATGGCCCTCAAATTGAGAAGGATCTGAACCAATGCGGATCAAGAAACATAATCTCTCAACTGAAGTGTGAACCAATCAGTCCAATATGTGTCAAGTTAGAGCAAAAAAGTTGCCAAAAGAAACAAGGAAACTAGAAAACCCATGCGAGCTACAGTCAAATCAAGATGAAGATGGGGATCAAAGTGCATGCACACTCTAATCATATTATTATGCAAGAAAACCCCCCTGATGGAACTTTATCTCAGTTCATTTATTACAATACCCAATGATTGTAAAAGGAGAGAATGTAAAACATGCATAAACTACAGAGAAAATGTAAACCTAGTGCATGAAAACAAAACTGAGTGCATGCAAAAACTAATGTTCATATTTTCCTTCATGATGAAAAATACCTCACATCTATGTAGAGGCTAGAACCAACTTTCCAATGATATCTCGTTTTCAAAAATTAGACACCATGGCCAACAGTTATGATTTTTTCAAAAAAATTGAATTTAGCCTGCAAGAAATGGGTTTTCTAGCAAAAAAATTTACTTCTGATTTGATTTCTGCAGAATCTATTCATAATGAGTGCACAAAAACAGAAACCCGGAAATTTTTTTTGAT
Organism: Sequoia sempervirens; assembly: GCA_007258455.2. Taxonomy (NCBI): domain Eukaryota; kingdom Viridiplantae; phylum Streptophyta; class Pinopsida; order Cupressales; family Cupressaceae; genus Sequoia; species Sequoia sempervirens. The sequence continues at coordinate 140,445,724 of VDFB02026320.1, read as the reverse complement.
CCAACAAGTAGAAGATGAAAAAATATTTTTTTTAAACCTTCAGCCAGGAGAAAAATGACACGCGCTGATTTTTGTATAGAGATTTTTTCTCCAGATATTTACAAGATATCAAAAATATAAAAGATACCCAGTTCAGACCTCGACCCTGGCTACAAAACCCAAAATTCATTTTTCCTACAACTAAGTGAAAGTTGAATTTCTGAAGCAAAAATGAAAAACGTTGTGAGAGAATATCTTCATATCACGAACAGGCAGCAACAGGTCTGGAGCTCTGATACCATGTAGAAGTTGAAAAATAAACTTCACAGTCCCCAAGAATCACCTGCAAGAAATCACCTATCACATGCAATAGATATTCAGAACAAAAAATGAATGATGTCCTATAAACCCTCAGAGCAAAATTGTGCAAGCAAAAATCAACATCCTTATATTGAATGAAATTGTTTTACAAATAATGCAAAAGCCTTCAAAAAGGAAATCATGCAAAAAGCAATACATGCACAACCCTAATCCTATTTTGAGCAAAAAGACAACTCAACAAGATAAGGATAATAATTAACCTAGGAAATTGAATATGCCTAAGTAAACTTATGCTAAAGTGTAATTAAATAATTAATTACACCAATAGCTTATAAGGCTTAATTAAGTGTGTTTTTTAATGTAAACCTGAAAAATAACATTAAATGTAAGATAATTCCAAACACCCACTTTCAAGTCCAAGGTTGGACCCATTTTCCATGGGTGGCGAATGAGTCCCTCTTGGCTCAAAATTAAAAATGTTTCAAATTTTCTTTTAGGTTTTTATTTAAAATCACCTTATGTCAGTCTGTGATAGGGTATCTTTAGGTTACTAAGGCACAAGTGTGTAGAAATAAGTGTTTTTCTTCTCATTTCAACCCCCATTCATGAAGTTCACTTATACACTCATTCATTCAAGCATTCAAGCACCTTTTGCATCATTGAATCAAGCATTAATCAAGTATTTTGGAGCAGCCATTGTTATATCTTCATATTTTCTTCAACAAGGGTGTGGTAAGTTGATAGAATTTGCATGTTATTTGTTTATCATTCTCTTCCATTCCATTTCTTCATTAAGGGTTTGATTACCAAAGTGGGATTTGACCAAGGAAAATCCCTATAACCTAACCCTTAACCATTTTTCCCCTTTGCATGTGTGTTTGTAGACTTGTGTATGTAGATTTGATAGGCTATTAGGTGTTGAAAAGTGGAAAAGAAGTCAAAAAAGTGTTTCAAGTCAACTACAACCTATTTCAATCTTGGAGAGGAGATTATTTCCATTTTTTGTAGATTTGACTTCATCAACCCGACAAGTACACAACCTCAGATTTGGTGCTACAAGTTTGATCCCTGATTTCACATAATTTTGGGAGAGGACTGATTCTCTAGAAATGGCGAATGAGTCCCACCTTAAGGATGGAAATCCATATTTTGTCATATTCCAGATCCTAACACTCAAAAACCTGTTCTAAGAAGTTTTCATTAGAAGCAGGACTGATTCGCCATCAGTGGCAAATGAGTCCCACTAGTGATTTTTAGTGATCTCTGACAACATTCAGAATACTTGATAATCTTCATCAGACTCCCTGGTGCATTCTAATTTAGACTTCTTCTTTTCTATTTTGCATTTATTCATACTTTAGTTCATGTTTTCATATCACATTATGTTTTCTAAAATTGCAACATTCTTAGGTTTTGCATTCATAATCAGCCAAATATTTCATTTAATTGCACTTGGATCATTCCATTTAGCCTTAATCGTATCATACATTTCATAATTTGAGTGAACCACCTAGAATTTTGAGTGGGGTTTATCTCTCTCCTTTTAGGCGAAACATCCTAAGAGTACAAGAGTAGTCCATAAATCCTACCCAAAAATCTATGGTTCAATAAGGATCAAACTTAACATAACACAAGGGTGAATATTATGAGGCTTAAGGTAATTATAAAATTAACTTAAATAATTATCGTAGTGTTCAAAACAAACACATGATCAGTTGTCAAGAACGAAGCAATGTGAAAGTTATTTAGAATGTAACCAAATAACTTAGGAAACATTGCTTTATCAATCATACTATTCAAGGAGATTAGAGGTAAATTCCAAACCCATAACTAGTGTCGACTATGTAAGGTCCTAACCAATTAGGGATGAATTTATCTTTTTCTTCATGGTTAGCATGAGTATTGCATTGATTCTCATAGAGAACAAAATCACCCTTGTGAAACATTCGAAGAATAACATGAGAATTGTTTTTAAGTTGTAATTGTTTAATGTAACCTTGAAGATGCTCAAGAGTGTTGATACACTCTTCATCGAGCATTTCAAGCTAGTGCAATCATTGATCTTTATAAATTGCTTCATCAATAAGGTCTTGAAGAGAAATTTGTAGCGTAGGAATTTCTAACTCCAAGGGAATAATCGCATCAGTACCATAGACAATGTTATAGGGTACATAGTTCCTATGGATAATCTAACACTTGTTCAATAGGACCAAAGTGCATAATGTAATTATGTATTCCAATCCTTATGATGTTTGTTAACAATTTTCTTTAGGATTCATTCAAGAATCTTATTAGTGCTTTCAACTTGTCCGATTGCAGATAGTAGGGTGTAGAAAATTGATATTGAATTTTGAATGTTTCAAGAAATTTCTTCACATCATTATTCTTAAATGTGGTTCCATTGTTTGAAATGATTGCAAAAGGAAGTCCAAAGCGAGCAATTATGTGTTCCAATATCAAATGACAAATTACTTTAGTAGTTGTAGATTGAAGAGGAATAGCTTTTATCCATTTTGTGAAATAGCATGTTGCAGTTATTATAAAGGTATGCCCAGCAGAAGAAGGTGGTGAAATTTTCCCAATAAGATCCAATCCCCATACTAAAAATGGCCAAATGGGAATTTTGGCATGGAGCTTAGAAGGAGGGGTATGAATCAAATTGCTATGTTCTTGACATTTGTGACATTGTTTAACATAAGGAAAGTAGTATTTCTCCATATGCCTCCAATAATATCCCATACGGATGAGTTTTTGCACTAATGACTGACCTCCAAAATGACCTCCATAGGCACCAACATGAGCCTACTCAAGGGCTATAGGAATTTTAGAGTCCCTAAGACACCTTAGTAAGAGCCCATTCAAGGATCTTCTATACAAAACAACGGTGAGGATTACGTATTTGGCAGCAAGTTTGCATAAACTATTTCAAGTGTTTGTCATTGTGGGCTCAGGAATGGTACCATCTTTTAAATAATTTTATATTGTACCATACCATTCTTGCGAGTTTTCTTGAGTTTTTTTTAAAATTTCTTCTAATCAACTATCAATTGAAGGTTTCATGATTAGGGGAATAACAAAGGTGAAGTTTGTTGAAGAATCATGAGGGGATATAAGGGAGGTTGCACTCACCATCGCATCTGCAAGGCGATTTTCCTTTCATGGGATATTATTAATGGTGAATGATTAAAACTTCTCTAAAAATTTCATTGTAATATCCTTGTATTTTGATGGTTTCTCATGTTTAGTTTGATATGTCCCATTGATTTGTTTGATTACTAATTTTGAATCACCAAAGATCTTGATATCTTTAGCACCCATGGTTAAAGCAGCTCACAATCCTACGATTAATGCCTCATACTCAGTGGTGTTATTTGTGCATAGGAAATTTAATTGATAAGACAAGGGAATAGGCTTTCCATCAGGAAGAATTTATACCACTCCAACACCAGAACATATTCTACACTTAGATCCTTCAAAATATAATTCCCATGTTTTAGCATATGATGTCAAGACACTATCATAAAGAAAGGAGTCATGATTAGGTAAAGCAAGATGAGAAGGAGCATCAGCTAAGTTATCGGTTAAGGCTTGTCCTTTGATTTCTTTTTGGGAAACAAAATTAAGGTCAAATTCACTTAATAATATCACCCACTTAGCTAAGCATCCAGATAGGTCGGTTTTATTAAAAAGATGCTTAAGGGGATCAAATTTTGTCATGACTTGTATTTCATAATTTAGTAAATAATGTCACAACTTACTAGTAACAAATAAAATAGCTAAATATTTTTTTTCAATTGGTAAGTGGGCATGTGCAGGATCATGGTATGCCAAACAGGCCCTTAAGTGGCAAAAAATTCAGAAAAATCAGTGTTAGGCAACTTGACGTAAATATTTGAATAAGTTATCTATATTATTTCAAAAATATGAAAGAATAGAATTTGTAGAAAATTGAATGTAGTTTCTTTAATACTAGGTTTATTTAAAAATAAATAAAATCTATTTGGTGAAAATTTGATATTTCAATGCAGTAGTACTTAAATTTCAGGGAAAAAATAAGAAGTAGGTGTCTGTCTGACCACCCTAACCATAATAAAATGATAATATTTTTTTGTAAGATTTTATATATAAGTAGAGGACTCATGTCCGGATGTGATGCATATTTTTTGTAATTTTTTTCCAAGTAAATAATTAATTATGAATTTTTTATTACAACTTTTAGAAAATATAAAAACTCGCCTGTCTGACCACCTTAACTTGGTCAAAAATTCATGAAATTTAATTTTTCTTTTTTAATCCGATAGTATGTAAAGCATAGAATGTGATGCATGTTTTGGATTCAAAAAATATGATACCGCTTTGAAAGTTATAGATGTTTTTCAATCACCTATCGATCGACTTTAGTCATAATTCTAATAGAAAATGAATAATAATTATTTATTAAATTCAAATTAAATCATAATTTATATTTTTGGAAAGCTGAGAATCTCCTCTAAAAACCCTTTTTGTTTCATTAATTTTGGGTGAAAAAAAAGTCGTCAGCCACATACCCTACAAATATTGCCACTTTTTGGCATACCATGATCCTGCACATACCCAAGTATTGAGTTTCATAATTAATTAAATTTCAACTAATGTAATAATTTAAAGGATGTTCTTTTCCATGATCATCTTCTTGAGCCAACAATATTGCAAGAGAATGGGCTGATGCGGCTATGTAAAGGATAAATGGTTTATTTGGCACAACAAGTTGTAAAATGGGTGGAGTTGCAAGGTATTCCATTAAACTCTCAAAAACTTGTGTACAATCCTCATTACAATCAAAAGGAACATTCTTTTTGAGGTGTGTGAAGGGTAATTGTGCAATTGGCTAAAGATGCAATGAAATGGCAGATAGCTTGAATTCGGCCTTGTGATGTGCATAATTGAGAAATGTTCTTAGGAGGTGGCATGTTAATAATGGAATCAATTTTATTTGTGTCCACCTCAATACCTCTGTGAGATATGACAAACCCCAAAAAATTTCCACTATCTATGCCAAAGACACACTTTTTTTAATTTAATTGCATGTTATATTTACATATTTGTCTAAAGATTTTTCAAAGGACATTTACATTTTCTTTTCTTGTTAAGGATTTAACCAGGATTTCATCAACATAATCTTCCAAGATTTTATGTATGTAATCATGAAATATAAATTTCATTGCTCATTGATAAGTTGTGTCAACATTCTTTAATCCAAAGGGCATCACAACCCAACAAAAGGTTCCTCAAACGGTTGTAAAATAAGTTTTGTATTGATCTTGAGGGTTGATAAGGATTTGATTATAAATAGAAAATTCATCCATGAATGAAAAAAAAGCATTTCCAACAATTGAATCCATGATCATGTCAATATTAGGAAGCATAAAGTCGTCTTTTAAAGAGGATTTATTCAAGTCACAAAAGTCCATACATATCCTAATATGATTATCGGGTTTAGCAATTGTGATAATGTTTGAGATTTGTGAAGCATTTTTTCCTTAGTCATTTTCATTTTCGGTTGGAAATTTTTTTTTCAGTTTTGGGTGCACCCATGCTCGAAGAAAATTGTCGAAAAGGTGCGCAATGCGCCATGTGGTGGCTAAGTGGCTTTTATCTCTCATCTTCCATTTGAGAGAAAGTTCAAGATATGTGCTGACTCATCAAGCATTTTCTTGGGAGCTATATTCACGAGCTTGAAAGTTTCCACCTAGTTGACACGTCACCTCTTCGTCCCATGAAGATTGCATCTCCTATGGAGTAATATGTTTTGGGAGTTTGTTGGAACTAGCTGACCTTTTTCTTTTCTTTATATTTTGTGATGAAGTTTTAAGTCGATGCCTCAAGATGATGTGATCGGTCAACTTGACCTCTTTCCAGGCTGTTATTTCTAGGATTTGATCATCTACAATCCTCTATCTTTGCTAAAATATCTAAAGGACATTAATGCAGTAGCTAAGAATTAATGAGAAAAGATCATTGCAACCTAACCAAGGATCTATGATCAGATTGCAAGCTATCAAGTATCAACATCTAGAAGTAACTACTTATGTGCTGAGGTGGTGTTTTATTCTTGTGGTGGCTATATAAGGAGGGTAATGACACAATGAGGGGTTAGATTCAAAGTAAGATTTTTTTTTTAGTTTTCTTAGGGTTTTTAGAATTATTTTTAGAAGCAAGTTGAAAAACTACTTTACTTTGGCATGTTATGTCTATTAAGGTTTAAGCTATTGTCGGATTGGCATCCTACCTCTGTTTCAAAGTTCATTTGATATTTAAAAGCATGAACTATTGAGGAAAATTTGTGGAGACTGTGCATCTATGGCCTTTTTCAATCTTTCTTTCTTTATATTATCGTTCTAAATGAAATACTATGTCTTGTAAGCTATATCTAGATAGTTTAAATAGTGGATTTCTATGTTGTATGCTTGTGTGATAGAGTGGTAGCTTAGGAAAATTGGACTATCTTTGGAATTTTTTAATTTTTTGAAAGTTGTTATTTTATTGTACTATGTTGTATTAGGAGGAAAAGTTCATGTGATTTCTAAAATATTGTTTTGTTAATCCTAAGAAATCTTTATGTTTGATCGGACCTTAATGAACACTACTTGCAGAAAGATTTGAAATTTTTCATTATGCTTGAAGTTAGCCTTTGTTGTTCATTCTCTTTCTAGCAATGAAGGGTTGTGGCATTATGTGTCTATTTATATCACTCATAGGAATGATTTGGGTTTGAAATGTTGTAAAAGCTTTGGTGCATCACCTTTTATGTTTTATGTTTACATTTCCTTCTCCTCTTATCTCAAAATCCCAAAAAAGAGCCAAATTTCTATAAAAATACCAGAGGTATTCAGTGAGATGCAATTTGTCATCCACTCATTGAATTTCCCATAAGGTTGTTGGAGAGGCGCAAGATTTGATGATCAATATTTATTTTTCTAGCACACCTAATGTGACAAGAATTTTTCCAAATGCCTAATTAGAAGTCAGAAATATTTCTTAAATGAGGCTAAGGAAGGAAACTAGAAGTTTCATGCCCAGAGTCCAAACAAGAGAATCTTTGAGAGGTCACTTCCAATACTCTCAATTACCTACCTCGACCCCTAGAAGGAGAAGACTTATAGGTTTTGTATCACCTGTAAGGAGCAATAGAGTAAGAAGAAAGAGCCTATTATTTAGAGCTTTATCTACTCCACCCAAAGGCTTAAATTTCAAAATTAGAATACCTATATATCTGATTCATAGGAATCTTTTCTCTATGGCTCACATTCCTCCCCCTGCTCCTAGGAACTTTGTAACATGGGATAGTGGTAATATGCTACAACCACCCACACCCCCATATGTATGGCCTACCATACCCACTAACACCCTCAAGGCCATTCCAAGGTTCTATGAAGAAGACTTCAAAACCCATTCTAAACACCTTCAAGATATAGCAGAGGTATGTAGGGTACATAACATATAGAGGAGAATATTGCATTAAGACTGGTAGCTGCCTCTTTCAAAGGAAAAGCCCAAGATTGGTATCAATCTTTAGCTTCAGGTTCTATCATCTCTTGGGACCAACTTGGAGGATGCCTATTTGAATGCTTCTCGAAGAAAGGGAATTGCTCCTCATTGCTGCAACAACTGATTACCATCAAGATAGCTCTGCAAGAGGCCATGAATGACTTTAATACCAGATTCCATAAGATCTGGAAAAGAATCCTCATGATTGGTTGACCTCAAACCACCATGGCATTCATGTTCTATCTGAAGGCCTTCAACTCGGATATCGTAGTCATGATAACCTCTATGGGAGGGGACATTTTTCCCGATGCATATGAGGTGGCGTTGTGTGCAAAAAATAGTTTGACCGATGCCAAAAATCTTCCACCAAGGCCCCCGATGCTAGTTTTTGTAGAAACCTTTGATGGTACAAAAGAAGAAGCCATTTCAAACACTACCTCACCTTAATTAATGTTGGTTGCCCCTCAATCTATGAATGTGCATCCCACGACTAAAGCAAGTGCGTTAGGATTTTCCTGAATGGCAGCAGATATCAGTGACATGAAGGATCTAATGCATACTTTGGCTAATGATTTGGTTATTATCAAATGACAACAAGTGATGCATCGGAAGCAGACCACACAAGCCTATGGTGGAGGAAAATTGTCCTGTCAACAAAATTCATATAAAGGATTCTCCAAAGGAGGAGGTCAATAGATGACATCCATGAAGCAAATAGTTCCAGTCACCATGTCATTACAGATAGTCAAAGATAGCTCGAATAAAGAGCTAGTTTTGGGTCAGAACAATTTGGAAAAAGACAAAAATGTTTGGTGCTTCATGTGTAGTGATAGTCATATGCCCTAAAATTTCCCAAGGGGGAATATGCAGCAGAGGGTAGCAAAAAAAAGAAGCAAGGGAAAGCTACGAAATGTAGACGAATATGAATCATCTAAAATCGAGAATACTTGTTTTAGAGAATAGATGCAAGGGATGTCCCTAGAGTAAGAGCTAGATATAGCGCCCGACCAAGCTCTATTATCATGGCTTGAAGAGGAAGAGGTTGTGTTTGCAAATGAAACTCTGATGATTGGTGCTCCACAAGTGTAGTTAGATTACAACATAAGATAAAAAAAGAAGGCTCGTGGGAGAGTATGTATAACAAGCTTTGCCACTTCCTCCACCACATCAATCATCCCTACAAGAAAAGTCATCTTCATCACCCCTTGTCGAACCTTTTCCATAACCACACAATACATCATCGATGGAGGTTGAGATGACTAAAAGACCAAGCCCAGTAACATCAAAATGATTTCTTCTGAAATGAGAGAAATACCACTGTTTATACCCAAGGCTCAAATAGTCAGGATGCTTAAAGTGGTGGAGAAATTAAAGAAGGAACCATCCCATGTATCATTGTGGGATGTCATATTAATTCCTAAAAAAAGAAATGCTTCAAGAAGTGTTAAAAGAAGAAGAACAAAGCCCATAGGAAGATGCAAAGTCAACCAGACAATCAAACCATAGATAACATATTTGTGCTATCCCCTCAAGCTCCAAAAGAAACAACTTATGCAAATGATGTAGGGAACACAAAAGAGAAAGAGGTAAGAAGAACAAATACCATGCCTTTCTACACTTATAGTAGGAGACAAACTTCTGCATAATAAAAATTTGGGGGCTAGCACCACTGTTATGCCAAAGCAAGTGTTGGATGCTTTGAAGCTTAAGTATGAGCCACTTGAAAAAGTAATCATGCAACTAGATAGGAAGAAGGTTTAGACCATTCATCAGATAAAGGACTTGTCTGTAACTCTTTTCTCCTGCCCAAGCCAAACAATCATGCAAGAAGTAGTAGTGATAGACATTCCACCAGTCTTTGGAATGAGTCTATCAAGATATTTCACCACCAAGCTTGGTGGGTACCTAGCACTTGACTAGCCCCACCTGATATTAATAACCAAGCACGTGGAAAAGATGAAGATCATGTATAAATCCTTGCATCCCAAACATATTCTGGATGATGCAAACCTATGCTTTGGGGGTACATATACCTCTATCCCTTAGCAAGATAGATACTGTGTGGAAATGCTAGAAGAAGAAGAGGATACAAGCGGGAAGATTCTTGGAGAAGAGGTATCGCTTGACCAATTCATAAATTCCAAACCATTTGGAAACATCCATGTGACAGGGCTAATCACCTATGTAATTTTTGACAGTGATCAAGTTTTTTCAAAATTGATCAAGGATCAGGATGAATACGATGACCTAGATGATTATCGTTTATGGACCTTATATTTTGATGGTGCCAAATGCAAAATTGATTCTAAAGTGGGCATCTAGTTAGTGTCTCCAAGAGGATCAAATACCTATAGGTCCTACCATTTTTAGTTCTTATTCTGCAACAATGATGTTGAATATGAAGCTTTGGTTCGCGGGTTGATTCCAAAAGAATAGGTAGGCATGAGGAGGATACAAGCTTTCAGAGATTTTGAACTAGTGGTAACCTAGATCCATGGACAAATAACCACAAAGAATACAAGGATGAAATATTACATACACATGATATGGGATCTAATTGAGAGTTTTGAAGCTTCCAACATATAAGTAGTTCCTTGGTCACAAAATAGTATTGTCGATCAGATGGTTTCTATCGGTCCACAATTTGAACTATATTTTGACCCAATGAAGTAGAGCATGATGCAAATCATTTTCCAACCGTCAATTCCCAACAATGATTAAAATTAGCAAGTTTCGAGTAATGAAATTCAAATAGCTTTTGACTATCCACCAATAGAGATGGAATTTCCTGAAGATGCAAGGAATGGAAAACAAAGATTTTCTAAGAATTCAGGGGGTCATTAAGAACTTGACATCAAAAGCAATAGAAAATTGAAGGTTGAGAGAGGAGTTTCTTGCAAGGACAAGAGAAGGTCGAAGGATCTACGCTTTAGGTATGATCTCAGAAGGTACAACCTGGGCATACTTCAGCATATCATTGATTTGGCGAAAGGATCCAATCTCGCCATACAAAAAAAAAGGTTAGTAAACCTAAAGTTGGAGCCCTCAATGGTGTAGGAGCTCACCAAGTGGGTCAAATCAAAGATCATATGGGTATGTGCAGCATCATGATGGGCCAAAAAGTGGCAATATGATGGATATATGACTAATGACTTTTTTTTTACCCAAAATTGATGAAACGAAAAGGGTTTTTAAAGGAGATTCTTAGCTTTTCATCAATATAAATTATGCTTTAATTTGAATTTAATAAATAATTATTATTCATTTTCTTTTGAATTACGAATAAAGTCTTGATTGATAGGTTGATTGAGAAACATCTATAGATTTCAAATAGTATCACATTTTTTAAATTTGAAAATGTGTCACATTCTATGTATACTAGGATTTTTAAAAAATTGAATTTCATGAATTTTTACCAAGTTTAGGTGGTCGATAGGCGAGTTTTTATATTTTTAAAAAGTTGTAATAAAAAATTCATAATTAATTATTTACTTGGAAAAATTTACAAAAAATATGCATCACATCTAGACATGAGTCCTCTTCTATATAAAATCTTATAAAAATATTATCATTTTATTGTGGTTAGGGTGGTCAGACAAACACCTACTTCTTATTTTTTCCCTGAAATTTAAGTACTACTGCATTGAAATTTCAAATTTTCACCAAATAGATTTAAAAAAAAAAACAAACTTGGTAGTTTATAAACTACATTCAATTTGCTACAGGTTCTTTTCTTACATATTTTTGAAATAATATACATAACTTATTCAAATTTTTATGTCAAGTTGCCTAACTTTGATTTTTTTGAATTTTTCACCACTTAAGGGCCTATTTTTTCCATGATGATCCTACATATACCCATATTCCCTATGCCACTTATGGAGCATATTTTACATACCATAACCAAATCAGCGGTGTGCTCCCTATTAGATAATTCTTCAAAATGCAATCAGGTCCATGTGAAGGAGTCTGCCCAATGTAGGATGATGTTTACCACTAAGTGGGGAATGCTTGCTTATTCAAAGATGTCATTCAAACTCTCTAATGCTAATGTAAATTTTCAATAGGCAATACACATTACTTTAGAAGCATTGATCAGTCGAACTTTCTTCATAGATTTGGGTGACCTAATAGTCTTTTCCAAATCAAAAGACCGTGATCGTTTTAACCATCTAGAAAAGGTTTTCCAAAAATACCAACAGTTCAGAACTTCTTTAAATCCAAAAGGATGTGCCTCTACCTCGAAGAAGCCTTCTTGGCTTCCTAGTATCAAAGGAGGGAACAACCATTAAGCCCAAAAAGGTCTAAGAAACAAAGGGGCTACGATCTTTTCTAGTGAAGATTGATTTTGTCATTAGATTCATATCAGATGTTGTGAGCACTATGCAACTGATCACCCTAATTCTTAAAGAGAAACTACCTTTTGAGTGGACTTCCCAAGGAACAACAACTTTCAATGAACTAAAGATGACCCTCTCTAAAACCCCGACACTAGTTAGCCCATAATTTTTCAAAGGCTTTCTACTATATGAGAAAATTTTCCAACATAATATAGTTCATGTGCTTACAAAAAAGAATGAGTGATACAATGAAGAGCATCCTATTGAATTCCATTCAAGGACCCGAAAAGGTTTTGAAGCCATTGTGCGGGGATACATCATAAAAGGAAAAATTGTCAATTTCCTTAGAAAGTTAATAGCTAGGTTTGGCCAACTCAAAATTGTTATATCCAACAATGTCCTGGTTATTGTGGAATCAGAAATGCCAGATTTTGCTATCAGATGGAGGGTTTTCCTAATAATTTTGTAGACGTACATAAAATGTACATGCACCTGATCCTGATTTTACTAACACTAGTTCATCCTGAATCATCTCTCTGCTAATCATTTAATTAAATAATCTCTATATAATTAAATTCATTACATTTCATCTCTTAATTAAATAAATCACTTTGTTTAATTAATCCTATAGTCCCTCTTTTAATTAAATAATTCATTTTATTTAATTAATTTCTAAACTCATCTCATTTAAATTAAATAAATTAATCTTTATTTGATTTAAAGCTAACACCATCCTCTTTAATTAAATAAATAAAATATTATTTAATTACTTCTAAAATCATTATTCCTCTCATTTTCATTTATTTAAATCCAAAAATCTAAATCAAATGGTCAAATCAACTAATCTCCTTTAAATTAATCAAATCCTGATTAATCTTAGTCTTAATCCCTCAAATCCTTTAGATTTTGCAATTTGCACATGAAAATCAATTTAGTTGATTTATAAATCATTTATTTTCATTCAAAAAAGGCATCAAAGATGGAATATTCCTCAAACTTGAAATCTCCCCCTACAAAAAAGGACTTTTCCCTTCCAACAAAGCATTTAAATCTCTTACATTGTCTCTTACATGTCTCCCACTTGGCATTTAATTCATCTTTCATGCCCCCTAAACATGTCACTTCATCAAATTCAAATTTCAAACTTGCACATCCTTCATCCATTCACATGTTGACAAGTGGCACCTTGCCATTTGTTTATTCTTAGTCCCACATTACTTCATTTTGGGAATTCTTCCAACTTGGCATTCTATAAATAAGAGGCTTCATTCCTCATTCTATCATCCACAATTTGAGAAAACTTCTTATGCTCAAATTCATCTTCAAGCATCACCATTTTCATCAATTTTATCAAGTTCATAGCTAGGTTATGCAAGAATTCAACCAAAGTGGATCACATCTTCATCAAAGATCATCAAGCTTGCAAAGGATTTGGGAAAGGGAAAATTTCCACATCAAATTGGCACCAATTCCCCCATGGGATAGTGGTTTGATTATTTTGAATAAGATTTGATAGTTCTCATTTGAATTCTTTTCCTATTTCTTGTTCATTTCATTTGAATGGATCTTATGGGGAGTGATTGTTTTAGACTTGTTTGTGGACTAACATTGTGTTGTTTACTCATGTTTGTGCAGGTCTAGATCAATCATTCACATTTTAGCGCTAGGAGGGAAAACTAAAAGATCAAATCACGTTCTTAAGAAAATTCCATTCTTTTTTGTGTTTTTGTGTGTTTACAGAAAACTCCACTGTTGGAAGCTCGTCGTCACTATTTAGCACCACTGAGAACTCAGCATCACTATATTGAACTGCTGCAAATTTCAAACTATGACACTCTATACTTCCCACCCAGAATTCAAATTTTCAAATAGCCCCGCTGAATCTTTCTGGCTTGTTGGAATCTTTTCAAAATCCAAACTGCACCATTGACCAGAATAGCAACACCTTCATGCTCACTGGTTTGGCTATAGAGTGACGCTGACTAGTAAGCAACGCTATACATCACTGCCAATAATTTCAAACTATGACGCCTTCATGGATTGCATCGCAGGAGGGAAGTAGAAAGTGAAAATTTTATTTATAACACGTGCTTTTTTCTCAAATTTTGGTTATTTGGTATGTTTGTTGCTTTCTTGACCTCTATTTTTGTAGAACCTAACTGGTTTTCTTGTAGGTTGGATTGATCAAAGGTGAAGAGGAGAAGAAGCATGATGACCTCATTTCATGATACCAAGTGTTTTTAAACACTCCAGTGTTTGTTCAACACTCTTAGAGGATTCACTATTCCTCTTAAGGAAAATTTTGTTATCTTTCATGCTTAGGGCTTACTAGTCTCATTTTGGGCTCTAAAACTAACTTTTTAAAATTCTTGTTACAAAAGGGACTTAAAATGAACTTTAGGACACAAACTCACTAGATTTTGTTTGGGGCTAATAATTGAACAAGGAAAATTATCACACTTATTTTGGTGCTGTAAAAAGGAGTCAGTATTTCTTAGTTGGATTAAAAAGAACATGTGCTACTTTGTTTTGTGATTGCTTACTCAAACTAACACCATTGAAAAGACGCATGCACTTCTCTCGTGCCTCACGACAATCTTGAGAATCAATAGACTTTTTGATGGTCTTAGGTTGGGATAAGTTAATTACCTTCACACTTCATTTTGGGAACTAAAATTGAATAAAACATCTTGCGAGTGTGATCCAAACCTATCACATGTCTTCTCTCTTTGTTTCTCAACAAAGATCGATCGAGTTACGGATACGTTTGCTCGCTATTGTTTATCTTAGAGGGCCTTCCTTGGGGAAAAAGTACTCACCCAAGGGAATGACACAACCAGTAACACTCTAAAACCAAGAGTATTTCCAATTGGGATATAAAAGTGGGTACTGGAGTCACTATTGGCACTCTCACATTTTTCAAATTTGAGATGCTCATTTCCAAATTTTGCCTTTGCACTTTCAGAAGTGCACTTGAAGAATATACTTGAATGACCTACTTTGGAGGATCATAATTTGAAGCCCATTGATTTCTAAGAAAATTCCCTTTGCAGACACACTCATGTGTCCTATGTGAATGTGCATGTCAATTTTCAGCTTCCCACGATGAGTTTTGTCAAGGTTTCAAAAAGTGAAGCTGGAGGGTTTTGTCACTTTTCTGCTATTTGTAAAAGTTTAGTTTTGCAAAGTTGCCTCCCATTTGAGCTTGCATTTGGAAACCAGTTGACTGTCAAGTCAAAACTAATGTTTTTCTACATTATCCACACTTAAATGAACTCACATGTCAGTTTTCAGGGCCTCATGATTTGATTTGCTATTTTTAGTAGGTCAAATCCAAATGCACTTTCTTCAACCAGTAACACTCTAAAACCAAGAGTATTTCCAATTGGGATATAAAAGTGGGTACTGGAGTCACTGTTGGAACTATCACATTTTGCAAATTTGAGATGCTCATTTCAAAATTTTGCCTTTGCACTTTCAGAAGTGCACTTCAAGAATATGCCTGAATGGCCTATTTTGGAGGGTCGTAATTGGAAGCCCATTGATTTCTAAGCAAAGTCCCTTTGCAGAAAAATGCATGTGTCCTATGTGAATGTGCATGTCAATTTTTAGCTTCCCACGATGAGTTTTGTCAAGGTTTCGAAAAGTGAAGCTTGAGGGTTTTGTCACTTTTCTGCTATTTGTAAACATTCAATTTTGCAAAGTTGCCTCCCCTTTCAGCTCACATTTTGCAACCAGTTGATTGTCAAGTCAAAAATGATGTTGTTCTACATTCTCCATGCTTAAATGAACTCACATGTCATTTTGTAGGACCTCATGATTTGATTTGCTATTTTTAGTAGGTCAAATCCAAATGCAATTTCTTCAATTTTGCATCTGCATTCCTGACAGCCTTTGTGAAAGGTCAACTTCAACCCTGAATAAGGTTTTATGAATGATGATTCATGGAAATTCCTTTTGTACATGTGCTCAATGTACCAAAGTGCTCTACTGTGTCCAGTGGTAGCTCACCAGGAGTTGATTTGTTATTTTTCCAATGAGGTGTTTTCATCAATTTCAATTGGTTAAGAGCAGTTGTTTATTGTAGAAAGTTTAAGTAAGCAACTTTGATAGCAAATAAAATTTTCCTCATTGTCTATTTCTCTAATCCATCTTTTGCATTGCATTCTTGGGATGAATGGTTACATATCTGCAATTTTTAATGTCTTTAGGAGGTCATTTGATCAATTTTCAAAGCCGGTTCTAGAGCTTACTTGGCCAGTTTTCACCATTTTCAAATGAGTTAGAAAACAAATTTTGATCACAACCAAATTCATGTTTTCACTTCAAATGCATCCAGAAGTTGTGATTACTCAGTTCAAGGAAAAATTTGTTTCAAAATGAATATTTTTTTAGTCGGGCCACATGGGGCCCGACATGCTTTGTGCTATTTTGATGTTTTAAGTGTTACAGGGATTGAATGAGAATATACTACCCCTTTGCTCAGTGTTATAAGCTCATAATCCACATACATGAGGATCTTTATTTGCACACTACATTCTTTATCCTTTTAACAATATTAGTCAGCTTCTCCCAAAGGTTGAAGTGTTTTCTTTGATTATGAGAGAATTGGTGAAGAGAAAGATTAAAGCCATTCTTCAGTTGGAAATGGACATGTTTCAAATGATTCATATTAGTGCAATAGAGGAAAATATTGATTGTGATGAAGCTAAGGAATGATAGATATGCTTTCATTATGGATTATTGGAAATACTATGACAATGCAAGGAATTCCTCACTGAGAGGTTTGCTCAAGAGTAGAGCACTCAATGTGATAAGAAAATTGATGAGCATATTCAGCTGCAAGGAGCTCAAATCATTACACATTGTTTCTGATTGAATTGCATGTAACTTCAGTCCCATTTTCCTAATCACTTGGAGGTATATCTAAAGAGAGCAGCTAATGGGCAACCAAAGCGCATGGAGGGAGGACTCATTGACAACTGTGTTTATTTTGATTCCTTTCTCAAATTGTAGAAGTAGAGCAGTGCACCAAGCATAACATACACAAAGGTCGATGCACATAATAGATTAATGGGAAGTACTAAAAACTTAAAAGAAAATGCAATGGGTAGTTGCAAGGAACACCCCAAGACCTCTTTTCCTTCTTGCTCTAGTTATATTGAAGAAGACTTTAGGAATTTTTAGGCGAATGCAACAAGGGACGAGCTACTCATGAAATACTGTGCAACAGACAAGAGATTTAAATAATGATGGTAAAGATATTTTAGAGTCTTCAAACCAAAATGCCAAGAGGAGATCAACATTGGAGCAAAATACAAGAATCCAACAAAAGTAGTTTGTAGCTTCCACATCATCGAATGGATTCCATAGTGATGATTATAGAATACACCCAATGGCTAGTCAGTGCCTGTTGAAACTTTCAAACAAATGCATTTGGCTGGATTTTTGAAAAGGAAATGGATCTTTAAAGGACTCAAGAGTTATATGTTAAGTATTGGCGCTTCTTCAATGAAATTTTATGTTGCATATGACAGCCACTGAGCTGAATGAAATTGCTGAGCAAGTGAAGGAAATTCATTGAAGAAGCATGAATTGAAGAATGTGAAGAATGATGTAATACATTTAGCGAAGGAATGAGAGACCATGGAGGTCAATGCTTGAAGTTTAGGGCCCCAGGACAGAAGGTAACACTCATAGTGGATTTGTTGAAGAAGCTTTAGAAGTTTTTAAGAAAGATAAAAGTATAGATAGCAGAGCGCGTGACCTATTTGATGGAGAGCTCCAAATAAAATGTAATCTGCAGGAAAGCCACCACGCTCACGCAAGCACAAAATGTGATCTCATGGAATGCTATGCATGATGCATGTGCACAAAATGATTATTTAAAATGAAATGAATGAAACTTTTATGCAAGTGGCCATTCATAGAAGAAAAGTGAAGAGCATTATAAGGAAATGTGTAGCCATAAAAGGCTGAAGTAGGTGCACAACATGAAGAGGAGTGTGGCTTGCACATTCACTAATACACATGTGAGGAGGGCACGCAGCCTACAGCAGGATAAGTACAAAATGGATTTGTTGAAAAGTCCTCACCATACAAAGAGGAGTGTGCAGTTTGGAGGTGGGTGTGGATTTCCATCAAAGCACGCATGTTGAGAGGGAATTCCTTTGAGAGGCAGTGTGACCATCAATGTAGAATATGCACTAAAATGAATGTTGAGGAGGCCCTGGAAACTTTAATGCAAAGCCCAGTAAAAGAAGCATGCGCCACTATAATACAAAATGTATTTAAATGAATTTGGAAGACTATAAACATCCATCAGAAATGGTGAGTATTTCTTCAATTTCCAATGAGTGACTTGAGTAGCCACGCACCCAAGAAAGGCTCTGCAAGTTTGAGGGGATTGGAAATTAATCGATGGAGAATGTATAGTGGTGAAGGCCGATATGCACCGAAGGGATCTTGTTTTGATACAAAAGTAGGGGAGTTTCTACACAATGAATGAAGGCGTTGAAAAAGCCCTAGAAACTTTCAGAAAAATGCAAGTTTAAATGCTCAATCTAGAGGAGAAAGTGCAACCACTAAACAGGGAATGGCGATCCTTCAAAGAACAAAGCAATGCTTTCCCAATAGATAAGGCCTCCTCGATGAATGTCGATAGAGGGTTTCAAGCTACTACATGTGCCATCAGTTGTATCACGCCATTGTCAACATATGCAGAGAACAAGAAACAAATGATTTGTGGAGAATACTTCATAAACTTCCAAGCATAGGGCATGGCCCTCCATCAAAGCACAACATAGAAAATGTATAAACAAAGAGTATGCTTAAAAAGTCTTTATAAACTAGAAAATTTCCACACCATCGAATGGGACACCATTGTTACCAAAGGAAGTGGTTGAATGAAGTTGTAGATCCCATTCAGAATGCAGAAAGATTAGGGCAAAAAGAAATTGCAAAGCACGAGAGAGTGAATGCACAAGTGAAGTTAGGGTTGAATTAATCCAAAGAAGATCTACGGTGGAAAACGAATGTGAAAACCCAACCAGATCCACCATTGCCCGCTTTATCGTGATCAAGTAGGTTAACATCCACAAAATTGCGAGCTTGTGACACGTGGATCGTGGTGTGGGCCCGGTAAATTGGAGCGCTCCCATAAAAAATTGAAAGAGACCATTTAATTTTAAATGGTATAAAGCTTTTATTTCCCGATGAAAAATTAAAGGATATCACATTTGAAATGATAAAGGTGGGCCTGAGAGAAAAATAGATTAAAGGGTAAATACTTTAACTTGTGCAGCCCAGGAAAAATATTAATTTGCCAAGTGATTTTTTAAAGGGGATTTCACTTTTGTAAAGTGAAATAAAGTATTATAGATAAATACTTTAAGTGAATGTGCAGATAAAAGAATGGGTGAAATGAATTTTATCTAGAGAGTTTTATATAAAAAAATATTTTAAACTAAATGTTTAAAATATCATTTGCCTGGGCGAATAGAGCCATGTAAAACTTAGGTGAAATACTTTATGCTAGAAAATAGATGAGGTGAATATTTTAAATGGCATAGGAAAAGTGAATACAATATTCACTTTAAATTTTATTTGCTGAGGGTGAATACTTTACTTGGCTGTAATGTAAAATGCACATGGGATATGAGTAAAGTGATATTCACTTTATGGACAAGCATATGTGATGGGAGGTAATGTTTTATTAAAGGCAGAGATAAATGTTTTCAAAGAGAGAAGCAAAGTTTTCACGGGAGAGTTGTTTTCAGCTACTAGTGAAGATAGAGTGAATTTCTCCACATGATAGAATTTTTTGTTGCAAAATAGATTGCAAGGGAAAATGAAGAGGCAAATTTAGTTATAGAGAGAGGAGAGATGCTTTGCATTCTATTGATCGACGATGAAGAGGATTCCAGATGGCATCTCTAGATCAGCTTTGGGGCTTCTTCCAAATATTCTCTTATTCTATTTCTTCTCTTCTCTTCTCATTATTCTAGTTTAGAGACTGGTTCTAGGGTTTTGTATGAGGCTGGGGTAGATAGAGAAATGTCAAGTTCTAAGTCATAATTTGAATCTGTAAGCTATAATTTTTTGATTTCATAAGAAAATACAACCAGTTAATGCAAATAAATCATGAAAGTGTGTGCACATTCATGAATATCTTCAAATTGTCTCCATACTTATACAGTTTAATCATATAAATTCAATAATACAAAGTATCTTTGAGTTTGTCATCTCAAATTTCATGAGATTGTGTTATTTGTTTATGGGTCTATTTCAAGGAAATGGTTAAATGCTTTGAGCAGATAACAGTGATTTCAAGTTTGTAGGTTGGATTTGGTAAGGAGAGTTTGATTGATAACAGAAGTGGGATTGTTGGTGTAAGACGCTAATAGTTGATGCAAGGCATTAACAATTTAAATCCATTGGTTGAATGGCATTTGCTGATGAATTCTTTATTATGTGTTTGTCTCCATGGCCTAGAATTAGGCACCTGTTTATCTTCCAGCTTAGTGCATCTCAAAAAAATTTAATAAATTCAAAACCATTTTAAATCCCTATGTGTTATAGTGTTGTGGTTATCTCATGCTCCAAATAGTTGATATTACTGATGATCAACCAATTCTATTTAGTATTATCCTATTATGTTGAGCTATTAAATGAGATTATCTGATAAGCAATATTTGGTTATGTATGTGTTTTAATTTGTTGATATTGTTAAAGGGATCACCCTCTTGGGTCTTGCAGAGCCCAAAGTGTAGGAGGCTTTTTAAATTCCTCGTCAGTTGGTCCAAGTCCTTCGAGCTGCCCTTGATTGGAATTTGCAATTCCATAGGTAGATTAGAATACCAACCTAGTTGCATTAAAATGAACCAACAAAATGGTGACTCTACTGGGGATAACTTTGAATCTCCAAGTACAGAGTGCTTAGTTATAGAGTCATATTATTGTTTTCCATTTTGAATTTAATTCAAATATTGAAGAATTTCAAGCCTGGAGAAAGATTGTTCCAGTGAACCTGATTAATTTCAAGATTTGTGGTGCTCTGCTAGTGAAAGGAACTCAGAAAGAAAATTACATGTGAAAGAACTTCCTGTTGTTCAAAGTTCATTCCTCTTTGAAGAGAGGTGGCGACTCTATCAAGAAGAACCTGATGAAGAGGTGATTAAAGTTCCAAATATACAAATTTATAGAACAATTTGTAGTAGTGGAAATGTTTCTAGGTATTCTTCACGTATTTGAACTTCTTAGAAAGAAATCTTGATTCCCTATTTGGTGATTTAGCATTACCAGAGGGAAAGAACAATGAATTTAAGTTTGCACTCTTCCATTTACTGGATCTATTGAATGTAATTGCAGTTCCATTGAAAGAATTTTGTCTAGTGCTCAAATATTTCATAATTTGGATGGTTAGAATGCATTTTGTATCTTTGATATTGCCATCCATTTGCATTGTCAGCAATTGTTATTGTAATCCTTTATTTGTTCATGGCCATGTTTATGCACAATTAATGAGTCCTAATTTTCAAGAATACCCATGGATCATCAAGGTAAACTAGCCATACCTGTAAAGACCTTGATTCGACTTGTTAAGAAATGTCAAAAGTATAATGATCTTCAAGCATCTAATACCCAAAAGTATAAGAACCCAAGGGTTAATAAGCCTAGGTTCAGTCTTGAAAGAAGCCCTAAAGAGATGGATGAAAGGCACCAGATGTTTTCACAAGCCCAGTTAAGAGACCATCAAACTGTGTCTACTTTTCAAGTTGTTGCACCTTATGTCAATTCCTTTGATCCATTGTATGCTCAGTTAGATTTGTCATGGGTTGATTACAAAATTCAAAGTATGCTAGCTCAAGTCTACAAGAAGATGCCTAGATTTGATGGATATAATGTTTGTGAAGGAAATACACATGTCAAAAAAATTTCCAACTTCATGGAGAAACACTCATTTGAATATCAGGATATGTGGATGAGATTCTTTTTTAGATCCCTTGAAGCAAGAGCTCGAGATTGGTATTTGAGTTTTCCTGAGAAGTCATTTCCTTGCTGGGATGAATTAGTGAATGCTTATAGAAAAGAGTTTGCAAGAGATCCCTATGACCTTGTCATAAGGTTAAAGCAGATCAAGAAACAAGATGAAGAGTCAAGTGTTGATTTCATTCATAGATTTGTTGTTGCCTTGTCACCAATCCCAGACAATTTCAGACCTAGCACATCACATTGTATTCATATGTATTTTGAAACTTATGAAGAAGGATCCAATGCATTGTTAAAAGAGTTTGAAATATTGAGTATGCAGATGGCTTACACAATCCTGGATGGTTTGGAGAGGTAGAGGAATGAATATATACAAAGCTTGTTGTCTTCAATTGTCAGTAAACATGCTGATGAAATCAGCAACTATGTGAATGTGAACAGTCAGAGGTCTTCAAACAAGTGCATAGTTGAGAAGGTAGAACATGAAAAAGATGCATCATCAGATGATGAGAAATTTGTTAATGAACAACTTACAGAAGAGGTATACCAAACTGAGAATCAACAGCTAAGTCTTCTGAGCCACGAACATGATGAAGGATATCAGTTGGACTTATTCTTTGAAGAAGAGAAGTGCAATCAGAAATGTTGTAATACAGTTGACCATGTCAATCTTACAAGGGTTGAATGTAGCTTTGGTATAAATCTCCATGATGAGACATTTGAATTTGCTGACTTAGGGAATTCTCTTGAGAACATCAGTTTACCAGCTGCAAGTGACAGAGTATCTGATGAATTTCAGTTTGAAAGATCAACTACAAGAAATTGCAATGAGGAAACCATTGATGGTTTTCAGTTTGATAGAGAAGATGTTAATGTCTACCCTCAAGAGGATGCAAATGATAAACTCAATGAAGACACCCAACACAATGTTGAGATTGAAAATGATGTGGGTTGTTGTTATGATGGCTCAGTGGTGAGTAAGGATGGACAAGTGGATGGTTTGTTCTCTATGATAGATTGTGACCATGTTCCTGACAATGTTGTTAACAATTCAATCTCCTATGATTGGGGAGACCCTGTTTATGATCAGCCCATTGAGTTTTCAGACCTTGATGATGATGATCTTTTGGCATACCCTAATTTTCAATTTGATAATGTATCCAATTCAAGTGAAGATCAAGAAGAGGAAATAGTTGAAGGAATAGATCAGAATAGTGATCTATTAAGTTGTGAACAAATCTCAGATCTATTGACCACTGAATATGCATCTTTTGTCTTTGAAAATGATGATGATCTTCATGGTGTAAAGTATGATGCAAGTGAATCTGATTCTCCATCAAATTATGAATCAGCTGATCATGATGATAATAATGAGGATAAAGACAAGTGGCTATATGATGGCAATGATGCAATGTATGATGATTATGAAATTGAGCATGTTGATGCAAACTCAGAGATCTGTTTTGATGAGTTTGAAGTAGCAGATGACTATGAGGATTGTGCATCTAATGAGCCAAGTTTTGAAAACTTTGATGCAGATTTAAACATGTCTTTGTTTGTTAACTTGAATGAGCCTAGCCATGATTCCTTTCATGTGGATATAGAGGTTGATTTCAATGAGAAATCATATTATGATTCTGAACTAGAATTGCTTGTTGTTGAGCAAGCTTGTGATATTGTAAAGGTTGATACCTTATGTTCAAAAGATGACTATATGAATACAAATGATGATGAGTCAGAAATCTCTAATGACTCTCAATACCAGCAAGATGAAGAGCAAGTATAGAGTGTGCTAATGCATGAGTGTATCTCTTTGAATATACTTGACGATAGTTTGCATGATGAGCCAGATCTTCTGGCAAGTTCTTGTGATGGTATAAATTTTGATGTGCAAACTAATGATCAGATTGAGAATAACAATTCCAGACATGTAGCAGATTGCGAGTGCTATTTTTGTCAGCTAGAAGGAGTTTTCTTAGAATGTGGCAATGTGCAGAACATTAAAGAAGGTTGTTTTCAGCCTAAGAATGATTTGTATGATGAATATGATAGCTTGTTGCCACATGACAATCATCATTTGGAAAGTATGTATAAATTTCAAATGCATAGTGATTATGAACATGTTGATGATGTTGTATATGATGACTTATTGAGAGGTACCAACATGTTCAATCAGGAAAATGGTTGTGATCAGACTATGCTTTCATATGGTCTTGATCCCCATTTTCAAATCTCGCTACTTGATATAAAATAAAAGAATGAAGAAAGTGACAATGATGTGGCCTATTTTATTTGGTTTCCAATTGATGACAAAGCCAAATAGAGAGCAAGTTTCCACTTGCGTGAAGGCAACCTAATACTTATGTTTGCAAGGGTGTAGTCACCCGTGTTATTATGGTTTGATAGAGGCAAGCATGAGTTGAGGGAGATCAATTCTTTTTACAGAATTGTGTTTGACAGAGGTAAATGTTAACTCCCATTTTTTCGTTTGGTGGCCTGGGGTCACCAGATGAAGTTGAAAAATAAAGATGAATAAGGGGGCAGTTTCAAAACACTTGACTGACTCAGCATTTGGTCTACTCCCTAGAGATCTGGAATCTTGCTATGCCCACAGGGGGCATACATCCCCAGTCAGAGCCACTATTGGCACTCTCAAATTTTGCAAATTTGAGATGCTCATTTCAAAAAAATTCCTTTGCACTTTCAGAAGTGCACTTGAAGAATATGCCTGAATGACCTACTTTGGAGGGTCATAATTTAAAGCCCATTGCTTTCTAAGAAAAGTACCTTTGTAGAAACACTCATGTGTCCTATGTGAATGTGCATGTCAATTTTCAGCTTCCATGATGAGTTTTGTCACTTTTTTGTTGTTTGTAAACATTCAGTTTTGCAAAGTTGCCTCCCGTTTGAGCTCGCATTTTGCAACCAGTTGATTGTCAAGTCAAAAAGAATGTTTTTTCTGCATTCTCCATACATAAATGAACTCACATGTCATTTTTTAGGACCTCATGATTTGATTTTCTATTTTTAGCAGGTTAAATCCAAATGCAATTTCTTCAGTTTTGCATTTGCATTCCTAACAGCCTTTGTGAAAGGTCAACTTCGACCCTAAATAACTTTTTATGAATGATGATATATGGAAATTACTCTTGTACATGTGCGCAATGTACCAAAGTGTTCTACTGTGTCCAATGGTAGCTCACCAGGAGTTGATTTGGTATTTTTCCAACGAGGTGTTTTCATCAGTTTCAATTGGTTCAGAGCAGTTGTTTATTGTAGAAAGTTTAAGTAAGCAACTTTGATAGCGAATAAATTTTGCCTCATTATCTGTTTGTCTAATCTATCTTTTTCATTGCATTCTTGGGATGAATGGTTACATATCTGCAAGTTTTTATGTCTTTAGGAGGTCGTTTGATCAATTTTCAAAGCTGGTTCCATAGCTTACTTGGCCAGTTTTCACCATTTTTCAAACGAGTCAGAAAACAAATTTTGATCACAGCCCAATTCATGTTTTCACTTCAAATGCATCTAGAAGTTGTGATTACTCAGTTCAAGGAAAAATCTGTTTCAAAACGAATATTTTTTTAGTCGGGCCACATGGGGCCCGACATGCTTTGCACTATTTTGATGTTTTAAGTGTTATAGGGATTGAATGAGAATATATTTCCCCTTTCCTCAGTGTTATAAGCTCATAATCCACATACATGAGGATCTTTATTTGCACACTACATTCTTTATCCTTTTAACAATATTGGTGGGCTTCTCCCAAAGGTTGAAGTGTTTTCTTTGATTATGAGAGAATTGGTGAAGAGAAATATGAAAGCCATTCTTCAGTTGAAAATAGACATGTTTTAAATGATTCATATTAGTGCAATGGAGGATAATATTGATTGTGATGAAGATAAGGAATGATAGATATGCTTTCATTATGGATATTTGGAAGTACTATGACAATGCAAGGAATTCCTCACTGAGAGTTTTGGTCAAGAGTAGAGCACTCAATGTGATAAGCAAATTGATAAGCATATTCAGCTACAAGGAGCTCAAATCATTACACATTGTTTCTGATTGAATTGCATGTAACTTTAGTCCCATTTTCCTAATCACTTGGAGGTATATCTAAAGAGAGTAGCTAATGGGTAACCAAAGTGCATGGAGGGAGGACTCATTAACAATTGTGTTTATTTTTATTCCTTTCTCAAATTGTAGAAGCAGACCAGTACATGAGGCATAACATACAAAAAGGATGATGCACATAATAGATTTATGGGAAGTACTAAAAACTTACAAGCAAATGCAATGGGTAGTTGCAAGGAATGCCCCAAGACCTCTTTTCCTTCTTTCTCTTGTTATATTGAAGAAGACTTTAGGAACTTTTAGGCGAATGCAACAGGGGACAGGCTACTCATGAAATACTGTGTAGCAGACAGGAGATTTAAATAATGATAGTAAAGAGATTTTAGAGTCTTCAAACCAAAATGCCAAGAGGAGATCAACATTGGAGCAAAATAGAGGCATCCAACAAAAGTAGTTGTCAACTTCAACATCATCGAATGGATGCCATAGAGATGATTACAAAATGCACCCAATGGCTAGTCAGTGCCTGTTGAAACTTTCAAACAAATGCATTTGGCTGACCTTTTGAAAATGAAATGGATCTTTAGAGGACTCAGGAGTTATATGTTAAGTATTGGCGCCTCTTCAATGAAAGTTTATGTTGCATATGACAGCCACTAAGCTGAATGAAATGGCTGAGCAAGTGAAGGAAAGTCATCGAAGAAGCATGGATTGAAAAATGTGAAGAATGATGTAATACATTTAGCAAAGGAATGAGAAACCATGGAGGTCGACGCTTGAAGTTTAAGGCCCTAGGACATAAGTTAACACCCATAGTGGATTTGTTGAAGAAGCTTTAGAATTTTTTAAGAAATATCAAAGTATAGATAGCAGAGCGCGCGACCTGTTTGATGGAGAGATCCAAATAAAACATAATCTGCATGAAATCCACCATGCTCACACAAGCAAAAAATGTGATCTCATGGAATGCTATGCGGGATGCATGCGCACAAAATGATTATTGAAAATGCAATGAATGAAATTGTTAATCAAGTGGCCATTCATAGAAGAAAAGTGAAGAGCGTTATAAGGAAATGTGTAGCCATCAAAGGTTGAAGCAAGTGTGCAAAATGAAGAGGAGTATGACCTCTACATTCAATAATACACATGTGAGGAGGGTGCACAGCCTACAGCAGGATAAGTACAAAATGGATTTGTTGAAAAGTCCTCACCATACAAAGAGGAGCACATAGTTTGGAGGTGCGTATGGATTGCCATCAAAGCACACATGTTGAGATGGGATTCCTCTGAAAGGCAGTGTGACCATCAATGCAGAATATGCACTAAAATGAATGTTGAGGAGGCCTTGGAAACTTTAATACAAAGGCCAATAAAAGAAGCTTGTTCCACTGTAAGAAAAATGTATTTAAATGCATTTCGTAGACTATAAACATCCATCAGAAATGGTGAGTATTTCTTCAATTGTCGATGAGTGACTTGAGAAACCATGCGCCCAAGAAAGGCTCTACAACTTTGAGGGGATTAGAAATTAATCTATGGAGAATGTATAGTGGTGAAGGCCGATATGCACCGAAGGGATCTGGTTTTGATACACAAGCAGGGGAGTTTCTACACAATGAATGAAGGCGTTGAAAAAGCCCTAGAAACTTTCAAACAAATGAAAGTTTAAATGCTCGATCCAGAGGAGAAAGTGCAACCACTAAACAGGGAATGGAGATCCTTCAAAGAACAAAGCAATGCTTTCCCAATAGATAAGGCCACTTGGATGAATGTCGATGGAGGATTTCAAGCTACTGCCCGTGCCATAAGTTGTATCATGCCATTGTCAATGTATGCAAAGAACATGAAACAAATGACTTGTGGAGAATACTTTATCAACTTCCGAGCATAGGGCATGGGCCTCCATCAAAGCACAACATAGAAAATGTATAAACAAAGAGTATGCTTGAAAAGTCTTCATAAACCATAAAGTTTCCACACCATCAAATGGGACGCCATTATTACCAAAGAAGCGGTTGAATGAAGTTGCAGAGCCCATTCAAAATGCAAAAAGATTAGGGAAAAAATAATTTGCAAAGCATAGGAGAGTGAACACACAAGTGAAGTTAGGGTTGAATTAATCCAAAGAAGATCTACGGTGGAAAATGAATGTGAAAACCAAGCCAGATCCACCATTGTCCACTTTATCATGATCAAGTAGGTTAACATCCACGAAATTGCAGGCTTGTGACATATGGATCGTGGTTTGGGCCCAGTAAATTGGAGCGCTCCCGTAAATAATTGAAAGAGACCATTTAATTTTAAATGGTATAAAGATTTTATTGCAAAATGAAAATTTTTAGGATATCACATTTGAAATGATAAAGGTGGGCCCGGGAGAAAAAAAGATTAAAGGGTAAATATTTTAACTTGTGCAGCCCGGGAAAAATATTAATTTTCCAAGTGAGTTTTTAAAGGGGATTTCACTTTTGTAAAGTGAAATAAAGTATTATAGATAAATACTTCAAGTGAATGTGTAGATAAAAGAACGGGTGAAATGAATTTTATCTGGGGAGTTTTATATAAAAAAATATTTTAAACTAAATGTTTAAAATATCATTTGCCTTGGCGAACAGAGCCATGTAAAATTTAGGTGAAATACTTTATGCTGGAAAATAGATGAGGTGAATATTTTAAATGGCATACAAAAAGTGAATACAATATTCACTTTAAATTTTATTTGCTGAGGGTGAATACTTTACTTGGATGTAATGTAAAATGCACATGGGATATGAGTAAAGTGATATTCACTTTATGGACAAGCATATGCGATGGGAGGTAAAGTTTTATTAAAGGTAGAGATAAATGTTTTCAAAGAGAGAAGCGGAGTTTTCATGGGAGAGTTGTATTCAGCTGTTGGTGAAGATAGAGTGAATTACTCCACATGATAGAATTTTCTGTTGGAAAACAGATTGCAAGGGAAAATGAAGAGGAAAATTCAGCTACAGAGGGAGGAGAGATGCTTTGCATTCTATTGATCAATGATGAAGAGGATTGCAGATGGCATCTCTGGATCAGCTTTAGGGCTTCTTTTGAATCTTCTCTTATTCTATTTCTTCTCTTCTCATCTCATTATTCTGGTTCAGAGACTGGTTCTTGGGTTTTGTATGAGCCTGGGGTAGATAGAGAAATGTCAAGTTCTAAGTCATAATTTGAGTTTGTAAGCTATAATTTTTTGATTTCATAAGAAAATATAGCCAGTTTATGCAAATAATCATGAAAGTGTGTGCACATTCATGAATATCTTCAAATTTTCTCCATACTTGTACAATTTAATCATATGAATTGAATAATACAAAGTATCTTTGAGTTTGTCATCTCAAATTTCATGAGATTGTGTTATTTGTTTATGGGTCTATTTCAAGGAAATGGTTAAATGCTTTGAGTAGATAACAGTGATTTCAAGTGTGCAGGTTGGATTTGGTAAGGAGAGTTTGATTGATAACAGAAGTGGGATTGTTGGTGTAAGACGCTAACAATTCATGCAAGGCATTAACAATTTAAATCCACCGGTTGAATGGCATTTGCTGATGAATTCTTTTTTATGTGTTTGACTCCATGGCCTAGAGTTAGGCACTGATTTATCTTGTAGCTTAGTGCATCTTAGAAACATTTAATAAATTCAAAACCATTTTAAATCTCTATGTGTTATAGTGTTGTCGTTATCTCATGATCCAAATTGTTGATATTACTGATGAATAACCAATTCTATTAAGTATTATCCTATTATGTTGAGCTATTAAATGAGATCATCTGTTAAGAAATATTTTGTTATGTATGTGTTTTAATTTGTTGATATTGTTGAAGGTATCAACCTCCTGGGTCTTGTAGAGCCCGAAGTGTAGGAGGATTTTTAAAGTCCTCGTCAGTTGGTCCAGGTCCTTTGAGCTGCCCCTGATTGGAATTGGAAATTCCATAGGTAGATTAGAAGACCAACCTGGTTACAGTAAAATGAACCAACATCTAGAACAAAGGCCAGTATCACATGGTTGGCGCTAACAAGAAGGGCAGCAATGGTCTCTTGCCATGTTGGGTCAATTCCTATCAATAGAAAGTTTGAACTAAAACCCTTGTAGAAAGGCCAAAATCATTATCTATTTGTTGGTGCAAGAATGGTCATTCTGAAGCCACCCCACACTTTTATGGTTTTTAGTAGAAATGGAAGGTATTCCATGGGAATTTCATGGGTATTGATGCTTGGCTGCCCTAAGAAGTGATTGTCGTGGAGGGGAGCCAATCGGTTCAAGCATCTAACCATTCATTAAAAATAAGTGTAGCTGGACTTGTCCCAGTGGGGATTCAACAAATTTTGTCTCAAATATCCATAGGGTTGTACTTTTTCTAAAAATCATAACACATTGCTTGATTGAAAACATTGGAAAACAAACATTTTAATATGAGCTTCAAATCTTAAACCCTTTAGGAGAAGCAAATATCCTTGAAAAAATTCACGTGTGCTTGCCCTTGGGATTCATATCCTTAGATGTTTTTAGGCACTTGAATTTTATCTCAATTTTCTCCTACTAAAGTAAACAATAGGTAATTTTTTCTTTGATTTCCTCGATTTCCACATGATACACTTTGTGGGATGAGAAGAGGTTAAAACATTAGACATCTAGTTTCAAAACCTAATCAAGAATTGTTTGTGGTAAAAATAAGTCACTAAGAAAAGTTAAGAACAATTGGACCCCACACATGTGCTTGGCATCTTTTGGTCATATGGTTTTCATGCAAACATTGGTCTTTTGGTTTTTAAATACTCTTAGAGAAAAGCATGATCTTCAATATCTTGGTCTTGTAAACAAGTCCTTCTTAGGTTCATTTAGGATCAAAATCAAACACTTCATCCCAAAAATTTATCATCGCATCCCACAAGCAACTTTAGAGCTTTGGAAACATCATTATCTAGACTTGGTTACATCCTTAAACTAAATCAAAGTCACCTTGTTTAATTAGGAGTATGGGGGTGCATCCGTTCTCATACCTCTAGTTAAATCAGTACACCTTTGAACAAGTTTAACCTAAAGATCACATCCAACATATTAGGGTTTACAAGTTCATTATCCAATCAAAACCAATCAAAATAAAATCCTAAAGTCTATCATTGATCCAAAGTTCCTAAAAAATTAACACCCATATCATTCACCCCTTTCATCCTTCATTTTATAATTGGTCCTAAATACCTTAGAGGTCACTTTTACAACAAGGTCAAAACACAAGAGGAAAATGGAATATAAAATTAATTCATACATCAAGAGTAAAGCAAGTCAACAAAACTATCAAATCCTTACAATTCCAATTGATTTTCAAAACTCACATTTATACAATCCATACATGGGATCATTATCTCCTACAAACCTCAATGATTACAACAAATGTGAGTATACCCAATCTAAATCTTGGAACACCTTTTCCGATGGTAGATTTAAATCCAAGTCCAAACTTACAAATCTACCAACCAAATACTCAATGCATGAGTCTTCAACAAAACAACATTATCCCACCAAATCCATACATTCCAAATGAGAATATACCAAGTACAACTATACCAAACATGAACATTTTGAATCCACACTTTGTAAAATCTTGGATAGATATGTTTCCAAATCACATGAATTTTGTTCAAAATCCATCACACCCATATGTACCCCTCACCTTTCATTATCCTAATGACCCATCATCATCATTTCATGCAACCCCTCAAACCACTCTCCCTACGATCTCACAAGGAGAAGGTGACTTATTTGGACCGGGGGGGGCATTTTTTATCAAACATCATCATTTCTCCAAGGGAGCATGCCACTCACTTTCCCACCACTCCCACCCTTGCCATTAACATCTGCATCACCTCTTGGTTTGGGGCTACCATCGCTACCACCACTCATCCAAAACATCCCCCCAACCATCAATCAAGGCATCATACTATAGATGGTGACAATCTGCATTTGCTCAAAACAAACAGCACACATTAGCATGTTAGTTTAAAACAAAGAAAATAACAACATCCATATGAAATAATCCAATCATGTTTTAAAATGAAAACAAATAACAAGATGACTAAAACAAAAGCACATAAAAATATGATGTCCATTCTATCTCATATTGGATTGGTGCTTCTATGGAAAGAATCCCTTTCCCAATCCTTGCTTAAGCTTGAATGATGAAATTGATATGAACATGATATGGAATGCTAAGATGATCAATGGAAAAAATCAATTCTCAGTTTAAGAGAATGACCTTGCATCAAGTTGTGGAGATGATTTGTGGAGTTGTGGACAAAATCAGTTCTCAAATGAAGAGAGTAACTTTGCATTAGCTTTGTGGATGGATTAATGAGGATTAATGCCTTCTTTTATAGATTTTCAAGTTGAAATAATGCTTATGGGAGAGCAATGTGGGACTAAAGATAAGCCAATGGGGAGAGGCCACTTGTCATCATGTGGGTGGTTGATGCATGTGCAAGATTTGGGAAATGTGCCCAAGAGGGGGAAATTTCAAATTCAAATTATGAAATAAATGTTGAGTTTGACTTGTGCAAGGGACATGTAAGAGACATGTAAGAGCTCATAAATGACTTGTTGTATGTACATATCCACTTGTTTTTGAATTCAAACTTCATGGAATATTCCTCATGGATGCCATGTTGAGTGAAAATGCTGATTTAATAAATCAATAAATTGATTTATTTGTGCAAGTGGCATTATCTAGAGAATGCAAGTGGTTAGGATTAGCATTTAATCAGGATTAGGTTATCTTAATGATGTTTATGATGTTTGACCTCTTTGACTTGAATATTTTATTTATTTAAATCAAGAAGGATGCAATATGCATTATGATTTAATTAAATGGATGTTTGATTTATTTGATTAAAAGGTTTATGATAATGTCTATTTAATTTTGAATGAATGACCTTAGGAGATTAATGAGATTACCTGATGAATGGATGAAGGTGAACATGATTAACTGATGAATGGACCTAATGGGAAACCTAGTTTACTTGATGACTGAATATGATGAAATGCATAATGTTAATTTTGCATGTCTACACATACCAAATCCTCCCCCCTTTCCATCAATATCACAACAACAGATGGCAACCATCCCCATAGCACAAGCAACCAAAACATCATCTATCATCCCTCAAAACATGGTCTCTCAAGGACCAACCATATTGATCACACCATCCACCACTCAAATCCCAATCATCAATATAATGATACCTCTTATCACCACAACAAGCACTATTCCAAAACCACCTCCACCACCACCACCAACCAAACCAAACACATCAAACCAATACAACATTATGTTGCAAGCAACTCAGCAAGCTGCTTATCAAAAGGAACTCCAACAAAACCAAAACCGACAAGCTACACAACTAGCTGCTCAACAAGCTGCATAAGCTACTCAAGTTTCCCAAGCCACACTACAAGCCCAACAAGCACAAGCCCAGGCTCAAGTGTAAGTGCAAGCTCAAGCCCAATACCAATCCCAACAAGCAAATGTTGTTCAAAATCCCAACAAATGTTAACAACTCTATATATCGATCCAAGTCAACAATCACATGATCAAGAACTATCCATAAATGAGCACATGGAAGATGTTTCTACCTCATCCAAAGATCAAATCAACATACATCAAGAGTCACTTTTTTATCATGATAAGAATCCCTCAACAATATCCGACAATGATCTATTTCAAGGAGTGTTAACATTATTTGATCCTATAATCAACAATCCATCAACTAATGATCATGTTGAAAATGTCTCTACATCACCTAATGAGTTAGAGGACATATCTCAAAAATGTATTCTAAAGCATGATCAACATCTCTCACCAAAATCTAGCAATGGTCCTTTCCAAGACATATTGGCATCCTTCAACATCATGATTGTCAATATTAAAGGAATCTTCAACTCAACACTTGATCCAAATTCACTCAAAGATCAAGAGGATATTGATCCACTTCCTATTCCTAATGAAGATATCCAAGAACCCTTTGTAAGAAATCCATCCTTTGAAATTGACCCATGTCAAGAACTTGATCCAAAGCATGTTGAAAGCAATTCTGAAATCATTCAAGATCAAGAATTCATATCTTCAAGATATTACAATGATCTAATGGACACTCTTGTATCTATACATGATGATCATATCCATATAGCACATACTCCTCCATCTACCCATGAGATGATTTCTGTGGATGGACACATAGATGATCTTCATTTAGAGCAGGATTTCGTTACACAAAAAAAGAAGATTATTGATTCGTATAGTCAAATTGAGTTTTCAACATCAGGATCAGATATATCCCAAATTTAGACTATGGACATCATGTATGAAGATATCCAACATTATCCACTCAAGGAAACATGTCAGATAGAATAGGACATTCTGGAGCTAAAAAAGTAGCAAATGGAAATAACATCATCTACAGTGGTCATTTACCAGAGAATGCATTCTAAACAAGAGTTCCCAGAACAAGAAAAATCAAAGCATGAAGGTGCTACTACCACCATACTAGGGGCAACTATGTCTCAAGAAAACATCAACATAGGAAGCACGAAGAGTCCTTATGATGAAACTGATGCCAATACTACAACTAGCCATGTCATGAATCTTCATCCACCCATCACCCCATCCATGAATTGGGACCAAAATCAAAAGAAGGTTTTGAATCAAAGAAAAAAGAATTTTATCATATAAAAAAAAGCTAAGAAGCATATTAGACAAAACAAATACATATGGATACCAAATAATACAAAGAAAGATTATCCCTATCAAACTCCATTAGTCAAAAAAACTATGGGGAAAAATAAAAAAGGAAAAATTATCTATCAAAGATGTCCACAAAGGAAAAAGTAGGATTCTGAAGTGATGTACAAAGTATATCAAGCAGTTGGTCCTAATTCCATGCACACTTTTGTATCTACCCATCATTGTTCATCTTCCCAAGTTTGGAGAGTCAAAGGTTCCAAACTGTCAACCGGACCATCTTTTATCCCTAAACACACTCCATCTATGCCTCCACACATGATATCCAATTCTCACATTGACCATTTATTGGTAGTGCCCCTTCATCATAAGGATTTAGAAGGCACTCTATCGCGATGTGCACACAAAGACAAAGTTAACTCTGGTATCAACATAGCAGATCAAGAATCTCAAAATTTGTACTCAAGTGCATGTATCTTGGCAAAGCAACTTCTTCAAGAAAGATATCGATGGCACATTATGATAGGGGCATCCACATCAACACCACCAGATGGTTTAGCATAAGCTTAAAATCTTTCAAAAATACAAAAGAAAAGACCAAACAAAAAACAAAAAGGATTGTCCTCTAGTGAAAACCACTATGGTGGCACTTTGGGCAGGTACCATGATGAAAACTTGGAAAATAGGCATCGTGTGTAGAATTGAGCATCTACATGCACTAGTTTAGGTGGAAGCATCTTATCCCATCCATAATGAATCCAACATTCCATCCATCCCATCCATAATAAATCCATTCATCCATGAATCATTTATCCAATCCATCTACATCCATTTGCATCCATAGTCCAAATTATCTTGACCTTGATATGGTAGACATCTTGGCATGGGTCATTTTCATCGATCCTATCTAGCCCAACATTATCTAAGCCATGAAGCATTATCCAAATGGTCATCCTTTGTTTGAACACTGTATCTTATCGCAAGATAATCCTTGGCATCCTTTGTGTGCTTACCATATCCATCCATCCACACACATATCCAAGCATCCACCCATGGCATTTCATACATTGCTAGACACTAGGGTAAAATATTTACATCTTGCTCCGAGAATAAATATTGATCTATATCCTCCAACTTATGTGGTGATCCGAACATTAGCAAATCAAATTGGTCAATACATTTGTAAGAAAAAATCCATATCACTAGCCCATG
This sequence comes from Sequoia sempervirens, assembly GCA_007258455.2. Taxonomy (NCBI): domain Eukaryota; kingdom Viridiplantae; phylum Streptophyta; class Pinopsida; order Cupressales; family Cupressaceae; genus Sequoia; species Sequoia sempervirens. The sequence goes on along the minus strand of VDFB02026320.1, from coordinate 140,409,524 downwards.
GCACATTTTGATAACAAGACATTCCTTATCAAGCTTCATCTTTCATCAAACATCAATCCAAACAATCACTATCAGTCGTATCTAATGCATGCTTCAACATCACATCAAATCAACTAGAACAACTTTTGTTCCAAAACCAAGCTTCAAAATCCTGATCAATCAAATCCAATCAATCCCTTATCATCTTGGGATATCCATCCTAATTCTTGTATTTCTTAACACTATCTTTGCATTATTGTGTATCCTCAACAATGTTATCATCATCAATCCATCAATCTGATCAATCAACCTTAGCTTGGTTTTCAACAAAATCCCAAAAAAAGCACTGATATCATCACATATCCAAATCATCAAAATCATGCGAAAATCCAAAAACATCCAAAATCATATCAAAATCTAAAAACACTCAAAAAGTAAAAAAACAAGTCAAAAAATTGGTCATCCGAACTACGTCATCTCTAAGCTTAAATGTAGGCAAGGCTAATCTTTGATCAGCCCCCAAGACACAAAATCCAAAAAAAAATCATAAAATCTCAAAAAAAAATCACAAAAACATTGGAAAATTCAAAAATTAAAACATTTGTAAAAATCTCAAAAAAACCAAAAAACAACCTCAAAACATTTTCAAAATACCAAAAACATTCAAATATTCCAAAAATCCAAAACCATCCATTTCATCTCACTTTCACCCACAATAATCTCATCCATAATAAACAAATCATCACACTCATCCTTTGGAAAAACAAATAGAAACAAGTACAACAATCGACAAAAGAAAGCTTCAAACGTAAAATAAAAAGAAAACTTCAAAATTTTAAATGCAAAATCAAAGTCATGATCATTTTCAAACATGTCAGTCAACCTTATATCAAAATCCTATCAAACAACTTATCAACCCATCATACTCCTATACAATGCATGTCCTAGGATATATCGTTCCAACAATGGGCATCATTTTAGATATCACTTTGGATACTTATCCTAAACAAAACACATCCCCTTGGCTAGTGGTATGAAGAACATTGACTTGTTTATGTACTTGAACTTTTCTTTTTGATTTATCTTATTGCACTCACTCCAATGACCTCTCGATGATGTCTAATTAAAACGATTTAGAGAGAAAGGAATGGAGCATCGATCATTATCTTTTGTCTACTATGCTTGTTGGACAGTCTTGTAATATAACTTGGTGAATAATTGCTTTGTTAGGTACATCCTAGCAAGGTTTTCGTATGTTAGGGTGAACAAGAATACTCCTATTCTTTTGTTGAGTCAAATTCCATCACACTATACGCCATCCTGGTTCTTTATACCTTGATGCATCGTGCTTATGTGTGCTATCAAACATAAGGTAATTGGACCTTTTAAAAATCCCAACTCCTCAGCAAGAAAATCATCATCATCATCTCTAATAAATTTGGTTTGTTAGTGTCTCTTGTCATCATCTCATTTTCTTCTTACTTCCTTTCATGCTAGCATGGTACCATGACAGTTAATCATAAATCATCACTAATGCATCCATTATGCATCAACAAATTGTCAGCATACTGCATAATGCGTATCATATCATATAGAAAACATTAATCATATCACATGCTTTCATCCCCATCATTGCATAATATAGATTGGTTATTCTAGGCATCTCATAAACCATACATTTATCATCCACTACATAATCATAAAAGCATCATCATATCATATCACGTGCATCCATATCATCCATGCACCATCATATCATCCATTATATATAAACATCATAATCATCTCATATATATATCATCAATAATGTAACTATCATGGTACAAAATTAGGATCAAGTGTGTGTAATATATCAAAGTAGACATGAGGTTACCCATGGCCGATGACTATCTACAACATCAAATCTATCTACATCAAACATTCGAGCTGAACTAATCTTGAACCTCTTTGTCACGAGATTGACCCTCAAATTGAACCTTTTCACTCGATCTCTCGAGGGGGCAGTATACCAGCGTAATTCTTCATTCACCAGGGCAGCAGTGGGGCATCCAAAAAAATCATAGAATTTTTTAATTTTGATCAAGAAATTATATTCTTTGAACCAATGCAGCAAGTACATTGCTTCAAAGAGGGGGAAAATGTAGACACGTAAAATGTACATGCACCTAATCCTGATTTTACTAACACCAATTCATCTTGAATCATCTCTCTACTAATCATTTAATTAAATAATCTCCATTTAATTAAATTCATTGCATTTCATATCTTAATTAAATAAATTACTTTGTTTATTTAATCCTATAGTCCCTCTTTTAATTAAATAATTCATTTTATTTTATTAATCTCTAAAGTCATCTTATTTAAATTAAATAAATTAATCTTTATTTGATTTAAAGCTAACACCATCCTCTTTAATTAAATAAATCAAATCTTATTTAATTAAGTCTAAAATCATTATTCCTCTCATTTTGATTTATTTAAATCCAAAAATCTAAATCAAATGGTCAAATCAACTAATCTCCTTTAAATTAATCAAATCCTAATTAATCTTAGTCTTAATCCATCAAATCCTATAGATTTTGTAACTTGCACATGAAAATCAATTTAATTGATTTATAAATAATCTATTTTCATTCAAAAAAGGCATCAAAGATGGAATATTCCTCAAATTTGAAATCTCCCCCAAAAAGGACTTTTCCCTTCCATCAAAGCATTTAAATCTCTTACATTTTCTCTTACATTTCTCCCACTTGGAATTTAATTCATCTTTCATCCCCCCTAAACATGTCACTTCATCAAATTCAAATTTCAAACTTGCACATCCTTCATCCATTTACATGTTGAAAAGTGGCACCTTGCCATTTGTTGATTCTTAGTCCCACATTTCTTCATTTGGGCATTCTGCCAACTTGACATTCTATAAATAAGAGGCTTCATTCCTCATTCTATCATCCAAAATTTGAGAAAACTTATTATGCTCAAATTCATCTTCAAGCATCACCATTTTCATCAATTTTATCAAGTTCAAGCTAGGTTATTCAGGAATTGAACCAAAGTGGATCGCATCTTCATCAAAGATCATCAAGCTTGCAAAGGAGTTGGGAAAGGGCCAATTTCCACATCAAATTGGCACCAATTCCCCCATGGGATAGTGGTTTGATTGTTTTGAATAAGATTTGATAGTTTTCATTTGAATTATTTGCCTATTTCTTGTTCATTTCATTTGAATAGATCTTATGGGGAATGATTGTTTTAGAATTGTTTGTGGACTAACATTATGTTGTTTACTCATGTTTGTGTAGGTCTAGATCAAGCATTCACAAGTTTCATCAAGTTATTACCCACAAGGGAATGGGTTAGCAAGATTAACAAACAAAAGCCTAATTAGGTTAAACAATTGCATTGGGTCAAAATGACAAAAGGATTGGCATAAATATCTGTTGAATTACATTGAATCATATTTTAAAGATCTCCCACTATGAGTTGGTGTAAGAAAAGAAGATAGCAATATCCATTTCCATAGAAATTCCTACTTCACAACTACTAAAAGCCCTAAAGATTGAGAAAAATGGTGGAATGGAAGTATGGATAACACAACCCCTCAAACTAGAGAAAGATAGAGAAAAGGCTCATGTAGCCATGATCTATTGCTAGTAGATGGCCAAGCAAAGGTTTGATAAAAGTACTTCTAACCCAAAATTCAAAAAAGGGAGCTTAGTGCCAAAGTACGATGAACATACTACAAAACTAGGGAAACACATGAAATTTGAAGCACCAAGGAAAGGACCTTTCCAAATCAGTGTATGCAAAGGAAAGAATGTGTACGAACTTGAATATATGGAAGGAAATGCTTTGGATATACCGATGCACAGTTCCTTGAAAATTTTAATAGTTAGGTACCATATGTAAATTTTTTGTAAATATTTCAAAATTTAAGAATAAAGCAACAACCAGAGGAACTAAAGAAACAAAAAGCATCATATTATATTATATTCATTGAAAATTTACATATAATGTATAGATCGAGGCTTAGAATTAAACATGAGGTTCTCTCAAGAAAAACCTAGAAGAACTAATGAGTAAAAAGAAGAGAAATGGAGGAAATGAGTAAAAAATACTAAAGTTAAGCTTCCAGTCATTGTGTTGAAGGAAAGGGCTCGTCATCATGTTCTTCTTTTTCTTCTTTTTTAGTTTTTTAATCTATCAAGATGCAAAAAGAGGGTGAACACATATCACATGTGAGCCACACAATGTAGACCTAGGGTCTACTCTCCACAAATCTACACCAAAAAGTTGAAGCACTTCTTCTAGGTGATCTCTGAAACCCACTCCACGCCATACTCCCACAACAGAAAAGTGGTCCTTGGCTGAGAAGAGTAGTGGCATGTCTCAACATCCATGGTGCAAAAATCAGTCAAGAAGGGAAGCTAGGGTATGTCTATCCCATAGTCCACGTGCCTACAGATGTCCATAGCACTCAGAATACCAATGCTAGTGATGGCCACTCTCACTATCTCAGCAAGCCCCTCCATTAGTGAAGTGTTGAACATATTTTGGAATAGCACAATTATCATAGGCTTGGACACATTTAGGTCTAGCAGTGAGGCCACGAACTAGAAAAGCACATTGCAGTTGCTCCAAAGCTAGTTCTCGTTGGTAATGAAGTCTACACCGACTACACACTTGAATGCTACCATGACAAGGGGGTCACATTTCTTCACCAGGCATTTGATTCAGTCACTAATGACCTCTCCTATGAAGCAATATCGTGATCTTTATGGAAGGAGCTGAATAGGGGTACCAAGGCCAACAAACATTTTGATAAAGAAATTAATTATGGTGGAATGGGGATAAGAAGAAGGATAGCTAACTTAAGAGACTATATGTTCAAATGAATTTTGAAAAAGGTGGCATAGCTATATATAGAAAAGGTGAACCAGAAAACCCAAGCAACGAAATGTCTCTTTCTGGCCAAACAACAACAAAAGTTTTCAGTTAGAATGGGGCAAGGTAGATAAATCATATAGAGGATTAGATGGAATGCTTTGAGGAATAAATTTAGGCATTAGGAGTAAATTCTCTCATACACCGATTGTTGACATGTGTCCTACACCATCATCAGTGCCAACTAGCTTAGTAATGAGAAAAGACATTGATTAACATGCTAAAACTTAGAAAAATTAATGGTCACATCTTTTCAAGGGTACCTTGCATTACCTTACACGTTTCATATGACGAAAAGAATGCTCTTGAATGCAATAAATTTATTTGTAAAAGAGGCAGTGAGGAGAATGTACTAACTCCATTCTCACGACGTTCGCAACATTCCCAAGGGATACATATCTTATGTTCACACGTATTGTCAGCATTTAATGGACCAATAATAATGGCATAGTCTTAACTACATGCATGGTTATGAGAATAATTGCACTAAAATGTAGTTTTTTTCTAAAGAAGTGAAAGGAAAGTGGTTGAACAAAGTTCTTTGCAAATTTCTCATACAATCATGGTAGAAGCATCTACCTCTGGTAGGTAAGTTGTAGTTTCAAAAAGAAGGCCTAGTTACGCTGATATTTTTGGGTGCTACTCATTTGCTAATGCTCAGCACTAGAGGAACGACCATTTGAGCATTGCAGAAAGGTCCAACCTAATAAGCACATTCAAAGAGAGGTGGTGTAAGACATCATTAAAAATGTTTTCGACCCTTAGTTGTCCACCAACCCTAAAAATATTATGGAAGGTGTGTTTCAAAGGATGTTGGAACACGAACCATTAGAGTATTTTTTGTTTTGGCTCTATAACAGTGGTTTACCATTGTTTATGCTGCCTTCTATGCATCCATACCCAAAGCTAGTTGATGCATGTGCAAAATGTTTTAACAAAAATATAGAGGCCATTGAGAGCTGTGGGATCAAGATTACCATTTTTTCCAAAGCTATACAAGATATGCTATGTTTCCCTATGACATGGGGTGTTGATATTTTTGATGAGGAGCAAATGGATGCCCTGGGGGATGACATGTTCAAGAAAAAAAAATTCTACGAGGATGAGATAAAAGAAAGGCTACAAAGAGAATAGATTTGCTAGCCCCTTTTGCACAAGAAATTTAAGAAGGATACACAGTCCATATTCTCAATGTTGGCTTTGGTTTTTGTTCTTGATGATGATGAGGAGGTCAACCCTTTGCATTTTCCCCTATGCCTTATGCTCAAAAGGGAAAAGGTTCTGAGGTATTATGATTTTGCTAAGATAATAGCTAGGAACATCAGCGAACAGGTGAAGAATTACCATGCCGAGTCTAAATTTAGGTATTCTTTTGTTCTGGTTCATTTTATTTTACACCAAAAAATTTAGTGGCTAGGAGGGAATGTACCAATGTCTAGACTAGATGAAAAGCATTGTCTCCAACTAGTCTCTATATGGACCCCTGTCCTTTCAAAGACAAGAGATTATTATCGATTTTTAAATAATTTTTTGAGGCTAGTAATCCAGGATTTGTTGCTTCACCCCATTGGCCATTTCTCTCAGGAGGTTGTAGGATGGATAGAGAATCCACCCATCCCATTGGATTATTTCTTGGGAGAAGATTTCATGTTTGTTAGGTTTCATGGTTTTCCTGAGGAAGTTTTTTGACTCCCCGTATTTGTAACTAATAGGGTCATTGCACTAGAGGCATGCCACCAAGTATCTATCATTGATAGGGTTTATGGCACTAGAAGTAACAAAACAAAGCTTTATGATCTTCCTCTCATGATTGCTAAGAGCTAGGTAATACAAACTAAGCAGAAGGTTGAGGATGAGATCACAAATTTACTGGTGAATTTGGGTTTGGTCCTCATTTGTGATAAGTGAGATTATAACCAGAACGAGATTGTTAGTTTAAGACATGAGGTTAGGGAATATTTACAAAGAAGAAAGAATTTAGGTTGAGAAATCCTAGAGGTATACATTGACCTAGTTCGCATTCTAGAAGAGTGGCCAAAATGGTTAAGTTTCTATTAGCCATAGGTAGAGTATCAAAGCAATTTTTTGATGGGAAAGTCTCTTAATATGTAATTGAAGAAAAGAGGCTCATTTGAAAGAAAGAAGTCTAACTTCTTGAGGTTCTGACAAGAGATGAGATGCCCAGGTGCCCCGTTCGACAACTTTTCACTTGATGATTAATTTGAGGATTTATATGACAAGGAGGTTGATTTTGACAATAGCAATCCCAAGATGAGTCATGAAATCGATGAAGAAAAGGTTCTACCTTAGGCTTCTAGGCCATGAAAATCTGACATTTAGAGAGATTTGAGGAAAAGGGGTTCACAAGCTCCATCTACCTTTGGTGCCCAAAATGAAGGATAAAGGACTTGACGGTCTTCAAGATCATCTACCGCAGCTACCGAAGGTCAAGTTTTAGGAGACTCTGTAGCTAGAGGATCAGAACGTACTAGTTCTGGTCATATGAAAAGAAGAAGGATCCAAGATATGGGTGCTCCCAATGTGTTGATCTGAAAAGAAAAAGAAGTGGAGTCTGTCCTGCAAAATGTTTCATCCATGACAAGTCAGGTAAGTTTTTCTCCCCCTCTTCTTCCTATTTCCACATCCTTGGTCAACCCCTTACCTCCTCTCGTGGAAAGAAATCCTCCATCCTCGACCCCTAAAATGATAATTACGAATGCACCCCCTGCCATTGTAAATGAATCCACTAAGACTATCTCACATGCTAAAGGAGCATCATCCATCATAGCCATTATTGTGTCATTACTTGCCCTATCAAGGGCCCCTATTAGATCTACTAAAGCCACCACTTTTCCTATTACTTTTGGGCCATATACTAAAGGGAAGGAGCCTCTCCTTTAGCCTATTTTCATTTTTACCCCTACTGGTTTTTCCCCTACTCAATTTGGCATTCTTCCCTTTTCCATGATCACACAACCTTTGCGTCCCCTCATGTCACACATCCGAAGTTTCCCCTAATATCACCCATTTTTGGCTTCCCCTTGGTGCTTCCATCACAACAGAGAGTGTGAATGTCACTGAAACCCTTCAGGGCCATTTCGATGCTACCAGATAAGCTCGAAAGGCTAGAAAGAAGAAAATATTATCAAAAAATGCTGAGAAGCCCACTATAAAGAAGATTAGAGACTGTTGCAATGAGGAGTCAAAATATCTACTTATTACCACCATGAAGCTGCTTGTCTCAAATCCCAAAGGAAAAATGTAGATGGAATATTATGACATCCATGCCGTGCAGTCTGGAATTGAGCAAAACTCGCTCACGTGATAAAATGGTCCTAGCCAAAGCCACGTGGAAGGTGGTATATGTTGACTATTAGAGGTTGGATACAAAATTAAAGAAGTGACAGGTAGGGTTGGAAAATGTGAAATAAATAGTAAGCAGACTACAAAATGAGATCTAAGTCAAAGAAACTAAAGTGACCTAAGTGAAGAAAATTCAAGGTTAGCAAGGAGATGCATCTAAATTTCTTACAGATGTTTGGAGTGAGCGAGTTTAGCTTCACAATGAAATTGAAATTTTAAAAAGAGAACTAAATGATGTTTGATCCTAAAACTCTGATGATCTTCAGAGGATCTAGGTAGAAGTAGAAGAGTCAAGATAAGAAGTCAGAAGACTGAGGTCTAAATTAGCAAACACACTTTGGGAAAAGAACAAATGGCAGAAAATATGAGGGAAAGAAAGGCTTGATTTAACCAAGAGTTGGCTACTATACGAGGGTCTAAACCCCTCCCTATAATGAAAAGGTTTATAGCTATGCATTGGGAGTGGATCGCAGCTAGTGTTGTTCTAGGACCCATCTTAAAGTTTCTAAGGGATGTTCGGGAACTGAATGCCAAGATCGGGTCAGTGGATGATCACTTCATGCAAAACTATTCATCTCAAGTGGCGAATTCCCAAAGTTTCATCTCCAAATTGTGCATTGCCACTTACCAGACCCTAGAAAGAGCGGGGATTCCCGATCGATGGATTGCCTCCATCAAAGCCAATGATATTATCAATTTTCATAAGGTTGCAACAAAATGTAAAGAGTGTCAGATAGTGCTGAATAAGAAGGTCATTGAAATCAAGGACTTCAACATCTTGGTTAGTTTCAGTTTTCCTCCTCTTCATTCACTAGATGAAGATGCATTGACGATGGAGTAGGCCGATGATGCAATCCAATGCAAGATCCAAGCCTCAATAGAAATTCAAAGTTCAAGTGTCATACCCATAGTTGATGATGTTGAGCGCATCCTCTTTCTTGACTTTATTATCACCTGGGTGTGATTTCTTCCAAATGGGTGTGCATCTCTTTTAAGGAGATTTTTTATCTCAAGCAATCATACAGGAAGAATGGGATACTTGTCCTACCAACTAATGTAGATTGGTAGGCTCAACATGTCTCTCTTATCAAACTTCAAGAACAACTGAAGGCCTAGGTTTGTATCTCCATAGAGTAAAGACCCCCGTGAGTCACTAGAACTATGAAGTGTTTTTTCCTTAGTCATTTTCATTTTTGGCTGGTGAAAATGTTTTTCAGTTTCAGGTGCACTCATGCTCAAGGAGAATTTTTAGAAAGGTGTGCAATTCACCACATGGTGGTTGCATAGCTTTCATCTCTCATCTTCCTTTTGAGAGAAAGTTTGAGATACGTGTTGACTCATCGAAATATTCTTGGGAGATATATTCATGAGCTCGGAAGTTTTCACCTATTTGACATGTCACCTCATGTCACGAGAATATTGTGTCTCCTATGGAGTAATATGTTTTGAGAGTTTCTTGGAGTTGGATGGCCTTTTTATTTTCTTGATTTTCATGATGAAGTTTTAAGTCGGTGACTTAGGATGATGTGATCAGTCAACTAGACCTCTTGCCAGGCTGTTATTTCTAGTATTTGATCATCTACAAGCCTCTATCTTTGCTAAAATATCTAAAGGAATTTAATGTAGTAGCTAAGAATTAATGAAAAATATCATTGCAACCTAACCAAGGATCTATGATCAGATTGCAAGCTATCGAGTATCAACATCTGGTAGTAATTACTTATGTGTTGAGGGGGTGTTTTCTTCTTTTGGTGGATATATAAGGAGGGAAACAATACAATGAGGGGTTGGATTCCAAGTTATAGTTTCTTTGCTAAGAAAAGTTTATTTAGTTTTCTTAGGTTTTTTTAGAATTATTTTCATAAGAAAGTTGCAAAACTACTTTACTTTGGCATGTTATATCTATTAAGGTTTAAACTATTGTCATATTGGCATCCTACCTTTGTTTCAAATTTTATTTGATATTTAAAAGTATGAACTATTAAGGAGAATTTGTTGAGACTATGGATGTATGGCCCTTTTCAAGGTTCCTTTTTTTATGTTATCATTTTGAATTAAACATTGTCTTGTAAGCTATATCTAGATAGTTTAACTAGCAGATTTATATGTTGTATGCTTGTGTGATAGAGTAGTAGTTTAGGAAAACTAGACTATGTCATTGGAATTTTATATTTTTCTGAAAGTTGTTATTTTATTGTAGTATGTTGTAGTAGCAGGAAGAGTTCATGTGATTTTTGAAATATTGTTCTATTAATTGTAAGAAATCTTTATCTTTGATAGGACCTTAATGAACACTTCCTATGGAAAGATTTGAATATTTGCACTGTGCTTGAAGTTATCCTTTGTTGTTTATTCTATTTCCAACAATGAAGGGTTGTGGCATTCTGTGTCTATTTATATCACTCATAGGAATGATTTGGGTTTGAAATGTTGAAAAATCTTTGGCGCATCACCTTTTATGTTTTATGTTTACATTTCCTTCTCCCCTTATCTCAAAACCGGAAAGAAGAGCTAAATTTCTATAAAATTTTGGAAGGGATTTAGTGAGATGCAATTTGTCCCCCACTTGCTGAATTTCCCATAAGACTATCGGAGAGGTGCAAGTTTTGACGATCAACAACTCTTTCTCTGGAATTCCTGATGGGATAAGAAGTTTTCCAAACACCTTATTAGAAGTCATAAATATTTCTTGAATTAGGCTAAGGAAGGAAATTGGAAGTTTCATGCCCAGAGTCCAAACAAGAGCATCTTCGAGAGGTCACTTCTAGTACTCTTAGTTACCTACCTCGACCTCTGGGAGGAGAAGGCTTACAAGTTTTGTATCACCTATAAGGAGCAATAGAGTAAGAAGTAAGAGCCTAGTATCTAGAGCTTTATCTACTCCACCTAGAGGCTTAAATTTCCAAATTAGAATACCTATATATCTGATTCATAGGAATATTTTCGCTATGGCTCACGTCCCTCCCCCTACTCCTAGGAACTTCATAACATGGGATAGTGGTAGTCTACTAGAACTAACTATACCCCAGACATATGGCCTACCATACCCGCTAATGTTCTAAAGTAAATTCCAAGGTTCTCCAGAGAAGACTTCAAAACCACTTCTGAACACCTTCAAGATATAGCAGAGGTATGTAGGGTACATAACATATCGGAGGAGAATATTGCATTAAGACTGCTAGTTGCCTCTTTCAAAGGAAAATCCCAAGATTGGCATCAATCTTTGGCTTCGGTTTCTATCATCTTCTAGGACCAACTTGGAGGATGCCTATTTGAACACTTCTCAGAGAAAGGAGACCACTCCTCATTGCTGCAACAATTGATTACCATCAAGAGAGCTCTACATGAGGCCATGAGCAACTTTAACACCAGATTCAATAAGACCTGGAAAAGGATCCCCATGATTGCTTGATCTTAGGCTGCCATGGAATTCATGTTCTATCTAAAGGCCTTCAACCCAGATATCATAGTCATGATAACCTCTATGGGAGGGGACATTTTTCCCAACACATATGAGGTGGTGGTGCATGTGGAAAATAGTCTGATCAATTCCAAAAAGCTTCTGCCATGACCCTAGATGCATTTTTTTAATGAAACCTCTGATGGTTTGAAAGGAGAAGCTATTTCAAACACTCCTGCAACTCAATTAACATTGGTCACCCCACAATCTATGAATGTGCTTCCCATCACTCAAGCAAGCATTTTAGAATTTTCCTTACTGGAAGTAGCTATCAGTCACATGAATGATCTAATGTGGATTTTCACTAATGATTTATTCATTATTAAACATCAAGTGACGTCTTTGAAGCAGACCACACTAGCCTATGGTGGAGGAAAACCATCCTATCAACATAATTCATATCAAGCATTCTCCAAAACAAGAGGTCAACAGATGACATATGTGAACTAGATAGTTTTGGTCACCATGCCATTATAGATAGTCAAAGATAGCTCAAATAAAGAGGTAGTCCTGGGCCAAAACAATTTGGTGGAAGATGAAAATGTTTGTTGCTTCCCTTGCAGTGATAGTCACATGCCCCAAAGTTGTCCAAGGAGGAATATGCAGTAGAGGGTAGTGGAACAAAGAAGAAAGGGCACGATCCTGAATGCAGACAAATATGAATCATTCGAAATGGAGAATGCTTGTTTTAGTGCACAGATGCAAGGGATGTCCCTGGATCAGGAGCTAGACATAGTGCCTGACCAAGCTCTATTCTCATGGCTTGAAGAGGAAGACATTGTGTTTGCAAATGAAACTTGGATGACTAGTGTTGGACAAGTTCAGTTAGATTACAACACAAGATTAAAAAGAAGGCTCACAAGAGCTCGTGTGTACACCAAACCTTTCCACATCCTCTGCCACATCAACCATCCCCATAGGAAAAGTTGACTTCATCTCCCATCATCCAACCTTTTCTGCAACCACATAATACATCATCAATGGAGGCTAAGATGACTAAAACACCAATCACAATCACATCATAATGATTTCTTCCAAAAATGAGAGAAAAACCACCGTTTAAACCCAAGGCTCAAACAGTCAAGATGCTTAACGTGGTGGAGAAATTGAAGAAGGCTCCTACCTATGTCTCATTATGGGATGTCATATCAATTCCCAAAAAAAAAATGTTGCTTCAAGAAGCAATAAAATAAGAAGAACAAAGCCCATGGGTGGATGCAACTCATTTAGACAATCAAAGCAGAGATAAAAAATTTGTGTTGCCCCCTTGAGCTCTAAAAGAAATAGCTTATGCAAATGATGTAGGAAAAAAAAAAGAGAAAGAGGTAAGCAAAACAAAGCCCATGCCTTTCTTTTTAACACTTATAGTAGGAGATAAACTATTACATGATAATATGATTGATTTAGGGAATATCACCACTGTTATGCCAAATCAAGTGGAAAATGCTTTAAAACATAAGTATGAACCTCTTCAAAAAGGAATCATGCAATTGGATGGGAAGAAGGTTTTGATTGTTGGTTAGATAAAGGACTTGTATCTGACTATTTTCTTCTGCCCAATCCAAACATTCATGCAAGAAGTAGTAGTGATAGACATTCCACCTGTCTTTAGAATGTGTCTATTAAGAGATTTCATCATCCAGCTTGGAGGATACCTAGCACTTGAATTGTACCACCTGATATTGAGAGCCAAGCATGAGGTAAAGATGAAGATCCTGTCTGAATCCTTACATCCTAAATATATTGCAGATGACACAAACCTATGCTTTCAGGATACATATACCTCTATCCCTCAACAAGATAGATATTGTGTGGAAATGCTAGAAGAAGAAGAGGATTCAAGTGGGAAGATTCTATGAGAAGAGGTGTCACTTGACCAATTCATCAATTTTGATCCATTTGGAAACTTTCATGCGACAAGGCTAGGAACCTATGTAATTTTGGATGGTGATCAATTTTTTCTGTAACTCATCAAGGATGATGAATCTGATGATATAGATGATTATTATTTATTGACCTTATATTTTGATGGTGCCAAATACAAAGCTGGTTCTAAAGAGGACATCTGGTTAGTGTCTCCAATAGGATTAGAGACCTGCAGGTCATACCATTTTTTATTCTTATACTCCAACAACGATGTTGAATATGAAGCTCTAGTTTGTGGGTTGATTCTAGCAGAACAGATAGGTGCAAGGAGGATACAAAATTTCAAAAATTTAGAACTACTGGTAAGCCAAATCCATGGACAAACAACCACAAAGAATAAAAAGATGAAATATGATGCACACAAGATATGGGATCTCATTGAGAGCTTCAAAGCTTTCAACATACAAGTAGTTTCTCAGTCACAAAATAGTATTGTCAATCAAATTGTTTCTATTGGTCCATAATTTGAACTAGATTATGACCCAATGAAGCAGGGTGCAATGAAAATCATTATCCGGCCCTCAATTCCAGACAACGATCAAAATTGGAAAGTTCCAGGTAATGACATTCAAACAACTTATGACTATCCACAACTAGAGATGGACTTTCCTGAAGATGGAAGGAATGGCAAACAAAGATTTTCTAAGGATTCATTGTGTCATGAAGAACTTGATGGCACAGGAGCTTACCAAGTGGGTCAAATCAAAGATCATATGCCCTGTGCCATTGATGGAGTAGATTTTATGGACCGTAACCAGATCAAGGATGTGCTCCTTGTTAGATAATTCTTCAAAATACAATCAGGTCCATGCAAAGGATTCTAACAAATGTAGGATGACATTTACCACTAAGTGTGGAACATTTTCATATTCAAATATTTTTTTCAAACTCTCTAATGCTAATACAAATTTTCAACGGGAAATAAGAATTTCTTTAGAATGGTTGATTAGCTAGACTTTCTTCATGGATTTGGGTGACCTGACAGTCTTTTCTAGATCAAAAGGTGATCATTTTAACCATCTAGAAAAGGTTTTCTAGAAATATAATTAGTTTGAGAAATATTTAAATCCAAAAGGATGTGCCTTCAGAGTGGCTCAAAGAAACCTTCTCTGCTTCCTAGTATCAAAGGAGGGAACAACCATAAAGCCCGAAAAGGTCCAAGCAAGAAAGGGGCTACGATCTTTTCTAGGGAAGATTGATTTTGTTATTAGATTCATATAAGATGTTGCGAGAACTGCATGACTGATCACTATGATTCTTAAAGGGAAAGCACCTTTTGAGTGGACCTCCCAAAGCACAGTAACTTCTGATGAACTAAACATGGCCCTCTTCAAAGCCCCGATGCTAGTTAGCCTAAAAAATTTCAAAGGATTTCTACTCTATGAGACAAGTGGCCAACATAATATAGTTCCTATGCTTGCACAAAAGAATGAGGAATAAAATGAAGAGCATCATATTTCATTCCATTCAAGGACACTGAAAGGTTTTAAAGCCATTGTGTAGGGATACATCACATAAGGAAAAATTGTCAATTTCCTTACAAAGTTAATAGCTAGGTTTGGCCAACTCAAAATTGTAATATCTGACAATGTCCTAGTTATGGAATTAGAAACATCAAATTTTCCTATCAAATGTAGGTTTTTCCTAAAGGTTTCATCAATTTATTACCCACAAGGGAACAGGTTATCAAGATCAACCCATACAAACCTAATTAGATTAAACAAGTGCATTGGGTCAAAATGACAAAAGGATTGACATAAATATTTGTGAGCTACTCTATGGGTGGACCAAATTACTCCCAATCAAGTTTTAAAGATCTCCCCTTACGAGTTGGTGTATGGAAAAAAGATAGCAATATCCATTTCCATAGAAATTCCTACTTCACAACTACTAAAAGCCCTGAAGATTCAGAAAAATGGTGAAATGGAAGTATGGTTGACATAACTCCTCAAACTAGAGAAAGATAAAAGGCTCATGGAGCCATGATCAATTGCCAACAGATGACCAAGCAAATATTTGACAAAAGAACTTCTAACCTAGAATTCAAAAAAGGGAGCTTAGTGCCAAAGTACGATGAACGTACTACAAAACTAAGGCAACACATGAAATTTGAAGCACTAAGGAAAGGACCTTTATGGATCAATGCATGCAAAGGAAAGAATGTGTACAAACTTTAAGATATGGAAGGAAATGCTATGGATATACTAATGTACAGTATTTATTTGAATATTTTCCATTAAAATGCATAGTTCTTTGAAAATTTTAATATTTATGTACTATATGTAAAAAAATTGTAAATATTTCAAAATTTTGAGAATAAGGAACTAAAGAAACAAAAAAATGCCGTATTATATTATATTCATTGATAATTTACATATAATGTATGGCCCAAGGTTCAGAATTAAACATGAGGTTCTCTTGAGAAAAACCCATAAAAAGTAATGAGTAAAAAGAAGCAAAATGGAGGCAATGAGTAAAAAACAATAAATTTAATCCCCTAGCCATTATGTCAAAGGAAAGGGCTCATGATAGGGTTCTTATTCTTCTTATTTTTTCTTCTTCTTATTCTTCTTCTTTTTTGATGTCTTAATCTATTAGGATGCAAAAAGAGGCTAAACACATAGCACACGTGAGCCACACAACGTAGACCTAGGGTCTACTCTCCACAAATGTGCACCAAAAAGTTGAAGTGCTTCTTCCAAGTGGTCCCTAGAACCCACTACATGCCATACTCCCATAGCAGAAAAGTGGATACTGGATGAGAAGAGCAACAGTGTGTCTCAACATCCATGGTGCAAAAATCAGTCAGGAAGTGTAGCCAGGGTACATCTATCCCATAGTCCACATGCCTACGGAGGTCCATAGCACTTGAAATACCAATACCACAGATGGCCACTTGCACTATCTCGCCAATCCCCTCCATCAGTGAAGTGTCAAACATCTTCTGGCACAACTCAATTATCATAGGCTTGGACACATTAAAGTCCAACAGTGAGGTGACGAACCGAGAAAGCACATTGTAGTTGCTCCAAAGTTGGTTCTCATTGGTAATGAAGTTTTCACCAACTACCCACTTGAACGCTACCATGACGAGGGGGTCAAATTTCTTCACTAGGAATTTGATTCGGTCAGTAGTGACCTCTCCTGTGAAGTAGTGTTGCGGTCTCCAATGAAGGAGATGAATAAGGGTACCACGGCCAACAAACATTCTAATAAAGCAAGGAATTATGGAAGAATGGGAATAAGAAAAAGGCTAGCTAACTTAAGAGACTATATGTTCAAATGAATGTTGCAAAAGGTTGCATACCTATATATAGAAAAGGTGAACTAACAAAGCCAACCAACGAAATATTTATTTCTAGCTGGATGACAATAGAAGATTTCAGATAGAACAAAGCAAGGTAGATGAATCACACAGAGGATCAGATGGAATGCTTTGAGAAATAAATTTGGGTGTTGGGAGTAAATGCTCTCATATGCCAATTATTGACATGTGTCCACCATCATCAACACCATCTATCTTACTAATGAGAAAGGACATGGATTAACATGCTAAAACTATGATAAATTAATGGTCACATCTTTTCAAGGGTACCTTGCATCACTTCAACATGTTTCATGTGACGAGAAGAATGCTTTTAAATGCAATAAATTTATTTGTAAAAGAGGTAGTGAGGAGAATGTACTAATTCCATTCTCGCAACATTCTCAGCATTCCCAAGGGATACAAATCTTATGTTCACACGTATTGCCCCAGTTTCAGCATTCAATGGACCAACAATAATAGTGTAGTCTTAACTGCCTGCACGGGCAAGAGAATTAATTGCACTCAAAAGTAGTTTTCTATAAATAAGGGAAAGGAAAATGGTTGAGAAAAGCTCTCTACAACTTTCTCATACAATAATGGTAGAAGCAGCTCTACCTCTAGCAGGAAAGCTATAGTTTCAAAAAGAAGGCTTGGTTACGATGATATTTTTGGGTGTTGGTTGTTCACTAATTCCCCAACACTAGAGGAATGAAATTTGAGCATTGTAGAAAGGTCCAACCTAATAACCACATTCAAAGAGAGGTGATGCAAGACATCACTGACAATGTTTTTGACCCTCAGTTGTCCACCAACCTAAAAATCTCCATGAAGGTGGGTTTTAGAGGATGATGGAACAAGAAACATCATAGGATTTTTTGTTTCGGCTCTAGAACAGTGGTTTAACATGGTTTACGTTGCTTATTGTGTACCCATGCCTAAAGCTAGTTGATGCATGTGTTGGTTATTTTGTTAAGAACCAAACTGATCTCTAGAAATACCTATGGATTTTGCCTTTCCAATTATCAGTAATTCTAAAGGGATTGGCCAATGAATGAATGGAGGTTGCTAAAATTCTATTCCTACTCTCTGGGCTCTGTAAAACCTAGGAGGGTGATCCCACAATGTATACTTAAAGACTTTTCACAAATATAATCAAATGCATTGTTAATGACATATATCTCTCATGATACCACTCAATAATATGCATCAAATAATGTTGCAGCTTGCACATCAATGTTATATATATGGTGTATGAGAGAGTAGACATTAAACACAAAATAAAAACAATAGTATCCCCTTGAGATTCTATTATTGAAAGATTGAGTAGTAAATGAATCAACACTAAAAGTGTAACATAAATACCCTACATGAACCAGTTTCTTTATCCCAGGCATGGAGTCAAGTTTTTTTGAAACCGATCAAGGATCGGGATGAATCCGATGACATAGATGCTAATTATTTGTGGACCTTATATTTTGATGGTGCCAAATGCAAAGCTGGTTTGAAGTGGGCATCTGGTTAGTGTCTCCAATAGGATTAGAGACCTATAGGTCATACCATTTTCAGTTCGTATGCTCCAACGATGATGTCAAATATGAAGCTTTGGTTCGTAGGTTGATTCTATCAGAACAGGTAGGCACAAGGAGGATACAAACTTTTGGAGATTCAAAACTACTAGTAAGCTAGATCCATGGAAAAACAACCACAAATAATACAAGGATGAAATCTTATGCACATAGGATATGGGATCTCATTGAGAGTTTCAAAGCTTTCAACATACAAGTAGTTCCCCAATCACAAAATAGTATTGTTGATCGAATTGTTTCTATCGGTCCATATTTCTAACTAGATTTTGACTCGATGAAGAAGAGTGTGGTGAAAATCATTGTCCAACCCTAAATTCTTGACAATGATCAAAATTGGCATGTTCCGGGTAATGACATTCAAACAAATTCTAACTATCCACCACTAGAGATGGACTTTCCTGAAGATGCAAGGAATGGCAAACAAAGATTTTTTGTGGATTCAAGGGGTCATGAATAAATTGACATCATAAGAAACAAAAATGGAAGGTCATGAGGGGAGTTCCTTGCAAGGACAAGAGAAGGCTGAAGGATCTATGCTTCAAGTATGATCTCAGAAGGTACAACCTAGGCATACTTCAGCATATCATTGATTTGGTGAAACGATCCAATCCTACTCGATACAAACAAAGGTTAGTTCACCCAAAGGTTAAGCCCTCGATGGCATAGGAGCTCACCAAGTGGGTCAAATCAAAGATCATATGCCATGTGCCACTGATGGAGTGAATTTTATGGATTGTAACTAGATTAGGGATGTTCTCCCTGTTAGATAATTCTTCAAAATGCAATCAGGTCCATGTGAAGGAGTCTGACCAATGTAGGATGACATTTACCACTAAGTGGGGAACATTTTCATATTCAAATATTTTGTTCAAACTCTCTAATGCTAATGGAACTTTCCAATAGGAAAGAAGCATTTCTTTAGAAGGGTTGATTAGCTAGACTTTCTTCATAGATCTGGGCAACTTAACAGTCTTTTCCAGATCAAAAGGTGAACATTTTAACCATCTAGAAAAGGTTTTCTAGAAATAAAAATAGTTTGAAAATTATTTAAATCTAAAAGGATGTGCCTTCAAATTTCTTCAAAGAAACCTTCTTGGCTTCCAAGTATCATAGGAGGGAACAGCCATAAAGCTTGAAAAGGTTCAAGAAAGAAAGGGGTTGCGGTCTTTTTTAGGGAAGATTGATTTTTTCATTTGATTAATATCAAATGTCACAATCACTGTGTGACTAATCACCATGATTCTTAAAGAGAAATCAGATTTTGAGTGGAATTCCCAAAGAATAGTAGCTTCCTATGAACTAAAGATGGCCCTCTTCAAAACCCGAGCGCTAGTTAGCCTAGAATTTTTCAAAGGCTTTCTACTCTATGAGAAAATTTCCCAACATAATATAGTTCCTATGCTTACACAAAAGAATGAGGGATAAAATGAAGAGCATTCTATTGCATTTCATTCAAGGACACTTAAAGGTTTTGAAGCCATTGTGCGAGGATAAATCACATAAGGTAAAATTGTCAATTTCCTTAGAAAGTTAATAGCCAAGTTTGGCCAGCTCAAAATTGTTATATCTAAAAATGTCGTAGTTGTCGTGGAATTAGAAACATCAGATTTTTCTATCATATTTAGGGTTTTCCTAAAGGGTTCATCAAGTTATTACCCACAAGGGAATGGGTTAGCAAGATCAACCCACAAAAACCTAATTAGATTAAACAAGTGCATTGGGTCAAAAAGAAAGGATTGACATAAATATCTATGAGTTGCTCTGTGGGTGGACAAAATTACTCCCAATTAGATTTTAAAGATCTCCCCTTTATGAGTTGGTGTATGGAAAAAAGATAGCAATATCCATTTCCATAGAAATTCCTACTTCACAACTACTGAAAGCCCTGAAGATTCAGAAAAATGGTGAAATGGAAGTACGACTAACACAACTCCCCAAAATAGAGAAAGATAGATAAAAGGCTCATGGGGCCATGATCAATTTCTAGTAGAAAACCAAGAAAAGGTTTGAAAAAAGGACTTCTAACCTAGAATTCAAAAAAGGGAGCTTAGTGCCAAAGTATGATGAACATACTACAAAACCAGGGCAACACACAAAATTTGAAGCACTAAGGGAAGGACCTTTCTGAATCAGTGCATGCAAAGTAAAGAATGCGTACAAAATTGAAGATATGGAAGGAAATGCTTTGGGAATACCAATGAACGGTATTTATCTGAATATTTTCCATTAAAATGCACAATTCTTTGAAAATTTGAATAGTTGTGTACTATATGTAAAAACATTGTAAATATTTCAAAAATTTTAGAATAAAGCAACATCTAGAGGAACTAAAGAAACAAAAAATGTTGTATTATATTATATTCATTGAGTATTTACATATAATGTATGGCCCAAGGTTCAAAATTAAACATGAGGTTTTGTAAAGAAAAATCGAGAAGTAATGAGTAAAAAGAAGCAAAATGGAGGCAATGAGTAAAAAACAGTAAAATTAAGCCTCCAGCCATTGTGTCAAAGGAAAGGGCTCATCATCGGGTTCTTATTCTTCTTTTTCTTCTTCTTCTTTTTCAGTGTCTTTATTTGTTAGGATGCAAAAAGAGGGTGAACACATAGCACACAGAGGCCACACAACATAGACCTAGGGTCTACTCTCCATGAATCTGCAACAGAAAGTTGAAGTTCTTCTTCTAGGTGATCCCTAGAACCCGCTCCATGCCATACACCCACAGTAGAAAACTAAACGCTGGTTGAGAAGAGCAACGATGCCTCTCAATATCCATGGTGGGGAAATTAGTTAAGAAGGGTAGCCAAGGTACATCTATCCCATAGTCCACATGCCTATAGAGGTCCATAGCACTCAAACTACCAATGTCAGAGATTCTCTATCTCTCAATCCCCTCCATTAGTGAAGTGTCAAAAACAACTCAAATATCCTAGGCTTGGACACATTCAGGTCTAGTAGTGAGGCCACGAACTGGGAAAGCACATTGTATTTTCTCCAAAGCTGGTTCTTGTTGGTAATGAAGTCTACACCAACTACCCACTTGAATGCTACCATGATGAGGGGGCCACATTTCTTCACCAAGAATTTGATTCGATCAATAGAGACCTCTCCTACGAAATAATGTTATGGTATGTGTGGAAGGAGCCGAATAGGGGTACCAAGGGAAACAAACATTATGATAAAGTAGCAAATTATGGAAGAATGGGGATAAGTAAAAGGATAGCTAACTCAAGAAAGTATATGTTTGAATGAACATTGCAAAAGGTAGCATACCTATATATAGAAAAGGTGAATCGATAAAGCGAAGCAACAAAATATTTATTTATGGATGGATGGCAATGAAAGTTTCTAGACATAATAGAGCAAGGTAGATAAATCATATGGAAGATTAGATGGAATGATTTGAGAAATAAATTTGGGTGTTGGGAGTAAATGCTCTCATATGCCAATTGTTGACATGTGTCCTTTGCCATCATCAACAGTATCTAGCTTACTAATGAGAAAAGACATGGATTAACATGCTAAAACTATGATAAATTAATCGTCACATCTTTTCAAGGGAACCTTGCATCATCTCAACATGTTTCGTATGATGAAAAGGATGCTTTTCAATGCAATAAATTTATTTGTAAAAGAGGTGGTGAGGAGAATGTACTAATTCAATTCTCATGACATTATCAACATTCCCAAGGGATACGAAGCTTATGTTCACACGTATTTCCCCAGTTTCAGCATTCAATGGACCACCAGTAATGTCGTAGTATTAATTGCATGCACAGGAAAGATAATTAATTGCATTCAAAAGTAGTTTTCTCTAAATAAGTGAAAGGAAAGTGGCCAATCAATGCTCTCTACAACTTTCCCATACAATCCTAGAAGAAGCATTTACCTCTAGTAGGAAAGCTATAGTTTCAAAAAGAATGCTTGGTTACATTGATATTTTTGGGCGTTGCTTGTTCACTAATGCCCCAACATGAGAGGAATGAAATTTGAGCATTGTAGAAAGGTCCAACCAAATTAGCACATTCAAAGAGAGGCGGTAGAAGACATCACTGAAATTTTTTTTGACCCTCAGTTGTCCACCAACCTACAAATCTTTGGGAATGTGTGTTTTAGAGGATGCTAGAACATGAACCATCATAGGATTTTGTGTTTCAGCTGTGGAATAGTGGTTTAACATAGTTTATGCTACTTGTTGTGCATCCATGCCTAGAGTTGGTTGATGCATGTGTTGGTTATTTTTTTAAGAACTAAACTGATCTCTAGAAATACCTATGGATTTTGACTTTCCAATTATCAGTAATTCTAAAGGGATTGA
The DNA here is from genome assembly GCA_007258455.2 of Sequoia sempervirens. NCBI lineage: Eukaryota > Viridiplantae > Streptophyta > Pinopsida > Cupressales > Cupressaceae > Sequoia > Sequoia sempervirens. The sequence continues at coordinate 140,386,640 of VDFB02026320.1, read as the reverse complement.
CCAATGAACGAATAGAGGTTGCTAAAATTCTATTCCTACTCTTTGGGCTTTGTAAAACTTGGGAGGGTGATCCCCAAATGTATACTTAAATACTTTTCACAAATACAATCAAATATATTGTTAATGAAAAATATCTCTCATGATACCACTCAATAATATGCATCAAATAAGTTGGCAGCTTACATATCAATGTTATATGTATCGAGTATGAGAGAATAGACATTGAAAAAAAAAAACAATAGTATCCCCTTGAGATTCTATGATTTAAAGATTGAGTAGTAAATGATTCAACATTGAAAGTGTAACATAAATACCCTGCATGAACCAGTGTCTATCCGAAGCACACATTCAATTTTTTCAGAAACTGATCAAGGATCGGAATGAATCCGATGACACAGATGATAATTATTTATGGACCTTATATTTTGATGGTGCCGAATGCAAAGTTGGTTTTGAAGTGAGCATCTTATTAGTGTCTCCAATAGGATTAGAGACCTACAGGTCATACCATTTTTAGTTCTTATGCTCCAACAATGATGTTGAATATGAAGCTCTGGTTCATGGGTTAATTGTAGCAGAACAAGTAGACGCATGGAGGATACAAAATTTTGGAGATTCAAAACTAGTGGTAAGCCAGATCCCTAGACAAACAATCTAAAATAATACAAGGATGAAATCTTACACACACAGGATATGGGATCTCATCAAGAGTTTCAAAGCTTTCAACATACAAGTAGTTCCCTAGTCAAAAAATAGTATTGCCAATTAGATTGTTTCTATTAATCCATAATTTGAACTAGATTGTGACCTAACGAAGAAGAGCATGGTGCAAATCATTTTCTAACCCTCAATTCTCGACAATGATCAAAATTGGAAAGTTCTAGGTAATGACATTCAAACAGCTTCTGACTATCCACCACTAGAGATGGACTTTCTTGAAGATGCAAGGAATGGAAAACAAAGATTTTTTGAGGATTTAGGGGGTCATGAAGAACTTGACATCAGAAGCAATAGAAAATTGAAGGTTGGGAGGGGAGTTCCTTGCAAGGACAAGAGAAAGCTGAAGGATCTATTCTTCAAGTATGATCTTAGAAGGTACGACCCAAGCATACTTCAATGTATCATTGATTTAGCGAAAGGATCCAATCATACCCAATAGAAACAAAGGTTAGTCAACCCAAAGGTTAAGCCCTCAATGGAACAAGAACTCACCAAGTGGCTCAAATCAAAGATCATATGCCATGTGCCACTGATGGAGAAAATTTTATCAACTATAACCAAATCAGGGATGTGCTCCCTATTAGATAATTTTTCAAAATGTAATCAAGTCCATGTGAAGGAGTCTGACAAATGTAGGATGATGTTTACCACTAAGTGGGGAACATTTTCATATTCAAATATTTTGTTGAAACTCTCTAATGCTAATGAAAATTTTCAATGGGAAATAAACATTGCTTTAGAAGGGTTGATCACCCAGCCTTTATTCATAGATTTAGGCAACCTGATAGTCTTTTCCAGATCAAAAGATGATCATTTTAACCATCTAGAAAAGGTTTTCTAGAAATACCAAGAGTTCAATAATTCTTTAAATCCAAAAGGATGTTCCTTCAGAGTGCCTCAAATAAACCTTCTTGGCTTCCTAGTATCGAAGGAGGGAACAACCATAAATCCAAAAAAGGTCCAAGCAAGAAAGGGTTTGCGATCTTTACTAGGGAAGATTTATTTTGTCATTAGATTCATATCAAATGCTGCAAGCACTGCATGACTGATCACCATGATTATTAAAGAGAGACAACATTTTGAGTGGACTTCCCAGAGCATAGTAGCTTCTGATGAACTAAAGATGACCCTCTTCAAAACCCTGACACTAGATAGACTAGAACTTTTCAAAGGCTTTCTGCTCTGTGAGAAAAGTTGCTAACATAATATAGTTCTTGTGCTTACACAGAAGAACAAGGGATAAAATGAAGAGTCCTATTGCATTCTATTCAAGGAAACTGAAAGGTTTTGAAGCCATTGTGTGAGGATACATCACAAAAGGAAAAAAATGTCAATTTCCTTAGAAAGTTAATAGCCATGTTTGGCCGCCTCAAAATTGTTATATCTAACAATGTCCTAGTTGTTGTAGAATTAGAAACATTAGGATTTTTATCAGATGTAGGGTTTTCCTAAATGCTTCATCAAGTTATTACCCACAAGGTTCTCTCGAGAAAAACCCATAAGAAGTAATGAGTAAAACAGAGCAAAATGGAGGCAATGAGTAAAAAATATTAATGTTAAGCTTCCAGCCATTGTGTTGAACAAAAGGGCTCATCATTGGGTTCTTATTCTTCTTATTTTTTCTTCTTCTTCTTATTCTTTTTTAGTGTCTTTATCTATCAAGATGCAAAAAGAGAGTGAAAACATAGCACACGCTAGCCACACAATGTAAACCTAGGGCCTACTCTCCATGAATCTGCACTAGAAAGAGGAAGTGCTTCTTATAGGTGATCCATAGAACCCATTCCACACCATACTCCCACATCAGAAAAGTGGATGTTGGCTGAGAAGAGCAACGGTGCATCTCAACATCCATGGTATGGATATTAGTCAGGAAGGGCAGCCAGGGTACATCTATCCCATAGTCCACATGCCTACGAAGGTCCATAGCACTCAAAATACCAATGCTGGCAATGGCCAATTGCACTATCTCACTAATCCCCTCCATTAGTGAAGTGTCAAACATCTTCTGGCAGAGCTCAATTATCATAGGCTTGGACACATTATAGTCTAGCAATGAGGCCACGAACTAGGAAAGCACATTGTAGTTGCTCCAAACCTAGTTCTCATTGGTAATGAATTTTTCACCAACTACCCACTTTCATGCTACCATGTCGAGGGGGTCACATTTCTTCACCAAAAATTTTATTTGGTTAGTAGTGAGCTCTCCTACGAATCAGTGTTGTGGTCTCTGTGGAAGGAGTTGAATAGGGGTACAAAGGCCAGTAGACATTTTGATAAAGCAATGAATTATGGTAGAATGGGAATAAGAAAAAGGATAGCTAACTTAAGAGACTATATGTTCGAATGAATGTTGTAAAAGGTGGCATAGTTATATATAGAAAAGGTGAACCAACAAATCCAACAAATGAAATATTTATTTCTAGTTGGATGGCAACATAAGTTTTCAAAAGGAATGTAGAGCAAGGTAGATAAATCATACAAAGGATCAGATGGAGTGCTTTGAGAAATAAATTTAGGTGTTGGGAGTAAATTCTCTCATACTCCAATTGTTGACATGTGTCCTTTGCCATCATCAACACAAACTAGCTTACTAATGAGAAAAGACATGGATTAACATGCTAAAATTATGATAAATTAATGGTCACATCTTTTCAAGGGTACCTTGCATCACCTCAACATGTTTTGTATGATGAAAAGCATGCTTTTCAATGCAATAAATTTATTTGTAAAAGAGGTGGTGAGGAGAATGTACTAGTTCCATTCTCGATACATTCTCAACATTCCCAAGGGATATGAATCTTATGTTCACATGTATTTCCTTGGTTTCACCATTCAATGGACCAATAGTAATGGCATAGTCTTAACTGCATGCATAGGTAAGATAATTAATTTCACTCAAAAGTAGTTTTCTCTAAAGAAGAAAAAGGCAAGTGGCCAAGCAAAGCTCTTTGTAACTTTCTCATACAATCATGGAAGAAGCATCTACCTTTGGTAGGAAAGTTGTAGTTTCAAAAAGAAGGCCTAGTTACGTTGATATTTTTGGGCGTTGCTCATTCACTAATGCCCCAACACCAGAGGAATGACATTTGAGTGTTGTAGAAAGGTCCAACCTAATAAGCATATTCAAAGAGAGGTGGTGCAAGACATCACTGACAATGTTTTTGACCCTCAGTTGTCCACCAACCTAAAAATCTTTGGAAGGTGCATTTTAGAGGATGCTAGAACATTAACCATTAGAGGATTTTGTGTTTTGGCTTTGGAATAGTGGTTTAACATAGTTTATGATGCTTTTTGTGCATCCTTTCCTAGAGCTGGTTGATGTGTGTGTTGGTTTTTTTTTAAGAACCAAACTAATCTCTAGAAATACCTATGGATTTTTCCTTTCCAATTATCAGTAATTCTAAAGGGATTGGCCAACAAACGAATAGAGGTTGATAAACTTCTATTCCTACTCTTTGGGCTCTATAAAACCCAAGAGGGTGATCCCATAATGTATACTTAAATACTTTTCACAAATACAATCAAATACATTGTTAATGACAAATATCTCTCATGATACCACTCAATAATATGCATCAAATAAGTTGGCAACTTACTTATCAATGTTATATGTATCAAGTATGAGAGAGTAGACTTTGAACACAAAACAACAACAATAGTATCCCCTTGAGATTCTATGATTTAAAGATTGAATAGTAAATGAATCAACACTAAAAGTGTAACATAAATACCCTGCATGAACCAGTGTATTTATCCCAAGCACAGAGTCAATACCATTCTATATAACATGATAATAATTTATACAATAGCACCTATAACCCCAAGAAATCTCGCATTACAACATTCCTCTATGGCATTTAGGATTATTACTTCTTATGAATATTCTAGCACACAGTTCTTATAAGTAATTAATCTCATACAAGAATTTACATCAATTCATTGAATCAATAAGCAAGCATGAAACTAAACATCCATTAGGAAATGATAGAGACAAATGAAATAAATCACTAATTTTCTTTCAATCATTACTCATAATACACATACAAGGAGAGACAATAACCATAAAACTAACATTAATCTGTATTATAAATGCTATATCATTATTAGTCTTACATGCATAAGTGTGAACTCCAAAAGAAACTTAAAACAAAGACTCTAAAACTTGCTTTGTATTATCTTGACAAACTAACAGTATTAACTCAAAAAAAAATTCCAACTCCCTCGCTACTAGTTCTAAATTCCTTCTTATAGAGATGAAGGAACAAACAAGCCTCAGACCAGATAGCACACATGTCATGATCCCATTGGACCGCTTGCAACAATATTCCTCTTTCAGTTATACTTGAGTCTTCAGGTGGAGCAAATAAACATGAGGCAAAATTAACCTCAACTCTTTGTGGAAAATAGGTCCCACCTCAAAAAACATCATTAGTTTGTTACAGAAGTTACAAGATATTCCCCTTGTGTTCAAAATGCCAACAATGGGAGAATCAAAACAACAAAACTTATGAAGCAAGGCAAGAAAAGAAGAATAAAGTCAAAATTTATTAATCCACATTAGCACCACGTGCTATTCATTTGAAATTAAGGAGAGAATAACATTCTACCATGTTACACCAAATGCCTAATCTGTATTGCATTTGGGCTATGCATTATTCCTCTCTTGTCCATTATTCTCCTCATTCACTGATCCTCACATAGATTCATTTTGTGTATTTCTCCAACCAAGTGTTGTATTCCTCCTTAGTGGGACATTTAATATTCAACAAATCTTGCACCTTAGTAATGTATTGAGAGTACCTTCCATCAATAAAATCTTGGCCTCCTTAACAAACATATACATTTTTTATTCAATTTCCACCATTGTGTCAATATTTGAATTGAGCAAGATGTAATTAGTGACAGACAAGGTCATCATAGCTACTCCCAACATTCCTCCCAAATATGTCTTCTAGGTGTCAAATGGATGTAGTTCACCATTTGGACTCAATATTTGAGGCATACCACATTCCTCCATCTCCTTGAATATTTTCAATTTACTTTGGAGCTATATACCTAACTTTCCATGGAAAGTAGTTATCTCATTTATTAAGTCAATAGTTTTCAAGATGTTAGGAATATTTGTGGGTGCCTCGGGGTCCTTATTCATTTTTGGCCTCATTTATTTCAAAGCATTTACCCTAGCAATCCAATTATTCCATTCATTCTTGAAGGCCTCCTATACTTGCAGATACTTTGTATTTGCCTCATGAATATTCTTATATGTGGACCAAAAATCATTAGCCTTGTGGACCAACCTAGTCACTCTATACCTTAGCACATCCTCAAAAATTTTATTGGCCACCCTAATTGTTTCTAGTTTGGCCTACTTGACACTTTCCTTCTCAGCTCAGTTAACTTTTCTTTCAAATCATCAATTCTTAGGGCCAAAGTCTCCCTATCTTGTGTAGACATATCAAATCAAGAAGAAGAAGAAGGTTGAGTCATTGTTTTCTAAGTAGCTTAAATAGTGGCTCTCATTTGATTCAGCTCATTCAAGGCCTTATTATATTCCTCAACCAAGGATTTTTTTTTTTTTTGAGAAATATTTGTAGTATCCACACTAAGAATTGCAACATTTGCAGTTAACTCAGCTGCTTGGATAGGAGTTATGCCAGTAGCTCTCTTAACCACTAGTGAACCAATAACTTCTTCAATAGGCCTAACAACCTCATGTTTACTAGTATTAGGTTCTATAGAACAAATTGCAAGAGTATGTAACTTCGGACTATATCTAGAACCAAATACTTTATCCTCAAATTGATCCTCAGATAACAAAGCATGAGGATCTCTCCTAGCTACATCATATGCTATGGCAGTAGTGATAGTACATCTTGATAACAACATGATTCCACTACCTTTAACAATCCTTCAAGCCTCAGTGGGAGTAATGGCTACAATTTTAGCCTTGATTTTCTCTTCTACTTTCTCAGCTCCCTCTTAGTGAGAAGGTTCAACATTAACTTAGGTTGATTCAAGTCTCTCTTTTATTTCCTTACTCCACTATTAAATCATAAACTCCTGAAATTCTTTGGTTTCAAAAATTTATCATTAGCCAAAAACTCATCACACTCCCTAATCCTAGGATCATCATCATTTTCTTTGTCATACTACCACTTGACAACCCTGCCAGGAGGAACATCTGAACTATGAATTTCTTCCATATGAGGAAGGGGAAATCTTTGCTCCAACTCCTCATTTCTTGGAACATGTTCTGCCATTTGTTCCTCCTTGACCTCCTAAACATCCAAAGGCTATTCTAGGATATCCATATCTTGTTGTTGTCATTATTGTTCTAAGAGGACTTGGGATTTATCTACAACCTCCTTTACCTTCACCTTAAACTCACCAGATTGACAATCCCTTATCATAGTAAAGGCCCTCTCCAAGGGGTTTGAAAATACATTGTATGGACTGATGTAGAAGGAATTCCTTTTCATAATCTTCTCCTCAAGGTTTGTCATAGTCATCCATTCTCTTTTCCTAGCCATGACATCCTCATCACTTGTCAGATTTCTTAGTACATAATCTCTATATAAAAATTCATGATGTATGATGCATAAGCCCTTTTGTCTTCTTCTTCCTACCACAAGACTTTCTGGATCAAAAAATCTAATCTCATCTATAGGCATTTTGAGATTATTTACCATAATGCCAAAATTTTCATACCCCTCAGGGGCAGTGATCTTGGAACAAGAAAAAGTGCATTGGGGATGTATTACAATTCCCTTTTTGCATTTTCTAAAAATTTCATAATCCATGACATCAATTTTCCACATGAGCTCCATGAAAGCCAACCTATTTGAGACATACAAAGGTAAACAATGAGGTGCCACCTTAGCTCCATAAGCCTTGATCAAAGTATATTTAGAATGTAGAAATGAGTTAGCCTAATTATTTTTTGCTTTAGAGCCTGGTACATCCTTTGGGCACATAAGAATTTTGATTTATGGAAAGTCTGAATCTAGGTGCTACACCCAATGACTCTAAGATACCATATCTTACAACATTGGAAAACAAGATGTAGTTGGAATTGGAGAAATCTTGATCCCAAATGTATGTCCAAATTTGTTCAGGGATAACATTATTTTCATTGTCTTTAATCTTCAGATTTAATTTCCTTTTCCACTCATAATCACCATCCCATAAGAGCATATGTGTCAATAAAGAGTAATGGGGAAAATACAAATGGAGCACCTCCTTTTTCAAATTGAAAAAGTCCTCATGCATTCATTCAACAATAAAGTTAGCATAATCAAAACCAATGTTTTGATTATAGTCTTGTATATCTACCACCATCACCAATAAATCAGGAGCTATCCTAACCTCAAAATCCCAAGCTAGCACTTGATTTAAACAATACTAAGTTTTTTTGAAATAATCTTCAAATTCTTCAAACTCAAAAGGCTCAACATCCTTAGCAGTAAATTTTTCCCTTCTCCTTCTGTGTCACACAAGCAGTACTTCTTTGAATGCAAATTTTCTCTTTTCATATTCAATATACAAGTCAGCATGTTTGAACTTTGTAGTATAATTAGGATTTAACCCAAATACATCTATCATCTTATCCTTTATCACCTCCAGAATTATATCACTATTCTCACTTTTGATTGTCCTATCAATAGGATTATAGTGTCTTGCTAGATCCATCATTAAATCAACCTCTACAAACATATTCAAAACCACCAACCTCCCAAGGTTCAACCTCCATAAATAGCATGTGGGCTTACTCGAATTTTTCCTATTGAAAGAATACCGAAACAATTGCCATCCACTCTAGGGTTGGGGTTTTTCACCAATTTTTCCAGCATTATCAATTAACCTAGTGGTCACAATAACTTGTATTGTGGGCCTTTTACCAATTCATGACCCTCCTTCTTTGACACCTTTAGAGGCCTCTTGCATAAATTTTTTCATTTCTTTCTTTGCAATTCTGGACCTAGTGGAAGCCGCAGGGGTACTTGGTGAAGGGTTATACATTGTCACTAGCTTAAGCTTAATCTCAACTAAAGCATCATGGGTTTCAAGTCTTTTAACCCTCTTCTATTTTGGTTTCCTTTCTAGTCTAACACTAGATTCACTAGGCTCCGGGTCACTCATGCTTGTAATGTGAATGGAACTAGGGTTTATAATTTTTTACAGCCAAATAAAACCCTTCACAATTATGATAGGAAAAAACACTACTATTAAACATGACACCTTTCCTCACAATTTATACAATGCTCAATCATCAAATTGAAACTACCATAAATGACTAAAATGCTAATTCCCCCAATTTTCCTACCAAATTTCTATGGCATTCACCTTACTACTTCAAGTAGAAGGAGATATCAATTTTTCTTACCCGAATGAAAGCAGTGTCACTCTGGTTACTGATAACTTCTAGAGCGTTCCTCACAATTTATTTTTCTTCTGGTATTCTTTCCATTAGCCAATGAATTTGAATGCACGATCAACCAAGTATCTACTTTTTGTTATAGCTGAAAGAGAAGTGTGTCACCATTAATACTTGATAGTAAGATCACGCGAGCGAAATAAAAATTAGCCATCTAGGTTTAAACCTTGATTGTTGATCCTTCAGCTTTAAAACTACATCAATGGTTATTAATCCATCTCACCACCTTCCTCTTTGCTTTATATGAAATCTTTCATGATTTCGCCATGTTGCCTCTTCTTGTAGTGCTTGTCACCTATCACTAATTTACTTCATTCTCATCTAGCTTTATCAGCAATGCAAGTGTTTTATGCGATAAAATCTCAACCCTTAGATCTACTACCAGTTTCTCGATCACATTTATTTCCATCGATCCTCGCTAAATAAACTTTGCACCTTGGATTTTATCAATGACAAGAGATGAAAATGCCATATTTTGACATGCACACCTACATAAACAATCAATGGCACAAAATATATCACAAATAAAATGTATTCAGGTTAGTGAGAGAAACCTTCTTAAAAGGAACCTTATCGCTCATCGCTCATCCTCCTCATAAGGTTTGCAAGAAATTAGCAATAAGATATTATCGTAATATCATTACATATCACACATTGCTAATCAATAACTTAGTGCTCAAAACCAATCTGTGAGAAGCGATGTAGTTGGAAACTCATCTCCTCGCTCATCGATGATTTACAACAATCACCTCATAACACATTTGTGATAAGCGATGAAAAATATGATCATAAAGCCAGAGGGAATCGTTCATCACTATTTACAAATAAAAGTTCGAGGAGCAATTAATGATGAGAAATATTAAAGAGGTATCACCTCATTGCTTGTCGTTGATTTAAGAAACACATTTCAAAAGTGGTCAATGATGAGCAGTAAAGATAGAAGGTTGATTGAACTTAAGTGAAAACCTTTAGCCATGTGCTCATAAGTTGTTTTAATGGAGGGGACTTCCTAGGATGATACAATAAATAGAAAGGACTTAAAAACCCCAAAACCATTATAACAAAAAAATTTGGATTTATAATTAGGGAACCAGTTGCTCGATAATAAAATTAGACACAAAAATTATTAAAAAGTGACCAATAGCGAGCAATATGGAGTCAACAACAAAATAGAACATTTAAGTGCTTTAAGAAAATGAATCTTAAAACCCTCCTAAATGCAACAAGGCTCTAAGATAGGATATGTGAATTAAGGTTCCATTAGCATGTGCAAATTTTTTTAACAAAAATACAAAGGCCATTGAGAGTCATGGGATCAAGATTGCCATTTCTACCAAAGCTATATGAGATATGTTATGTTTCCCTATGAGCTCGGGTGTTGAAAATTTTGATGAGGAGCAGATGAATGCCCTAGGGGAAGAAATGTTCAGGCGAACAAATTTCTATGAGGATGAGACAAAGGATAGGCTGTAGAGAGGACAAATTCGTTGGCCCCTTTCACACAAGAAATTTAAGAAGGATACACAGTCTGTATTCTTAATGTTGGCTTGGGTTTTTGGTTTTGACAATGATGAGAAGGTCAACCCTTTCCAATTTTCCCTAGGCCTTATGCTCAAAAGGGAAAAGGTTCTAAGGTATTATGATTTTTCTTTAAGATAATAGCTAGGAACATCAGAGAAGAGTTGAAGAATTACCATACTAAGTCCAAATTTAAGTATTCTTATGTTCTTGTTCATTTTCTTTTACACCAAAATTTTGAGTGGCTGGGAGGGAATGTACCAGTGTCTAGACTATATGAAAAGGGTTGTCTCTAGCCAGTTTTTGTATGGACCCCTATGCTTTCAAAGACAAAAGATTATTATTGATTTGTGGATAATTTTATGAGGCCAGTAATCTAGGATTTGTTGCCTTGCCACATTGGTCATTTATCTTAGGACCTGTTGTAGGATGGGTAGAAAATACACCTATCCCATTAGATTATTTCTTAGGTTTCATGGTTTTCCCAAAGAATTTTTTCGAATCCCCAAATTTGTAACTAGAATGGCCTTTGCACTAGGAGCATACCACCAAGTATCTATCATTGATAGGGTTTGTGGCACCTGAAGGAACAAAACAAACCTTTATGATTTTCCTCTCATGATTGCTAAGAGCTGGGTAATACTGACTAAATGGAAGGTTGGGGATGAGATCACAAATTTACTAGCGGCTTTGGGTTTTGTCATCATTTGTGACAAGTGGGATTATAACCTAAACAGGGTTTTCATTTTAAGAAATGAGGTTAGGGAATATTTACAAACAAGAAGGAACCCAGGTTGAGAAAGCCCAAAGGTATACATTGACCTAGCTCGCATTCTAGAAGAGTAGCCAAAATGGTTAAGTTTTTGTGAGTCATAGGCAGAGTGTCAAAGGAATTTTCTAATGGGAAAGTCTCTTAATATGCAATTGAAGAAAAGAGGTTGGTCAGAAAGAAAGAAGTCTAACTTCTAGAGGTTCCGATAAGAGATGAGATGTCTAGGTACCTTGTTCGGTAACTTTCTGCTCAATGATGAATTTGAGGATTTATATGACATGGAGGTTGATTCTGACAAGAAAAATCCTGAGAAGAGTCATGAAATCGATGAAGGAAGGGTTCCACCTCAGGCTTCTAGGCCATGGGAATTTGACAGCCAGAGAGATTTGAGGCAAAGGGGTTCACAAGCTCCGTCTACCTCCGGTGCCCAAAATAAAGAAAAAAGGACCCGATAGTCTCCCAGATCATCTGCTGTAGCTATTGAAGGTCAAGTTTCAGGAAACTTTGCAGCCATAGGATCAGAACACACTTGTTCTAGTCATATGAAACAACTTAGAAGGATCCAAGATTTGGGTGCTCTCGATGTGTTGATCTGACAAGAAGAAGAAATTATGCCTGTCCTACAAAATGTTTCATCCACCATGGTTCAGGTAAGTTTTTCTCCCCTTCTTCTTCATGTTTCTAGATCCTTTGTCAACCCCTTATGTCCTCTTGTGGAAAGGAATCCTCCATTGTTGACCCCTGAACTGATAATTCTAAATGTTCCCCCTACCATTTTAAATGAATCCACTGAGACTATCTCGTGTACTAAAGGAGCATCATCTGCTACAACCGTTGTTATGTCATTAATTTCACTATCAAGGGACCCTATTGGATCCGCTAAAGTAACTAATTCTCCTATTACTTCCAGGCCATCCACTAAAGGGAAGGTGCCTCTCCATCAACCTATTTTTGTTTTTACCCGTACTAGTTTTTCCCCTCCTCAATTTGGCATTTTGCCCTTTTCCATGATCATGCTACCTTTTGCATCCCCTCATGCTGACACATCTGAAGTTCCCCTACCATAACCCTTTTTGGGCTTCCCCCTGGTACTTCCATTGTAGCATAGAGTGTGAATGTCCCTCAGACCCTTTAGGGCCATTTTGATGCTACCAGATAGGCTCGAAAGGCTAGAAAGAAAAAAAATAATGTCAAAAAATACTGAGAAGCCTGCTATAAAGAAGATCGAAGCCTATTTCAATGAGGAGAAAAACTCTCTACTTATTACCACTATGAAGCCGCTCATCTCAAAGCCTAAAGGACAAATACAGATGGAATATTACCACAATTATGCTATGGGTCTGAGTGAAACTTTCCTGCATGATAAAGTGGTCCTAGCCAAAGCCACAGAGAAGATGGTATATGCTAACTATGAGAGGTTGGATAGGAAATTAAAGAAGCATGAGGTGGAGTTGGAAAATGTGAAAGAAACAGTATATAGATTGCAAAATGAGATCTGAGCCAAAGAAGCTAAAGTGACCCATGTGAGGAAAATTCAAGGTCAGCAAAGAGATGCCTCTAAATTGCTTGCGAATGTTTGGAGGGAGAAAGTTTAGCTTCACACTAAAATAGAAAGTTTAAAGAGAAAAAAATGATGTCCAATCATGAAACTCTAATGATCTTTAGAGGATTCAAGTAGAAATAGAAGAGCCAAGACAAAAATTCAGAAGATGAAGTTCTAAATTAGCAAATGCTCTTAAGGAAAATGGACAAATGGAAGAAAATACAAGGGAAAGAAAGGCTCAATTTAACCAAGAGTTGGGTGTTGTATGAGGGTCTGGACCCCTCCCTATAATGAAAAGGTTGATTTCTATGCATTAGGAGTGGATCACAGGTAGTGTTATTGTTCTAGGACCTGTCTTACAGTTTCTAAGGGATGTTTGTGAACTAAATATCAAGGTCAAGCCGGCGTTGATCACTTCATGCCAAAATGTTCATCCTAAATGGCAGATTCCCAAAGTTTCATCTCCTAATTGTGCATTTCCCCTAACCAGAGCATGGGAAGAGAGGGGATTCCCAATCAATGGATCACCTCCATCAAAGCCAATGAGATTATTGATTTTCATAGGGTTGCAGCAAAATGTAAAGAGTGTCAGATAGTGTTGAATAAGTAGGCCATTGAAATCAAGGACTTCAAAATCTTGGCTAGTTTCAGTCTGCCTCCTTTTCTTTCACCAGATGAAGATGCACTAATGACAGAGTAGGTCAATGATGCAATTCAATGTAAGATCTAGGCCTTAATGAAACATCCAAGTTAAAATGTCATGCCCAGAGTTGATGATGTTGAGTGAGAGATCTATCCTCTTTCTCGGCTTTATTATCGCCTAGGTGTGGTTTCTTCTAGATGGGGGTGCATCACTTTTAAGGATTATTTTTTATCTCAAGCAATCATATAGGTAGATCTAGACCCATGTCCTACAAAATGATGCAGATTGGGAGGCTTAGCATGTCACTCTCATCAAACTTTAAGAAGAACCAGAGGCCTAGCTTTGTATCTCCATAGAACGAAGACCCCTGTGAATCGTCAGAACTCTAAAGCATTTTTTCCTTAGTCATTTTCATTTTTGACTAGTGAATTTTTTTTAGTTTTGGGTGCACTCATGCTCGAGGAGAATTGTCAAAAAGGTGTGCAATGCACCACATGGTAGTTGCATAGATTTCATCTCTCATCTTCCTTTTGAGAGAAAGTTTGAAATACATGTTGAATCGTCAAGAATTTTCTTGGGAGCTATATTTATGAGCTTGGAAGTTTCCACCTAGTTGAGATGTCACCTCTTCATTGTGGGTAGATTGCATCTCTTATGGAGTAAATATGTTTCAGGAGTTTGTTAGAGTTGGTTGGCCTTTTACTTTTCTTGATATTCATGATGAAGTTTTATGTTGGTTCCTCAGGATGATGTGATTGGTCAACTAGACCTCTTTCTAGGCTGTTATTTCTAGGATTTGATCATCTACGAGCCTCTATCTTTGCTAAAATATCTAAATGAAATTAATGCAACAGTTGATAATTAATGAGAAAATATCATTGCAACCTAACCAAAGATCTACGACTAGAATGCAAGCTATTGAGTATCAACATTTGACAGTAATTACTTCTATATTGAGGTGGTGTTTTCTTCTTTTGACGACTATATAAGGAGAGTGATGACACAATGGGGGGTTGGATTACAAGTTATAGTTTCTTTGCTAAGAAAAGTTTCTTTAGTTTTCTTAGGGTTTTTAGAATTATTTTCAGAAGCAAGTTGTAGAACTACTTTACTTTGGCATGTTATATCTATTAAGGTTTAAACTATTGTCAGATTGGCATCCAACCTCTATTTCAAATTTCATTTGATATTTAAAAGCACAAACTATTGAGGATAATTTGTTGATACTATGCATGTATGTACTTTTTCAAGCTTTCTTTCTTTATATTATCATTCTGAATGAAACACTATGTCTTGTAGGCTATATCTACATAGTTTAAGTAGTGGATTTCTATGTTGTATGCTTGTGTGATAGAGTAGTAGCTTAGGAAAACTGGACTATCATTGGACTTTTCTATTTTTTTGAAAGTTGTTATTTTATTGTATTGTGTTGTATTAGGAGTAAGAGTTTGTGTGATTTCTAAAATATTGTTCTATTTTTCTCACTGAATACCTCATAAGACTATTAGAGAGGCACAAGCTTTGATGATGAACAAGATCGAATGAGACTAATCAATAGGGTGAATGAAACCTACATCAAGGAATATTTCAAGCTCTTCTTTAACATGCAAGGCTATGTTAGGGTGCATTTTTTGTATCTTTTGGTGAATGGGTTTAGCATTTTCAGTGAGAACGATGTTGTGTGTGACAATTTTTGGATCAATTCCTATCATATCGGAATATTTCCAAGAAAAATTTCAAGAAAATCATGAAGCAAGGTTGTGGTATCCTCTTGATTTTCATCATCAAGGCACTTCCCAATCTTAATAACTTTGTCTTTATCATCTATTTTCATGTTCACATCAATTGTATCTCCTAAGGGGAGTGCATTAGATTTAGGAACTTCAGGATCATATGGTTCTTCAGTGATATCACTATCTTTTTGCTTGGTAATTATTATAGCACAATTAACCCATTTCATGGGAGTAGTAGAGGATGTGTTATCATAAACTCCTAACATTTGTTTTAGAGTTTCATCAATGTCAACATATTTCCATGATGGTGATAAGTTCATATAAAGTAATTTAGGATGTTTTATTGTGATATTGTGTTTCTGTTGACATATAATATTGTTAATGTTCAAAGATGTTCGCTGAGTAGCTTTTGTCATCTTAGAAAAGGAATATCCCAATCCAGTTTTTGTCTCTTGTGTATTAGGTTCTATAGGGACATGAATACCTTGTTCATGTTTTCCACATCTTTTTTGGTATATCCCAATTGTTTCACAAGTTCATATCCTTTTCCATAAAGTCTTTCCATTTCTTTTTCATTAGGCAAATGTTGATAATCTAGCTCATCAAAAAAATTTGTGTACGTGGTAGATTCTTCCAAAGTAGGGGGATAGATGTTTGAGAATATTTTTCTGAATTATAATTTGACATGACGGTTGGTTGTTCTTGTTTGTCATCTTTATTTGTGTGATTATATATTTTCCCATAAAGCAAGGTGTGAATTCTAAGGATCCCCAATCATCACCAAATAATTTAGACACCGATTCCTCATCATGTTTTTCAATTTCAAGAGGTTCTATATTAGGTGCTGGAATTAATGTATTCAAAGGACTTGTGGTTCCTTTTTCAAGGTGCAATCAACTTTCATGCTTGGGATCTATTTCAACTTGATAAATGTTGTTGTTATAGACATATTTCATGATATGATAAAGGGTCGAAGGCACTGCATTCATCTCATGAATCCATGGTTTTCCTAAAAGAATATTATATGAAAGAAAATAAGGTATGACATGAATAGGAGTTTTCATAGTAGCCACCCCAACTATAATAGGAAAAGTGATTACACCGAGAAGTTGCTTTGTTGCATTGTCAAATCCTTGAATGGATAAGGAATCAGGTTTTATTTGTGATTTTACAACACACAATCTATCAAGGAGATTCAAACTACACACGTTAAGGGTAGAACCATTATCAATGAGGGTTCTTTTGATACTTATTCAATTGAATTGAGCAATTATCATAAATGCTTCAATTTTTTTCACAATTCTAAAGGAGGGAGCTCATGTTGATGGAAAGTAATGCCTAGATTAACTTTATTCATTCAATGTATTAAAGCTACCACATCATTTGGAGTTGTACCAAGAGGAATCACAATGTGTTGGAAGGCTATTTGAAAGATAGTGTGATTATTTGGTGAATTCTGAAGTAAATAGCAAAGGGAAATCTTTGTAGCAGTATTCTTGAGTTGTTCAATAAGATCGTACTCGTTTGTGTGTGAGGGAAAGTGAGGAGCACTAGGAAGATTAAGTAAAGGTAAAGAGGGTGTTGTTGGTTGTGGTGATTGCAGATTGTTTCAGGTATTATATGTATGAGCAATAGTAGTATTACTAGATTGCTGCAACACATAATGTTTAGGTGGGTAAAGAGTAAAGTTAGGTTTATTGGAAATATGAAGTTTATGCAAGGGTTGGCAAAGAATGAGTTGAGGTTGAATCACATTAACATATTTATTTTTAGATTTTCCACAATGAACCTTAGTGGATGATGTAAGCGAGATGAAGTCCTGAAGGGCTTCATCTAGAAGTTCAAGGTCATCACAACTAAAAGGGTGTAGGGGTAAGTTATCGTTAATTGGTTTAGGCTTCTCATGGAAAACGTTACAGGCGTTAATGTTATTTGTTTTAGGTTGGTCACAACAAACCTTAGTGGATGACTTAGCTGAGATGAAGTCCTGAAGGGCTTCATCTAACAATTCAAATTCATCACAAACAAAAGGTTTGAGAGATAAGTTATCATTAATTGGTTTAGGTTTCTCATGGAAAGCTTTAGAGGATGAAGTGAGTGAGCAGAAGTCCTAAAGGATTTCATCTAACTTTTCTACATCATCACTACCAAGAGGCTTGGATGAGATGGTGTTTCTAAATTGAATCATTTGTTTGAAAGATTGGTTTGATGTTTCTATTTTTTGTTTTTATGTATTGAGGAATCTGATTTAAAAGAACTAGGAACTAAGTTGAAAAGGAAATTTGAAAAAATCTAATACTATCCATAAATGCCATGAAAGTAAATGATGCTTATGCAAATTATTTAGATATTATAGAAATTAATTGAACTTAAAACAAAAAATGAACAGCAGGAAATAGAAAAGTGCAAAGGAGGAAACTAAATTCTAGAAATACTAATGCAAAAAGTGCACTAGGACTGATTCGCCCAGGGTGGTGAATGAGTTGTAGGAGAGGTGTTTTTAAGTTTTTTCTGATTTTTTTGATGTTTTTTGATGTGTTTGAGTCTATACAATGCATATAAATATTGTAATTGCAGAATGTTAAAATGATTTGATGAAATGAAATGCAACAATGACCTCTAAATGATAGTTTCACTAATGCAAATTTTAGTAAGCCCTAGGATGCAAAAGCTAATGCAATTGAGTCCTAGGATGCAAATGCAACTTCAAATCAGAAAGATAATGTGCTCAATATGTAGGTTCACCAAAATGATCCAACAATTTTATGGTTGTATTCTATGTACTTCTCTTGCTCTTTTAGGAATTTTCACCTAAAAGGAGAGAGATAGAACCCTAAAATTGCAGTGGTTCACTCAAAATAAAGTATACAAGATGGAATTATGACTAAATGAAATGATCTAAATGCAACTAAGCAATGAAATTAACTCATTATGAATGCAAAACTAATGAAACATGCAATGTTTGAAAACACAATGGCGTTTGCAAAAGACCTAAAAAGATGAACAAAAATGCAAATAGAATCAAACATAAAGTTATAACTCAAGATGTGTGCACCTGTGAGATTAATGAAGAATGAAAATCACTTTGGAAATCTAGAAAAGTTAACTTTTTGGTTGACTGGGGCTCATTCGCCACCCTGGGTGAATCAGCCACAGGTTAGAGTTTTCTGCCCTGAAACTAGTTTCTACTCACTAGGTACTTGAATCTGCATATAACTATGACAAGCACCTCAAGTGGGACTCATTCGCCATCCATGGTGAATATTTCCTTTTTCAATTTCCTACAAATTTAGATCTCAGACCTCCATCTTGTCACCTGTACAACATTTTTTTGATGGGAATCTTGATTAGAATCTCAGAAAATACTTACAAAAAAGCTTAAAATTTGTTTTCTAATGGATGATTTTCCTTGGTCAAACCCCTAATTGGGTAATCCAACCTTGAATGGATAAAATCTACATAAAACCCTAGCCTTAAGTGTGACAAAGACTAGGAAAATTTGATGACAAAAACCTATTCTATTGTGCTAGAATAAGATGAAAAAATGTGATTTGAATGATGCAAGACTTAAATCTGAGAAACACTACAACATATGGAATGGATTTAAATGACATGTAAATGAAATGAAAACCTTAATCTCAAGATAGAGAGAAAATGGAAGATGGAATCACTTTGAAAACAAGTCTTTACATGTGATTTGATGGCTAGTTGCATCTCTTCAACCTAGATTTCTCCATGATTCACCATAGTCATCCATCATCAACTCTTTGTAATGTTGGATCTTGAATGAGAAGTGAGCTTGAAAACCTATGAAAACCTTAGTTTGCTATATTAAAGCCTCAACTTTGTTGTAGAAAATGCAAATGAAACTTATTGTGGAAGACTCCTAACAATTGAATTTTTATTTTTCTTTGTAAAAATGACTAAGAGATGTGAAAAATGACTTGAAATGAGTATTTATAGGCATCAACACCTAATTTTCCTATTATTTATACCTAAGAGGCCAACATCCATTGAAAAATTAAGTTGAATTGATGAAATTTCCACTCAAAATTGATTTTTTCCCTAAAAGGGACTCATTCGCCACTCTTGGTGAATGGGTCCCACTAGAGGGTACTCATTTTCCCAAGGTGGTGAATGGGTTCCACTAGTGGTTTTTGGAGATGGGTTTTCAGGATATGAGTGAATGAAGTTATGTTTGTTAGGATTTAGACGATTTCTAAAGTGAAACAAGCCTCTAGATAAAAAATAATTGGTCTTAGCGGCCTATAATTGTTGTTTTCAAGGATGAATAATGCAAGGGTACTCAAAAGTAGGTCCAAATTAAGTGTGAAATTGTGTCTTTTCTCAAGAATGTCCAATTTTCTACGCCACAGATACATTTTGGTGAACCCATCTTTAGAACATTTTTACTTCTGATTTCAAGTGCATTTGCATGTTAGGTTTAGTTTGCATCGACATTGCATTACGGGTATGTGCAAGATCATGATGGGCCAAAAAGTGGTGATATGATGGGTATGTGGCTGACGACTTTTTTTTACCCAAAATTGATGAAATGAAAAAGGTTTTAAAGGGATATTCTCAGCTTTCCATCAATATAAATTATGCTTTACTTTGAATTTAATAAATAATTATTATTCATTTTCTATTTGAATTATGACTAAAGTCCTGATTGATAGGCTAATTGAATAAAATCTATAGCTTTCAAACAATATCACATTTTTTGAATCTGAAACATGTGTCACATTCTATGCTTCGTATACTATAGGATTAAAAAAAAGAGTTGAATTTCATGAATTTTTGACCAAGTTAAGGTGGTCAGACATATGAGTTATTATATCTTTTAAAATTTGTAATAAAAAATTCATAATTAATTATCTACTTGGAAAAAAATTTATATAAAAATATGCATCACATTGGGACATGAGTCCTCTACTTATATCTAAAATATTATAAAAAAACATTACCATTTTATTGTGGTTAGGATGGTTAGACAGACACCTACTTCTTATTTTTTCCCTAAAATTTAAGTACTACTACATTGAAATTTTAAATTTTCACCAAGATTTTTTTTTAAATAAACCTAGTAGATTAGAAACTACATTCAATTTGATATAGATTCTATTCTTACATATTTTTGAAATAATATAGATAACTTATTCAAATTTTTATGTCAAGTTGTCTAACTCTAGTTTTTTTGAATTTTATTGCCACTTAAGGGCCTTTTTTTTCCATGATTATCCTGCACATACCCTTAGTTTTTCCATTGTTTTGCATCCTAGGGTTTTCAAACATTGCATTAGTGAAAGCATCATATCAACTTCATTATTGCATTTCCAATCATTCAAACTATTGCAATTCTATATTTGCACTTTATATTAGTAGTGTACAGACCTGGAAACATAGAAAAAACTCAAAAAAAAATAGATTTTTTTTCAAAAATACCCCTCTAGGGACTCATTCACCACCTTGGGTGAATTAGTCCTAGTACACATTATGCATCATTGTTTTCAAAATTTAGCTTCCATTTTTTCACTTTTTGTTTGTTATAGTTACTTTTTTGTTTATGTCTAGTTATTTTCTATTATATTCAAATCATTAGCTTTAGCATCATTTTAATTTAATGGAATTTATGGATAGCATTATATTTTTACAATTTTCATTTTTAGCATTAGCTTCTAGTTTATTTAGATTAAATTCATCAGAAAACACAAACAAAAACATTAACCAATCCAATGAACCAATCAAAACGATGATTCACTTTAGGTAAACTATCTCATCCAAACCTCTTAGTAGTGATGACTTGGATAGGTTAGATGAAGCCTTACAAGGCTTCCTCTCACTAAGTCCATTCACTAAGGCTTGTGATGATAAAACTAAACCAATTAATGAAAACTCATCCCCCAAACCTTTTATTAGTGATGACTTTGATATGTTAGAAAAAGCCCCTAAGGACTTCATCTCACAAAAGCCATCCATTAAGGTTTGTTGTGAGCAACCTACAACACAATATTTCAATGTAATTCAACCCCAAATTTTCCTTTATCCACCTTGACATCAACCTCAACCTCCACCTAAACCTGAGTTTACCCTTTACCCACCTATGCACAATGTTTTTTTCCCATACCGATTATAGTTGAAAATTTCCAAAACCAACCCCTACCTCCTTTCCTTGTCCTAATACCACACTACCTAGTTCTCCTCGATTACGAGAGTATGATATTATTGAGAAAATTAAGAGAAATCCCACCAAAATATCCCTTTGGGATCTTCTCCAAAATTCACTAAGCTATCATTCTATGCTCCAAACAACATTGCAAAAAATAGTGGTTCCTCCTGGTACAAACTCAATTGATGTAGTAGCTCTTATACAAGGAATGAATACAATGAATGTTGGAATTACCTTTCATCAACATGATCTCCCTTCGTTAGAATTAAGAAAGAAAAATGAATCCTTTATGATAATTTCTCAATATAATACAACAGGCATCAAAAGAACCCTTGTTGATCAATAATGAATTTTCCCTTATTGTGTGCAGTGTAAAGCTCCGAGATAGATTACGCATGGATAAATCACAAATAAAACTTGATTCTTTATCTACTAGGGGATTCAACAATACTACAAATCAATTGCTCGGTGTAATCACTTTACCTATCATAGTTAGAGTAGTTACCTTGCAAACTCCTATTCATGTCATTCCCTATGATCTTGCATACAATCTCCTTTTGGGAAGGCCATGGATTCATGAGATGGATGTGGTACCTTCGACCCTCCATTGAGTAATGAAATATGTCTATAACAACAAGATTTATCAAGTTTCAATAGACCCTGAGCCTAAAAGTTGATTACAGATTGAAAAAGGAACAACGAGTCCTCTAAACACTTTAATCCCAACATCTCACATAGAACCTCTTGATACCAATAAACAAGATGAGGACTCAATCTCTAAATTATTAGGTGAAAATTGGGGTACATTAGAATTCACACCTTCATTTATGGATGAATACATATTCACATGAAAATAGAATGAAAAACAAGAACAATAAACAATTATGACAACTCAAAATTTGGAAAAATCCTCCCCAACATCTACCTCATCTACTTTGGTAGAAAATACAACTTAAGTCACATGAAAATAGAATGAAAAACAAGAACAATAAACAATTATGACAACTCAAAATTTGGAAAAATCCTCCCCAACATCTACCTCATCTACTTTGGTAGAAAATACAACTTACACAACGAATTTTGATGAGATAGATTATCAACACCCACCTGATCCAACGAAAATGGAAAGACTTTATGGTCGGGGTTATGAGCTTGTCAAACAATTGGGATATAATGGTAAGGGATGAGGAAAGAATGAACAAGGAATTTTTGTCCCTATAGAACCTCATACACAAGGCACAAAGACTGGTTTGGGGTATTATTTTTCTAACATAACAAAAGAAACTCAATGCCCATCACTCAGCATCAACACCATCACATGTAAACTAAGAATTAATCTTACACTAAAACATCCTAAATTCCTCTCTATGGATTCCCCACCATTTTGGGAGTATGTTGAAAGTGATGAAGCCTTGAAACAACTGTTAGGAGCTTCTAATAAGACATCTTCTTCCAAAAGAAAAGTTACTTGTTCCATGATAAGTACCAAGAAAAAAGATATTAATACTAATCAGACAAACACGATCATGGAACCATATGATCTTGACTTTCCTAAGTCTAATGTACTCCCCTTATGAGATAAAATTGATATACCAATGGACATAGATGGTGAATAAAAGTTATTAAGATCAGGAAGTGCCTTGATGATGAAAAACAAGAGGAAACTACAACTTTTCTTCATTATTTTCCTAAAAATTTTGGTTGGAAATATTCCAATATGCCAGGAATAGATCCAAAAATAGTCACGCATAACATTTTTCTTGATAAAAATGCTAAGCTTGTTCAAAAAATGATACGCAAAATGAACCCTAAGATAGCCTTGCATGTTAAAGGAGAACTTGAAAAAATCCTTGTTGCAGGTTTCATTCGACCTATTGATTATTCTCCTTGGATCTCAAACATTGTCGTAGTTGCTAAACCTGATAATCATATTAGGATATGCACGGACTTCCATGACTTGAATAAAGCCTCCTTAAAAGACTATTTTCCTCTTCCTAATATAGACATGATCGTGGATTCAACTACCAGGCATGCTTTGTTGTCATTCATAGATGTATTTTCTAGTTATAATCAAATCTTTATCAACCCACAAGATCAATACAAGACAACTTTTACAATTGTTTTGGGAATGTTTTCTTGGGTTATGATGCCTTTTGGATTAAAGAATACATGTGCAACATATAAAAGAGAAATGACATTGATATTTCATGATTACATACACAAAATCTTGGAAGATTATGTTGATGACATCCATGCAAAATCCTTAACAAGACAAGACAATGTAAATTTCCTTTGAAAAATCTTTGAACGAATGCGTAAATACAACATGAGACTCAATCCGAAAAAAGTGTGTATTTGGAGTAGATAGTGGAAAAATCTTAAGGTTTATCATATCTCACAGAGGCATTGAGGTGGACACAAAGAAAATTGATGCTATAATAAACATGCCACCTCCCAAAAACATTTCTCAATTACGCACTTTACAAGGAAGAATTCAAGCCATTTGTCATCTATGTTGCCTCCTTACCTGACCAAATGTTATCTTTCACACATCTCCTTAAGAAGGATGTACATTTTGATTGGAATGGGGATTGTAAATAGGCCTTTAAGAGTTTGAATGAATACCTTGTAACTCGACCCATTTTACAACCCGTTATGCCAAACAAACCATTCATCCTTTACATAGCCACATCATCCCATGCTCTTGCAACATTGTTGGCTCAACAAGATGGTAATGGAAAAGAACATCCTATTTATTACATTAGTCAAACTCTAATTGATTATGAAACACACTACACACCAATTGAAAAACAATGTTTGGCTCTTGTATTCGCTACCAATAAGTTGTGACATTATTTACTAAATGTTGAAATACAAGTCATGACCAAATTTGATCCTCTCAAACACCTTTTCAATAAAAAAACCTATTGGGACATCTAGCTAAATGGGTAATGTTGTTGACTAAGTTTTACCTTAAGTTTTTTTCACAAAAAGCAATCAAAGGCCAATCCTTAACCATCCACTTAGCTAACGCTCCTCCTCTAGCATTACCTAGCAATGATTCTTTTCCTAATGATAGTGTTTTTCCCATCAAAACTAACACATGGGAACTATATTTTGATGGATCTAAGTGTAGAACAGGCTTCGATGTTGGGGTTATATTGATCCCACCTATAGGAAAGCCAATTCTCTTTTCATATTGATTAAATTTCCTATGTACAAATAACACAACTAAATATGAGGTGTTAATTGCTAGGTTACGTGTTACTTTAATAGTCATGGGTGTCAAAGATATTAAGATCCTTGGTGACTCTCAATTAGACATTAAACAAATCAATGGGGCATATCAAGCTAAGTATGATAAATTATCTAAATACAAAGATCTTATCATGCACTTGTTAGAGAAGTTTCAGACATTTACCATTGATAACATCCCATGAAAAGATAATCGGCTTGTGGATGCAATGGAAAGTGCAGCCTCTCTTATCTCCCCTCACGATCCTTCAAAAAATTTCACATTCACTATTCACCCTCTCATGAAACCTTCGATCAAAAAAAAAAGGATGACATTTTAATAACAAATGAGGAAAACTCGAGTGAATAGTATGATGCCATATTCAACTATTTCAAAAGTGGTACCTTTCTTGAGCCAACAACTAGAAACCTCCATGCTCATTTATGAAAGCTTGCATCCAAATATGTCATCCTTTCCGATGTGCTATGTCGATGGTCCTTCAATGGTATGTTACTTTGATGCTTAAACAAATATAAGATACCTCTAGAACCTCACCAAGCCCATGAAAGTGCTTGTGGTGGACATTTTGGAGGGAAAATTTTGGTTCAAAAACTTATCCGTATTGGGTATTATTGGCTCAACATGGAACATTATTTCTTTGATTATGTTCACAAATGTCACAAATTTCAAGAGCATAGCCATTTACATCATGCTCCTGCTAGCGAAATTCAAACTCAACTTCCGATATGGCCCTTCACAATTTGGGCAGTGGAAATTATAGGAAAATTTTGCCTCCTTCCACTAGACATACCTTTATCATCACTGCAACTGATTATTTCACAAAATGGGTGGAGGCCATTCCTCTTTGATCTACAACAGCTAAGGTAATATGTCGTTTCATCCTAGAACAAATTATTGCTCACTTTGGACTCCCTTCCACATTAGTTTCTGATAATGGTACACCATTTAAGAATAATGAAGTGAAGAATTTTTTGCAAAACTTTAATATCCAACATAATTTTTTGACACCTTATTATCCACAATCTAATGGTCAATTTTAATCAACTAACAAAGTTCTTGAACAAATCTTGAAGAAAAATGTTAAAAAAAATCATAGGGATTGGCACACACAATTGCATTATGTGCTTTAGGCTTATCATACAAGTGTTTGATCTTCCACCAGGACCACACCTTATAATTTGGTCTATGGTAGTGAAGCAATAATTCCCTTAGAATTAGAAATTCCTACACTAAGGATTTCTCTTCAAGGACTTGTTGATGAAACACATTATAAGAAACAACAATTACATCAACTTGAGATGCTTGATGAACAATGCATTAATGCTCTTGAGCATCTTCAATCTTATTACAAATGGAAACATAATCATTACAACCTTAATCTTATCCCTCGATCATTCTACAAGGGTGATTTAGTTCTATCTTCTAATTAGCGTAACATCAATGCCAACCCAAACGAATGTGAAAAATTCAATTCTAATTGGTTAGCTAAACTTGATGGCACACCTTTTAAAGAACCTATCAATGTCACACATTTGTGTTGGCATTATGTCTAATCCCTTTGAATAGTATGAATAATAAAGTAGTGTTGTTAGAGCTAATAGTATATATCCTATATGCTTTCGCATTGCTTCGTTCTTGAAAAATCAATCATGTATATGCCTTGAGCACTAAAGTGATTATTTAATTCATTTTGATAATTACTTTGTATTTCATACTATTCAAACTTCCTCTTGTGTGTTATGATAAGTTAGATCATTAAACATATTTTATTTAGCATAGCATACTTAGTCATCATGTTGTATCTAATCGAAACTGCAATAAGTTTTCTACTTAGATCACATAAACTTTGTTAAATAATGAAGACATTAATTAAGTGTGAGCACTTTTTCTGCACTTACTTCAAATACCAATGAAACTAGCAAATGAAGTAAACCAAATTAAGCACTCCTATGAAATACTAAATCATGCTTCATAATGCAGTCAAAACAACAAAATATCAAATAAACTAATTGAGAACATAAAAAGCATGATACATATCTGTCCCATTGTGGATTGGTGCTTCTTTGATGTGGAAATAAGCCCTTTCCCAATCCTTGACAAGCCAATGATGAAGATGCAATGGAAAAAATTAGCTCTCAATGTGAAGAGAGTAACTTTGGATGAGATTGTGGATGTTAAAAGTGAAGGATAGCCTCTCCATTTATAGAAGATTTTGATGAGAGAAGAAGCAAAATGGGTGAATGTGGGATAAAGTTTCAATCAATAGGAAGTATCCACTTGTCACCATGTGAGTGGATGGAGGATGTGCAGGTTTTGGTCAATGTGCCAATAAATGAGATTAGTTGGCCTTTTCAAATTTCAAATTTGGCTTGTTGGAGGGAAAAAGGGGACTTAAATGCCAAGTGGGGGACATGTAAGAGGGGAGTTAATACCATGTTGGAAGGGACAAGTCAAATTGATTTTAATTCAAACATGAGGGAATATTCTCCAAATATGCCTTGTTGAGGGAAAATGAGGATTAATAAATCGATAAATTGATTTATTTGTGCAAGTGGGAAAAGCTAGAGGATGTGATGGGTGATTAGGATTAGATTAATCATGATTTAGCTATCTTAAGTGGATGTTAGGTGATTTGATCTTTTTTCTTTAGATTTATGGATTAAACTAAATAAAAATGGAGATGGAAAATGATAAAAACTTGATTAAATAAATATTTTCAAGATTTATTTAATCAAAGAGGATGATGTTAGTACTAAAGATGAATTTATTTAATTTAGATGGAGGACTTTAGAGATTGAATTTAATGAACTTTTTTTATTTGATGAATGGATGGATATGAATTAGTTAAATGAATTATTCTAATTTTTCATGTCTACATTTTTCCCCTCTTTGAAGTAATGTACTTGTTGCCTTGGTTCAAAGAATAAACTTGCCGTGATCAAAATTCAATTTTTTATTTTTTTATTTTGGATTCCCCAGCAGAAAGAAGTACACTAGTATATTGCACCCTCGTGAGATCGAGCAAAAAGATTCAATTTGAGGGTTGATCTCATGATAAAGAGGTTCAAAATGGATGGTTATGGTGATGATGCAAATGAGATGGTTTTAAGATGCTTAGAATAACGAATCTATATTATCCTAAACAACTTAAATGATGATATGATGCATGTGAGATGGATGAGATGGATGATGTGATATACTTTGATTATGAGATTTATGTATGCTAATGATTTGTGGATACAGGATGGATGCACTGGAAATGATGATTAACTAATCATTACGTGATGTTAGTGCATAAAAGAAGAAAGAAGAAATGAGACAGTGACAAGAGGATCCAACAAGTCCATGATCTGACTAGACTTTATTAGAGATGATGATGATGATAGATGATTATTTTCCTATCAATAATTGGGACTTTAAAAGGGCTACTTAGCTTATGTTTGATAACACACATAAGAACAATGCATCAAGGTATAAAGAACCATGATGGTGTTGTACCTAGTGCAATGGACTTCGACTCAACAAATAGATAGGAGTATTCTTGTTCACACTTGACATACAAAAACCTTGCTTGGACGTACCTATCAAAGCAAGTATTCACCAAGTTATATTACAAGAATTTCAAACAAGCACAACAGACAAAAGGATAATGATCGATGCCCCATTCCTTTCTCTCTAAATCGCTTTGATTAGAAATCATCAAGAGGTCATTGGAATGAGTGCAATAAGATAAATCAAAAGAAAAGATCAAGTACAAAAACAAGTCAATGTTCTTCATACCTCTAGCCAAAGGAATGTGCTGATAGGATAAGAATCCAAAGTGATATCCAAAATGATGCCCATTGTCGGAATGATATATCCTAGGACATGCATTGTATAGGATGATGATGGGTTGATAGGTTGATTGATAGGCTATTGATATAAGGTTGACTGACATGTTTGAAAATGATCAAGAGTTTGATTTTGCATTTAACAGTTTGTTGCTTTGATTTTAATTTTGTGTTTGAAGTTTTCTTTTGTTGATTGCTATGATTGTTTCTATTTATCTTGCCAAAGGATGAAGGTGACGATCAGTTTATTATGGATGATTGATTATTTCAAGTGAAAGCAAGATGGGGATGAATATATTTTAAAATATTTGGATGTTTTTGGAGTTTTGAAATCTTTTGAGGTTGTTTTTGGTTTATTTCAAGATTTTATAAATGTTTTGATTTTTGATTTTCTAATTTTTTGGGGTTTTCTAAGAATTTATGAATGTTTTGGATTTTTTGTCTCGGGGACTGATCAAAGATC
The DNA here is from genome assembly GCA_007258455.2 of Sequoia sempervirens. Taxonomy (NCBI): domain Eukaryota; kingdom Viridiplantae; phylum Streptophyta; class Pinopsida; order Cupressales; family Cupressaceae; genus Sequoia; species Sequoia sempervirens. Next base: position 140,357,556 of record VDFB02026320.1, on the reverse strand, counting down.
AACCTTACCTATTTTTAAGCTCAGAGATGACATTCAGATAACATGTTTTTGACACTTTCTGACTTTTATGAATGTTTTTTGGATTTTGATACGATTTTGGATGTTTTTTGGATTTTGATACGATTTTGGATGTTTTTTGGATTTTCTTGGTTTTTTGGATGTTTTTGGAATCTTCACACGATTTTGATAATTTGGTTCTGATGATATTAGTGATATATGTTGGATTTTGTTGAAAACTAAGCTAAGGTTGATTGATCTGATTAATGGATTGATGATGATAACAATGTTGAGGATGCACAACAATGCAAGGATAGTGTTAAGCAACACAAGGATTAGGATGGATATCCCAAGATGATGAGGGATTGATGATGATAACATTGTTGAGGATACACAACAATGCAAGGATAGTGTTAAGAAACACAAGGATTAAGATGGATATCCCAAGATGATGATGGATGGATTGGATTTGATCGACTAGGATTTTGAAGCTTGGTTTGGAACAAAAGATGCTTTGGATGATTTGATGCGACATTGAAGTATGCATTAGATGTGACTGATATTGTTTGTCTGGATTGATGTTCGATGAAAGATGAAGATTGATAAGGAATTTCTTCTCATCAAAATATGCTATGGGCTAGTGATTTGGATTTGTGTTCACAAATGCTTTGGCCAATTTGATTTCACATTTTTGAATGTTTGGAACACCAAATAAGTTTGGAGGATCTAGATCAAGATTTATTCTCGAAGAAAGATGTAAATATCTACCCCTAGTGTCTAGCAATGTATGGATGGATGGATACGGTAAGCATGTAAAGGATACCAATGATTATCTTGTGATAAGACAAGGTGTTCGAATAAAGAATGCTTGTTTGGATAATGCTTCATGGCTCAGATAATGTTGGGTAGGATAGGATCAATGAAAATGACCCATGTCAAGATGTCTACCATAAACAAGTGTAAAGTGTGCACCAAACTTTCATCAAGGTCAAAATAATTTGGACTATGGATGTAAATGGATAAAGATGGATTGGATAAATGGTTCACAGATGAATGGATTTATTATCAATGAGATGGATGAAATGTTGGATTTATTATGGAAGGGATGAGATGCTTCCACCTAAATTGGCGCACGTAGATGCTCGATTCTACTCATGATGCCTTTTTTCTAGGTTTTCATCATGGTACCTACCCAAAGAGCCACCGCAGTGGTTTTCACTAGAGGGAAATTTTTTTCTTTACTGTTTTCAATCCTTTTTTATGTTTTTTTTTGGATTTTCATATTTTTTTTATTTTTATTTTTTGCATTTTTTGAAATATTTTAAGCTCATGCTAAACCACCTGGTGGTGTTGATGTAGATTCTTCTGTCATAATGTGCCATCGATACCCTACTTGAAGAAGCTTCTTTGCTAAAATACATGCACTTGAATACAACTTTTGAGATTCTTGATCTGCTTCGTTGATACAGGAGTTAACTCTGTCTTTATGTGCACATCGTGATAGAGTGTCTTCTAAATCCTTATGATGAAGGGATTTTTCCAATACATGGTCAATGTGAGAATTGGATATCATCTGTGGGGGCATGGATGGAGTGTGTTTAGGGATAAAAGATGGATTGGTTGACAATTTGTAACCTTTGCTTCTCCAAACTTGGGTAGATGAGCAATGATGGGTGGATACAAAAGTGTGCATGGAATTAGGACCAACTACTAGATATACTTTGTACGTCACTTGGGAAGTTTTCTTTTTCCTTTGTGGACATCTTTGATGGATACTTTTCCCTTTTTTATTTTTCCCCATAGTTTATTTGACTGATGGAGTTTGATAGGGAAGATCTTTCTTTGTATTTTTTGGTATCCATTTGTATTTGATTCATCCATTATGTTTCTCAACTTCTTTTTATTTTATAATTTTCTTTGTCCTTTGATTCAAATATTTCTTTTGATTTTGGTCCCAATTCATGGATGGGGTGATGGGTGGATGAAGATTCATGGTGTGGTTGGTTGTAGTATTGACATCAATTTCATCATAAGGATTCTTCATGCTCCCTATGTTGACGTTTTCTTTAGACATAGTTGCCCCCAGTATTGTGGAAGTAGTACCTTCATGCTTTGATTCCACTTGTTTCGAGATGTCTTGTTCAATAAGCATGCTTTGATAAATGACCACTATAGATGACGTTGTTTCAATTTGTTGCTTTGCTAACTCTGAAATGCCCTGTTCTATTTGACTTGTTTCCTTGGATAATGCTGGATATATTCATATATGATGTCCCAAGTTTGAATTTGGGATATATCTGATCTTGATGTTGAAAACTCAGTTTGACCATAGGAATCAATAATCTGCTCTTTTTGTGTTATACTGTCAGGAGTAAAGGAATCATGTTCTGAATGAAGATCATCCACGTGCCCATCCACATAAAGCATCTCATCGGTAGATGGAGGAGTATGTCCTATATGATCATATTATATAGATAGGATAGTGTCCATTAGATCATTGTAGTATCTTGGAGATACAAATTCTTGATCTTGATTTCTTTTGACATGCTTTGGATCAAGTTCTTGACATGAGTCAGTTTCAAAGGATGGATTGCTTACAAAGGGTTCTTGGATATCTTCGTTAGGCCTAGGAAGTGGCTCAATATCCTCTGGATCTTTGAGTGGACTTGGATCAAGTGTCAAGTTGAGGATTCCTTCAGTAACTATAACCATAAGGTCAAAGGGGGTCGACATGTCTTGGAAAGGACCATTGCTAGACTTTGGTGAAAGATGTTGGTCATGCTTTGGAATAAATTATTGAGATATGTCCTCTAACTCATTAGGTGATGTAGATACATTTTCGACATGATCATTGGTTGATGGATCATGCATTATGTTAATAGAATCAAATAATTCTAACACTCCTTGAAATAGATCACTAAAAAGTGGCTCTTGATGTATGGTGAGCTGATCATGGGGTAGAAACATCTTCAATGTGCTCATTAATGGAGAGATCTTGAACATTGTTTTCAACAATTGTGGCGGAGAGATTATCAATGTCTTCAACCATAGGGTCAAATGATGTTGACATTTCTTGAATTGGGTCATTGTTGGGTATTGTTGGTGGATTTTGGTCATGATCGAAAAGTGACTCTTGATGTATGTTAATTTGATCATTGGATGAGGTGGAAATATCTTCAAGGTGCTCATTGATGGATTGATCTTGATTATTGTTCCCCATAGTGATTATCTTTTGATCAATAAGGTCTTGGATGAGATTTTTGAGTTGAATACAATCTAATGTTGTGCCTCCCTTTGTTTTGTGGAAGCCACAAAAGTGCTTCTTGTTATACCCTGGTGGTTTAACTAAGGGCTTTTGATAATCCTCATAAATAGGGAGTTTGATGATATTTTCTTGCGCCAACTATTGCATGATCAATTCAATGGGTCCCCCAAGTGGTGTGTATTTTCATTTGTTACCTTGTGAGATTTTTGTTTGTTGAGATGATTCTTGTCATGATTGATCTTCGAGATGTGATGATTGATCTTCGAGATGTGGTGATTGATCTTTGAGATGTGGGGGTTGGATTTGCTGATGTGGTTGATCTTGATATCCAACTTCTTGACATTGGAAATATCATTCTTGATGTGGTTGTGGCCATTACTTACTACTTTGATGACATGGTTCAATCAATGGTAGAGTACATTGATTTTGGAGTAAAAATTTCTCTTGTTTCAAGGCTTTAGTTAGTTTGTCAAGTGAAGCAATTTGGTCTAGTAAAACTTGGTCTTTATTTTGATCTTGGCACCCTTGATATAGTTGATTTGGATTTTGTTTAAGCATATTTGGAGTGTGTACTTGTGGTGTTTGTATGGGATCATGGACAAATTGACTTTGGACAATGTTATGATTTGAGGTGATCCTCAAATTTGGCATGATACGTTGAAATTGAAAATTGGGAACCATATTGCCTTGATTTAGGTAACTTTGATTTTGCATGGTGTTACCTTGACTTAGATCAATACATGGAGTTGTTAATATCTTGTTCGGACTTTGAACAACACTTGTATGATTTGCAGACATATCCATCCCAAAGTTTACCAAGTTTGGATTCAAAATATTCATGTTTGGTAAAGTTGTACTTGGTACATTCACATTTGGCATGTAGGGATTTGATGGGATGATGTTATTCATTTGAAGGCTCATGCATTGGTTGTTTGGTTGATAGATTTCTAGGCTTGGACTTGGATTTAAATATTCCATTGGGAAAGGTGTTCCAAGCTTTTGAATGGGCATACTCACATTTGTTGTACCATTGAGGTTTGTAGGAGATAATGATCCCATGTACAGATTGTATAAATATGAGTTTTGATAATCAATCGGCATTGTAAGGCTTTGAAAGTTTAGTTGATTTGGATTAATCATGATGTATGGAGCAAGTTTATATTCCATTTTTTTCTTGTATTGAGGTCTATTTTGGACTATAAAATAAGGATCAATTTTGAAGAATGTAAGAGGTGAACCTCTAAGTCTTTGGGTTGATCCAAACTCTAGGTACAAAAAAGAAAGTCTAAGATTTTAAAGACCAAAAGGATGGTGATGAGATATGAAAGATGGATGATTGGTGAATGATTGGAACTCTTAGGAAACCTTGAAGAGGATACTAAACTTTAGGACTTGGATTGATGTTTGATCTGATTTGGGATTGGTTTGATTTGATTTGGATAGTGAACTCATAAATTCTAAGAGGTTGGATGTTGTCCTAGAGTAAATTTTTCCACAAGATGCTAATTTGACTAAATGTGCAAAGAAGGATTCATCTAGACACAACTAACCAAAAAATATGATTTTGATTTCATTTGATTCTTGATTTTGGGTAGTGAACTCATAAACCACAAGATGTTGGATATTATCAAGGGATAGACTTGTTCACAAGGATCTATAATTTGACTAAATATGTGGAGAAGGATTCATCTACACACATCTAATCAAATGAAATGATTTTGATTTGGTTCAAATGATTTTCCCAAAGTTTAGCATGAGGGATTTTTCAAGATTTCCAAGAATTGTTTGCGAGGTGATTTTGATTTTGATGTTTGGGAGATGGATGAAACTTTTGATTTTTGATCCTAAGAGACTTAGAGAGACTTTGTTTGCTTGGACCAATATATTGAAGAACATGTTTTTCTCTAAGAGTAGTTCAAACCAAAATACCAATGTTTGCATGGAAAACCATATGACCAAAAGCTACCAAGCACATATGTGGGGTCCAATTGATTTAATCTTTGCTTAATGGATTCTTTTTACCACAAACACTTCTTGATTAGCTTTTGAAACTAGATGTCCAATTTCCTAATTCTCTTTCATCCCACAAAGTGCATTATGTGGAAATCAAGGAAATCAAGGCAAAGGTTACCTAATGTTGACCTTAGTAGGAGCAAATTGAGATGAAATCCAAATGCTTAGAAGCCTCTAAGGATGAGAATCCCAAGGGAAAGCAATAGCATGTGAATTCATTCAAGGATATTTCCTTCTCCTAAAGGGTTTGAGATTTGATGCTCATGTTGAATGTTGGTTTTCCAATGTTTTCGATCAAGCAATGTGTTCTGATTTCAAGAACAATCACAACCCTATGGATATTTGAGACAATATTCGTTGAGTCCCCACTTGGAAAAGTCTAGCTACGTTTATTTTTAGTGAATGATTAGATGCTTGACCCCACTGGCTCCCCTCCATGGCACTCACTTCTCGGGGTAGCCAAGCATCAGTACCCATGAAACTCCCATGGCATACTTTCCATTTCTACTAAAAACCGTAAGAGTGTGGGGCAGCTTCAGAACGACTGTTCTTGCACCAACAAATAGATAGGGATTTCGGCCTTTCTACAACAAGGGTTTTAATTCAGAATTTTGGTTCGTAGGAGTTGACCCAATGTGGCAAGAGACCATTGCTGCCCTTCTTGTTTGAGTCAACTGCGTGATACTGGAATTTGTTCTAGTATCCACTTTTATATCCCGACTAGAAATACTCTTGGCTTTAGAGTGTTACCAGTTGAGTCATTCCCTTGGGTGAGTACTTTTTCCCCAAGGTAGGCCCTCTAAGATAAACAATAGCAAGAAAACATATTCATAGTTCGATCAACCTTCATTTAGAAACAAAGGGAGAACACATGCAATATGTTTACTCACACTCGTAAGATGTTCAATTTTAAAACCCAAATTGAAATGTGAAGGTAATATTTTTGAAACTTTAATATCACAAAAATACTTTTGATTCTCAAGATCAACATGAGGTGTGAGAGAAGCGCATACGTATTTTAGATTATATTACTTTTTGAAAAAGATTACAAAACACCAAATGCACATGTTCATTTTAATTTCCAAAAGAAACATTAAGTTCCTTTTAGAGCACCAAGATGAAATGTGAAGTTTCACTTGTTTAATTTTAACCCAAATAAAAGTCTAATGAGTTTCTAAGGTTCAGTTTTAGCCCAACTTTGAAAAAAAAAATCAAAACAATAATTGATTTTAAAGGAAAATTGATCTAGTTGGCCTAAAACAGAAAACAAAAGCAACAAATAGATCCTCTATACTATTACACAAGCATTTAAAAATGATTTTTTCCCAAGTTCAATGCCTACTTCTCCAATTTGAATCTACTTATGATTTTGTTTTTTAATTCCAATGACCAATGAGTCTTTATGCAAACCCCCTGTAAACAGTACAAAGTTATCATAAATTAGAAGCATGATATTCAAGGAATTAATGATAACAATATGATGAATAAAAATGAAAACATAATGGATGCATCCAATGATAACTTAACATAAAACAAGTTTAATCCCCATGATGATGATTTTTCTTTTTTTTATAAGACATGTAACTTCAATAGTCTCCTATAAAGTAATCAAGACCAAGACTATATGCAGAGCAAATGTAAGAGGGGATTGAGGAATATTGAAGTTTTGCACAACACTAATAGCCTCAACTTGCAAGAGAAGATGATGAATCCAATGGACGAAAAAGTTTTGAATTAGGAAGATTAGGCGATTTCAATGGATGTGGTGCCCAATATCTATATTGAGAAATAATGTCAATAAAAAATGGATAGAACACCAAATAAAATGTATAGTCTAATTTTCAAGCACACCAAATAGATAATTTCCACTTTCAACATTTTACAGTGTCTTCCTATTTAGATTAGAGGAAATCAGAAAAATAACACACGAAAAAGACAACACTATGTATTCATGATCTTATTTAGATCTTTCACAATTATCAAGTAGTCTTTGTTTTCCAACAACCAACTATGACAACACTTAATAAAATCTTGATTCATTCATTTAGCTCACAATGAAAAGTCTTCAATCACCACAAGCTCTAATAAATATTTCCTCCATATCTGCAAGAGTGTGTTAAACGATATTCTATTACATTAACTATGAGAGATTTTGGATGCCGACTTCACCTGCAAAACAAAAGGTCAAATCCAAGAATTGACACCACCAAAATTCAAAAAGATTTTCTAATGCTTAGCCTCTAAGACAAATTTCCTTGAAAATCATTAGCTTAACAAGATAGACAACATTTGGTTAGTGGGAGTAATATAATGCTTGCAAGACTTGAATAAATGCATGTCACATCCTCTGTTTTCAATGGCCTTGCAAAATGTGACAAATTTTAATAGATTTCTGTGTTTTTCTCATTTTAGTTAGTCCCCTGTGTGGGCGGGGGGGGGGGGGGTCCTCCATTTTCAACATATTTTAATCTTCATATTTTATTCATTGCACTCACAAAAAACCTGAGATGGTGACACTAAATTTAACCTCCTCAAATCTACGTTATGTTACCACTAACATTTGATTGACACTGAGTTTGATCGAAAGCACACTCATATTGCAAAGAAAATGGAAACTTCACGGACTTTTTTTCCATGATCATAAAATAACCTATAAATGCATTACAAATCATTAAATCATTACAAAATCACTAAGTGAAGGTCATAGAATTGACTCACCTCATGATACAGCTCACTGTATGCCACCTGGTCTCGAAGCACATCCTATTGTGAAGGCCTATAATCTCATCTACTTGGCATCTTCTTGTCTCACTCATCAATCTCATGCTACAAGAAGGTAAAATGCAATAATAAATGACAAATTACTTTACTTTCACCTCTTTTAACTATTTCCATTCTTTTTACTCTTATGCATTAAAAAAAGGTTATTTTCCATCATAAGAATTAATAAAGTACTTTTTCTTCAAAACACCATAACAGGTGCTAGGAAAATTTGTTTTTGATGCCATTTGATGTGTTGGAATTGTGATTCCACACTTGAAATCATCAACTTTCTATCATTATGTGGCATGGTACTTGAAAATTCCCTACAATATGATTGCTTCTTATTCGACGTGGCTAGATTTCTACCTTGATTCCACCTCCATAAAGCAAGTGAAATCAAGGGGGGCCATACATCTACCCTCGAATTCAATTTCTAGAAGTGAGAAAAAGAGAAGGATTTTTTGACAACTAATGAATTTGTGTTGTAGGATGTGATTCCTAATGTTGTGGTTTTGTAGATAACTATACTGGGAGTTTCTTTCTCCCATCTTTTGAATGAGTATCCTTTTGTGCAATAAAATATATTGTTTGGATCCCTTTAGCTTACATATGCAGGTAGAGTCATATGGGTGATAAAGTGGGGGCTAACTGTGGACATAGAAATTGTGCTCCTTTGTAGAAAGTACAATATGTGGCCTAACTTAGTCTTATTTTAGACACCCTTGCACCAATCACCTCTTAAAAACTACATTTATAGGCCCCTAATGTTCATTATTTTTTATCTAGAGGCTCATGTCACTCAAAAATCATACAAATCCAAACAAATAATACTTAAAACACTCATATCTCAAAAACCCACCTCTGAAAACTACATGTGGGAACCATTCACCACCTTGGATGAATGAGTCCCCTCTGGTGGGACCCATTCGCCAAGGGTGGCAAATGAGTCCTGTTGTGCCCTCAGCACACACGCCCCGTTCGAAACGGGGACCCTCTTTTCTGTCGCCTTGTCGGGTCTGTCGGGGCTGCCTCGTTTTGCGTGCCCTTTTTTTTTTGACATTTTGCATGGTCAATATTATCCTAAAAGTTTCATCATAAAATCGACTACATTCTCCCTTTTGGTTTTTGCTGCTCTTCGGGGCCTCGTGGGTTCCTTGGACCTTTTGGGCTCTGGGCCGGACACGGGCCCCTCCGGGCCCGAGCCTCCAGGATTCCCTTATCGGGCTTCCCCCTTTCGTTCGCCGCCCCGGCAGCGTTCTCGGGGCGTCTTTCCGTCCTCCGGGACCCGCCCTGTCATTTTCCATTCGTGGTTCTTTGGGGGTTTCCGGGTGGCCCCTGCTCCTTCGGGCCCCGAGCTCCGGAAGTCCATGTCCGAACTTCCGTCCCGGGATCACCGTCTGGGACGGCGATCGTCCAGCGGCTGCCCGGCCCTCGGGCTCCAGGGTTTTGCTCGCCGCCGCCCTCCAAGTGCAAAGCGAAGCCCTCGGCGGTGATCTCCCGACGACCTCCCGCCTACCGGGATCCAAGCATCCCCTCACCGCCGCTGTTCAAAGTCCTCGTACAGTTCCGCAACGGCCGTCGTTGCACGGCTTCCCGCCTGCCAGATCCCGAAGTCTTCACCGCCGCCGCTGACTCAAATTTGAAACCCACCAAACTTTTGGCTCGATCGTACGTGCAATAAATGCGAGCATTAATGACCGATAGGGTATATAAACCGTGGTCCCCAATGTCATTTTAACTTGGCGAATTTGAGCAAATTGGAGCGACGATTAAATTGGAGCCCACTGCAATCACCATCATCACAATCATCAGCATCAGCATCGCCCCGTCAACCCTGCTGGTGAATCCCATCAACTTCCCGCTTAGCGAATTGGAGGTAGGCCATCCTCGTTTGCCCTCCAATTGTTTTGATCTATTTTATGGATTTCGTTAAAGTGAACAATGAATTAAATTGTGTAAAATTGAACATCACCCTGTCGCGCCCATAACCCATGTCTTCGAATTTGCCAGAACCCATCGGAATCACCCTCACCGCCGGCCCGGGACTTGTCCGAGTCGTGGGCGTTCTTCGCACAGTGCAAAGGTCTCCACTGGGCCCGAAACCCTCCATCGCCGTCAGAATCCGGAGCCACAAAACCCCCCGATAGAGGTCTGCCCTTCCGGGCCCGGGTCTCCGGGTTTCCCCTCCCAGACCTCTGCCTCAAACTCACTGCCGTTTTAGCCTCAAAATCTCTTGGCGTCTTTCGGCGTCCTCCTTACTGCCCCGCGACCCTTCGGGTCCAGCCGTCCGCAGTTTCGTCCCCAGAACTCTATGACGGTTCCGCTGTCACTCATGGCAGAACCCTGCCGGCTTCCCGACCTTTGGGCCCCGGGGATACTTTCGCCGCCGCCATCGCCCAAACTTTGATGAAATTTCCCGGCGTCCGTCATCCCGCGGCGCCCCGCCTCCCGAGCCCCGTGGGCCTCTTCGCCGTCACTATCTGTACTTCGCGGCAGCCTGCACCTCACGTCATTCCGCCTCCCGGGTCTTGGGACACCTTTCGCCGCCGTCGCCTATGAGTTGTCATTACTTCCCAGCGGCCGTCCCCTTGCGTCCTCCCGTGGGCCGGAGCCCGAACTTCACCTCGCCGTCACCGCTGGGCCACATTGCAAAATCATTCGGCCGCGAACCTCTTTCAGCTCCCCGCCCTCCGGGCTTCGGTCTCCTCCCCGCCACCGCTGTCCAAAATGATGAAAGAGTATGCGGTGGCCTTCATGCCGCGGCCTCCCGGCCCGCGGGGCCCAGTTCTCCGAATGTCGTCTGGTCTAAACCGCTAAACCGCACTTCATGTTGGTCGTCTTTTTGCCTCTCGGGCTCCGGCCCTCGGACTTCCGTCCGATGTCCACCGCCACCGGCTTCCTTCCCTTGACTGCCTTCCGGCCTGAAGCCTCTGGAGCTCCCCAAATCAATCCAAATCGATTCAAATTAAAAATCTAACGTTGACCCACGTCCTAAATCATGCCATTCTCCATCATGGGTCTCTTAGAACATCAAAATCTGACCAACGGGGGTCTTCGGGAACTTTCGGTCATGTTTTCCCTTCCTGGCAGCATTCCTACCAGGGAAGTCCAGCCCTCTGGGCCCAGATTGCTCAATTGCCCTAAAATGAAATCGATATCGTCTGAGGATTAAATTTATGATGCATTTGAATGGTTATTTAGATGATATGCTCACAATGCGGACTAACATTAATGTTATTGGTGTTTTGTTGTGCTGACCTCGCCCTTTGCTTGCAGGATATATGGAATTGGCCGCAGGAACTTCAGGGGCCTCTACCGAAAAAGACAAGGGCAAGAAATCTAGAAGGGCCACTCGTGGAAAGGGCGATAAGGACCAAATGAAGTTTCAATTTCAGGGTGAGCCGCTCCAGTCGAAGGTCTCGACTGACTGGAAAGAAATCTCAGATACCAATATAGGCCAGGTGGACATAGATGAATTCACCCAAAGGGTCAAAGTGGACCCTAAAACAAAGAATGCCCGGTAAATACACCAAAGTGGAATTGCCAAAGCTGTCGGCTTCCCTCCGTCTCTGATAGCACCTGAATTGGTGATGGCTTGCCGGGAAGCCTACCAGACAGATACCCGAACAATCGTGGACAAAGAAGGGAATATCCTTGATGACATGTCTCCGGAGGGAATCACAAAAATGTTCCACATTCCCACATTCCCGCACATGCAGATCCCCACTTTGGAGCAGTGTCAGGTGACATGGGATGCCAATCCATTGGGCTGCAAAAAGTCAATTAACATTTACTAGTTAAAGGAGAGACAGGGCAGCGCTGTAAAGGTTCCCCAGGAGCTATTCCGCAGCGACTTCCATGAGGACTATCACAAATTGGTGACCATGCTAAGCAGGGTCATGGGCCTCCCAACAGCCGCCTACTTCCAAGAGTGGATGGCTTACTATATTGAGCAAATCATACGAGGAAATGAGGATGTGAAAACTAAGATCTCGTTCGACTGGGGGAGCATCATCAGCAATTGCTTCCACGAGTAGTTCATAAATGTCAAGAAAAGCAACAAGTTCTACATGACCTCATACCTGGTATACTCCTTGGCAGGTCAGAAAAAATATAGTGGGCTATTTATGGCGCCGGATGGGGATCACAAACGAGGGCTTAAGCCTTTTGACCGGTACCCTCAACTACAGTACCGTTACTTCAGAAAAGAGTACCGCCAGGTCAATGATGCCTTCATAGGCCACATTATCAGATTGATAGCCGGGGACTTCGAGAGAAGGGTATCTCATAGCGCTAGGGCACTCTTGAAGGAGTATGCCTTCTTATACATTCAATTCCCCAAGTTCACTTACATCCATGCCTAGGGATTCACGGAACGGCCGAACAATTTGCCGAGATACCCGAACGATAGGATTATTCTCCTAGAGCTTTCCCGGTAGCTCCAACATATTCAAGCGGTCTTCAGCAACAAGCATGTAGCAAGGATCCCTTATCCCATGACCCTCGGCTAGGGCCTCTATCGACTGCAAATATCTCAATGCGCGGCAACTCAGAAAAGGAACTCAAAGAATATAACTTTGAATAGTACACGGCTCGCCCACGGATGGACCCCCACAGCCACGTCAGGAAGGCACTAGGACCAGCATACGCCCACCAGTACCATGTCAAAGATTTCTGGGCGAATTGTAAAGATGATAAGGAGGTCCGCCATAGACACTACATGCAAATGACAGTGCAGTTTTTAAGGAGAGTGCAGCTGTTTCTGGTGCTAGACTAACTTGAAGAGGATGAGTCCACGCTTGTGCACCTGAGGTACCCTACGGTTGCTGACCTGGCAATCCCTTCTATCGACTGGGACGAGCAAGAGGTCGAGGACCTGGATATTATCATGAAGCCAATTATAGCTCACACTAAGGAGTGGGTTGATGGGCAAGTGGCACAACTGGGGCGACAGGGGGTCACTTTAACATATGAAGCGCTCAAAAGTGAGCCGAGCACCACGGAGGACATTGCTACCTCCCCATCAGCTGGTGAGACTTCCAAGTCTCCCCCCATCACCAGGTCCCAGAAGAGAAAAGAAGCAGAAACAACACAATCCAGGGACCCCAAAGAACAAGCAACGAAGGATACGGGAGGTTCATCTCCCAAGAAGCTTAAAAGGATAGTAATCATAACAAAGGTGCAGCCTCCATTGCTCCTTCCTCCCCCGACTGGTGTGCTGCCCACCTCTCAGGCCACAGTCGCCTCATCTCCACAGGCGGTGGTCATTTCTGTCCACCTTGCCTCTTCGCCCCCGGCTGGGTCCATAATCAATATCAACTCTTCCTCGAGCATGACCACTTCTCCTTCCTCTACTGCTGCCATGTCACCCATCGCCTCCCTGCCTCTGGCAACGATAGCATCGTCTGTTCCCCTCTCCACTATACCTGAGGCCATTACGCGACACCTGTAGAGTCTTCCTCCTGAGCTCTCGCAGCTTTTAATGGACCCTGCTCTCCAAGCAGCCCTGGCCCAGGCCCTCGCAACATCTCAGCCTTCGCAACCACCAACAGGGCTGCCAGCCATGGAGGCCACAATGCAGATTTCCAAGGAGCTGGAACAGGAGGCTTCAAAGCCTATTGAAGAGGAGGTCGATGATTACTATAAGCAACCCGAATACAGGCATAGAACCATCGACAAGGTTGCCTATGAGGAAGAGGAGACATGCTCCTCTGAGAGCAAGGATGGAGAGGAGGGCTCGGGTGATAAGGAGGTTGTTCAGACCTTTGATGAAGATATCAAGGAAGAGTGGGCTCAGCAGCCAAAGGATGTTGGGGAGGAGACAGAACAGTCGCCACGTGGTGAAGAGGGACAGCCGCAAGAAGAGCAACCTAAAAAGGATATCACTGAGGCTGAAACCCACATTGTGAAGAGCCCCGAACCCGGGGCCACTGAAGAGAAGAAAGAAGAAGAGGCAACAAAAGAATAAGATCCTACCAAGATATTGACTACCAAGGCACCCGTTAAGCACCTCGTGTTTTATCAAGACTCTGACGAGGAGGAGGATGCTTCCAAGGAAAAGGAAGAGCTTCAAAAGGAGGAAGAGGTAGAGATCTTACAGTTAACGGAGAAGGGTGAAGGCAACCATGAGGCACCCAAAGACAAATCTGTCATGCCCAACTGGCTGGAAAAGTAGCTCGAAAAGACTACTCCTGTTCTGAGTGACCCGAGGTCGAGATTGGAAGCCATCTTGGCTCGATCCCTGACCGTAACAAAGAAGGAGAAGAAGCCTAAAGTCTGTTCCAGGATAACCATGGACGCTTCTGGCTCTCGGGCAGCACAGGTAGCAACGCCAACTGTTGGCCAGGTCGGAGTTAGCTACAACATCTCCACTATTGACCTGGGGACAGCAACTAGGGAGCAGAAGGTCGGACATCTGGAGGAGTCAGTGGCCACGGTGGTGCATCTGATTAAACAGGACAAGGTCACCAAAGACGAGCTAAAGGTGCATGTTGCTGCCCTGACCGACTATATCCACCAGTGGTCTTCAATAGATGACCTCCCCACTACCTCTACAGCTGCTCTCCAAGGAACAGATAGATAAGCTAGAAAGGAGGAAAAACTTGGAGAAGACCACGGAGGACTAGTTCCAGTAGGTTGCGAGCATCGGAGACGTAGTGATCGGTTTGAAATGTAAGGATCGGCTTGGCTGTGCAAATAGCTAATAAGTTCCTGGACCTGGTTCAATCCTTGAAAAGCACGAAGAAACTCTGCACCAACTTCCCTGCGATCTACGACTCCACCTTCCCGAAGGTTGAAGCCATCCTTCAAAAGCCAGAAAGCACGTGGGAAGAGAAGTTAGAATTGAAGAAGGAAGATCACTCGTTGGTAGACATATGGCACAGAGACCTCATCAACCGAAAATAAAGGATGGAGCAGATCTAGAGAAAGGTGGATCCAGATATTGCATGGATCAAAGAAATCTGAGCTGAATGCGCCGAGTACCTTAAGCTGATAACGGGCCATGATATGCCCACGGTGCAATTGGATGCAAAAAAGGTCAGGTCATACTTTGAGGAAAAGATGAAGGACGGGACAGCCAGAGATATCACAACAGACTTCTTGAGTTTCGCTGCCCGTGCCTTCGATAGATCAGAGCTATTTAGAGATCAGGGCTTAAAGTATGATGAGGACTAGAAGCGGCTGGAAGATAATGCCAAAGAATGGAGCTACCAGGCATTGAGATGAGAAATCCTCGAGGTAGACAAGCTCCAGGCTATAATCCTCAAGCATATCAAACACACAGCCTCTGAGGAGCAACCTGACAGCCCAGCCAAGGAGAAGGACCTCCCAGAAGAGTAGCTACAGCCAAAGAAACAGCAATTAGCTACAGGACGAAAAAGCAAATAGTGTCATCCACTAGATGACAAAATAGGGAAAAGACAAAAGATGTTTTAAAATTGTAAATCTATTTGGGGGTAGGTGAAACCCTATTTTGTAATGAATCGTGGCCACACAATGGAAATGAATCTTGGCCATTCATTTGGTTTTTTGAAAACTATAAATAGAGCACTCCCCTCATTTGCAAAAGTGGGAGTTGAATTGTTGTAAAGGCATGATGCTGAAATTTATGAGAAATAGCATTGACTTGGTGCATTTCCTTGTTTTCTCTCATGTCAATTGATTCACTTCTCCAATATTAGATGTTTAGTTTAGATCTCTTTGCTGTTTAGTTAGCTGTTCATGTTATTTTGATAATTTTAGGAATGTTGTTGGCTGATTGTGAAAATTCCTATTTTGTTGATGATCCCTTAGTCCATACTTTTTGCTGTTTGCTGAAGGTAGACAGCTATGCAAAGTTAGCTTGGACTTGATTAAAACTACCCAAACACTTATCTTTAGTTCATGCATGTATGTGGTGGATGAAGGATAAAAATCTGCAGCCCTTAGAAGATCGCACAATTTCCATGATACTGTGAAATCCCTGGTTAAGTGGGATATTGTTTTGAAGGAATTGTCCATTGCAGGAACTCCATTATCACTGTTTGCAACAAGCTTTAGGCTTAGGAACTTTTCTTTCCCTTCGCTCTTTTTTCACTTTCTTTAGAAACTGAACAATACCAAGGTTCATTGCACATTATAAAGCCAAATCTAACAACTAGATAGAGTTTGGGACTGCTGTTTGAACCTACAGCCAACACGTAACTGCTTTTGTGCTAAGAACTCCCTTTTCGAAGATCCAACTTCATGCTTTGTGCCCATACTTTGTATTTCTGTAAGACCGCCTTGTCATTCCAGCAAATCACATCAAACTACTGAGGTATCTTAACACTGTCATGACCTGACACCCGAGAGACCTTGGGATAGTGTTCTGCAACTCGATTGTGGGAGATTGTCTTTCAAGAGAGGTAGTGCACCTGCGCACTACCTATGTTGTGAAGTGCATAAAAACACCATCAACAAGTCCCTTTTGGGGGAATTTTGAATTTCAAGTGGGAAACTCACCGACTTAATTCAATTTTTTAGTAGATGACGGCCTTTTAGGTCTTAATAACAAGCAATTAGGTATTGATGCCTATAAATATGGGTTTTTAGGTCATTTTTACAAAGAAAAATCAAAATTCAAGTGTTGAGAATCTTCCACAAGAAGTTTCATTAGCATTTCTACAACATAGTTGAAGCTTTAGGACTGCAAGATAGGGTTTTTGCAAGTCTTTAAGCTCACTTCTCATTCAAGATCCAACATTGCAAAGAGTTGACGATGGATGCCTATGGAGAATCATGGAGAAATCTAGGTTGAGGAGATGCAACTAGCCATCAAATCACACCTCAAGACTTGTTTTCAAAGTGATTCCATCCTCCATTTTCTCTCTATCTTTAGATTTAAGGTTTGCATGTCATTTACATTCATTTGAAATATTGTAAGGTTTCTTGGATTGAAGTCTTGCATCATTCCACTTCCATTTACTCATCTTAATCTAGCACACTAGAATAGGGTTTTGTCTTATGATTTTCCTAGTCTCAGACACACCTAGGGCTAGGGTTTTATGAAAAAAATTATTCATTCAAGGTTTACCTACCAAATTAGGGGTTTTAAAAAGGAAAACCCCCCATTAGAAAATAAATTTCAAGCTATTTTGTAGGTGTTTTTGAAGATTCGAATCTAAGATTCCGTCAAGAAGTACTATGTAGGTGGCAAAGTGCATATCTGAAGCCTAACTTTTTAGAAAAAAGAAAAAGGAATAATTTTCCATGGATGTTGAATGAGTCCCACTAGAGGTGTCTATCAGAGAAGAGTGTAGATTTTAGTACCCTTTTGGAAAAAATAGAATTTTGGGCAGAAACCCTGATCTAGGACTAATTCGCCTAAGGTGGAGAATGAGTCTCAGTCAGTCAAAAAGTCAACATTTCCAGTTTTCCATAGTCATTTCCCATTCTCCATTAGGTTTATAGGTGCACACATCCAATTTTATTGGTTCCTGTTTAGTTCTATTTGCATTTTTATTCATCTTTTTAGGACTTTTGCATACAACACTATGTTTTCAAACACTTCATATTTCTTAGTTTGCATTCAATTAGTGATGTATTTTATTAGTTCTTTTCATTTATTTTATTTCATTTAGGCATATTTCACCCACATCACATCCATATTTGAATGTACCATTTCATTTTGGCAACCTAATCTTATCTCCTTTTAGGTAAAAAACCCTAGAAGGAGCATAAAGGATTTTGGTTTGCCAAAATCTTTGGAAACATATATTATTACAATATGATTGCTATCTCTTTTGAGTTCATTTGTATACAAAATGTATATATAATTTATACCTATATATATCAACATATAGTATGGCATCCCATCCTGCTTCGAACAGAGATTATAGACTAAAATTCCCTAGAGACCTTAACCCTGAGGGCCACTATTTTAAACCAGACCATGAGTTTCCTAGGGATATCCTGGCTATCACTAGAAATGGTGCTGTGGATTACTTCAAAATTATGAAATGGGCCTTCCATGAAATTAAAGACCTTAATCTCAAAATTAGAGCCCTCAACAGCAAGCTGGAGGATCTAGAAGGCAAAGTCAGCTCCCTTAATACTGCAGAGGGTGGGAGAAAGGAGGATAGGATGAGAACGAGGGTCAAGGATAATGAAGGAAAATTCAAATGTGTGGAAGATGAAATTGGAAAAATGAAAAATACTATGAAAACTGTAAGCAAACAGGGACAAGAACAGTACTGAGGTTGCAAGTATTTCTAAGCGGATGAGAGCTAGTTTGAAGAGGAAGACTCCTCTTATGCCCCAGATGGTTTAGGTCCTAAAGAAGGGCACATAGGAAATGCATAATCTTGAAGCTAGGGCTGCTAAAGCTCTTAAGTCCTTAGTTTAGTTGGGGGTTTCTTGCTGGTTTTTTGGTTGGGTTTTTTTGGTGGCCCTTGCTGGCCTTAAGTTGGTGGTTGTTGGGTTACCTTTGCTTTTTTTATGCTGTATCCTTTTTGTTTCTAGTTCCTTTAACACCTTTTTTTTTATGTAAAGTCTGTGGTTTTGGGTCCCTGTAAAACTCATTTTTTCCTTTATCAAAACATATAGTATGATGCCAACATATATTTATACATTGATAAAACATACATACGTATAGGTGTCTATAGATGTAATACCTTGGTATCATATGTACTAGAATGTGATATTAAGATAATAGTATATGCATATGTATAAGAATACATATAGATAGTTACCAACGTATAAAATTGAATGGCTTAGATATATATTTATCTTATAAATACATATATGAGTATTTATATGCATAAAGCACTTGAAGTAATGAATATGGTGTACTGCCTATAAACTAAGTCTATTGCCTGGAAATTGAATAACAAATGTAAATGCTTTTGAGGCCAAATTTCATTAGCAATGTTTGTAGGCTAAGTTATAAACTAAAACCAAATGCCTATTACATATGCTATGTATGCAATGTGCCATACTCAAGTGTTCCACACAAGCCATGCATAAAGGGATGACATTTTGTATGAAATTATTAATCATTCAAAGGTTGAACTATGAGATAGTAATGACTATATTCTTTAGCCACATTATACTCTTGTTGTCTACGAAAGGAGAGTTTATAATCTACAAACATTGAGCAGTCATTAAGTTGATGAAGTGATAATAGACTGAGCAGTCATTAAGTTGATGAAGTGATAATAGACTAAGTCGACGCCTCTTTAAAGGAACTTTTGGACTTTATAAACTCTTTATAGTCTATTTTTATGTATCAACCAACATCTATTAAAGCATGTAAATTTGTTAATGACTTTGCCAATTGATTTAATATATGGAATGGCTCATATTATGACTTAGTCAATAGAGTCTTGGTGTTGTAAATCTAATGTTGACTATTTCAAATGTGAAGGATGTCATGACATCTCTATATGTGATTACGAAGCTTTGGTGCCACTTTAGAATCCTTATTCCTGTAGATATCCATTTTGAGATGCAAACTAAATTATATCATGTCGAATTTGAAATGGTCTCTAAATTGTTATCATTTAACTAAGTCGATATATAGCTATTTAAGCTAAGTATGTGCTTACATGTTCGCCACCTTATGAGTTGAGATAGATTTGTTGTTGTGCATCCTTGTTGTTTTCAAAACCATGTCTAAGCTATAGGCAGAGTAGTTACCTAATTTTTGTATAAAAAGAGGAGTAAGTTCATTTTTTTGGATGTATTCTTCTATGCATTATTCCTTGAGCAATTCTCTATATTTAATCTACTTTTCTATCTGCAATATTCTATCAAGAACAGTGAGTGAGAGCCTTGAGTTGTAGAGAGATTTTATTATTATCATTGAGAGAAGTATTTTCCAACTTGAGAGATAGAGGTTATTGAGTCTTTGCTGAAGGATCAATACTAGGCTAGTTGTTGATTTGGAAGTATTGTGATTGCAACCACTTAGTTGGAAAGCTTATCACAGGCATGAGGATATTCTTCGCTTGTTTATATTAGTGTTGAATTATTTTCTTCTTTTTTGTTTGAATTCTATTATGGTTACATGTATTTAGAGAAAAGTATTGTTTACTTTGAAAGAAAAGTAGAACCTGCATACACTATTTGTGAAATGCTTGTATTTACTCCATAATAGGAGGATTATGTTTACCATAAGTATTACATACTAGATATGAATGAGAATGGGAAGCAAAAGGCTTATTCATAGCTTAAAACCTTTTAATCAAAGGGATGATACTCTTGAATGGAGTCATCTATTATTATGATAATTCTTCAATTCAGGTTATGCATTGTGTTCGTATATACTCCATGATAGGAGGGATGTTTTTCATAGGTATTAACATTATACTAGATATTATTAGACATGGGTAAGGGAGAATTTTTTTCATAGGTATTGTTATTATACTAGATATGATCAAACATATACAACTTAAGGAACACTCATAGCTAGATATCAAATTATGTTAGATGTAGGTTACTCCTAGGATTGTTATCTAGTGAAGGGAGGGAACTAGTCGGTTACTCTTGGGAATGTTGTCCAATGAAGGGAGGGAACTAGTACTTTTCATTATGAGTTGTGCTTCCTTAGGTTGTGAAAGAGATAGGTTATCCTGGGGAGTAGCTTGCCCATGGACAGGGATTGCCTAAGCATAGATATAATGGCCTTATGTCAACATGATCTTGCTATAGTGTAAGTGAATAGTAGACCTTCACTTGAAGTAATGAGTGAGAATACTTTAACCAAAGTAGTGTGATTTCCCTAGGCTCCACTGTTAGTTCACCATATCCATTTAAATGCATGAGGGCTACCTAGCATAGGTTATAAATCCGAGTCATACAGGGCACATCACTAAGCTTAGGGTGGTATGTCATGCAGGGTTACCCATATGAGTCCATCTATCATTGATAGATGTGAGGGGGACTACATATGAGTCCATGGTTTGTGAAAAAGTGCTTGAGTGATGCTTCTCCTCCTCAGTAGGTGACAGAAGACCAATGTTTTGAAAGGACGATTCTTGGACCATCCATATCTTATGCTAAGAAGCTTGGTGGGGCTATTTTTGTAATTGTGTACATTCTTGGAATATTGTAATTTGTGAAGAACACCGAGATTGTTATAGCTTGTTTCTCAAATATATATACATACATACATACATATATACAAATATTAATTCTTTAAATATTTGATGCATTTTCTTATTTTTAAAGTTAAATTATTATGTAAATCAAATTGATATATCACATTATTGTTTGTAATAATTTAGATCTTAATTAGATTGAATTATTAATAATTATTTTTTCCTTATAATATTTCATTTTTATAATTTTTAAAATTTGTATATTAATAAAAATTTAAACAAAAAATTACCATACCAATTACATACTAATAAAAATATAATTTTTAAATCATAAACATTTAATACATTTTTGGGCCTTAAGACCGGTGCTACACCAGGAGGAGGATAAAGTTGTTTGGTTAGACAACCCGTCTAGTATTTTCTCGGTTTCTTCTGCCACTTCTATGTTGGTGAGTCCGGTGGAGCCTCCTCCCTTCTGGGCAAAGGCTTGGATTAATCACTTCACTCCTAAAATAAATATGTTCTACTGGATTATGCTACATAATAAAATTCTCACTCTAGATAATCTTGGAAAAAGAGGAATTCAATTACCAAATAGGTGTTATATGTGCAGGAATGATGTTGAGACTCTTAATCATCTTTTTCTTCACTGCCCTTTTGTTTCGAATATCTGGGGTAAAATTCTTGTGCTTCTTGATGTGGTTTGGGTTTCCCCTGTTTCTGTTGAAGATTTCTTCTTACAGTGGAAAGCTCCTTCAAAAAATCTTTTTGTGTGAAAGCTATGGTCTTTTGTTCTACCTTTTGTGTCTTAGAATATTTGGAAGGAAAGGAACAACAGAGTGTTTAGGGATAAGGAGATGCTGGAAGGGGACTTGCATGCTAAGATCGTAAGAGCTATAAAGGAAAATTTATCTTTAATTCCACGAAAAATGGTTGAGAAAGCTAATTGGTCTCCTTACGACTTTGCCATAGCTGAAAAGTGGAACTCAAAATTAGTTGGGGTAAATGTCACCAAACTTATTGTTTGTGGGAGAGAGAATGCAAGTTGGTAGCTGCTGCCTTTGGGCTGGGTGAAAGCCAATTTTGATGGTGCTGCTAAAGGCAACCCTGGGAAAGCTGGTAGTGGATGTGTTTTAAGGGACAACTCCAGGGCTTTTATTGCGGCTTTTGCTGTGGACATCGACACCCAAACTAATCATGTTGCGGAAGTTGTTGGGGCTTATCATGCGGTTAGTTTAGCTTTCAAGATGAACATGAATTTTTTTTGGTTGGAGGGTGATTCAATGAATATAATAAATTGCATTTTAGGGCTTACCCCTCCCTCATGGACCATCAAAAAGTGGATCGAAGATACTAAATTCTTATTAAGTAAATTTGATAAAGTGAAAGTGTCCCATGCCTATAGAGAAGCCAATAAAGTGGTTGATTACTTCGCCAATGAAGGGGTCAAGAAGGTGGGGAAAACACGTGGAGGAAGAATGACTTCCTCCACCCTGATGTGAAAGCGCTAATTTATTATGATTCAGTGCATGGAAGAGAAGTTTGTCTTCATCATGATGAAGCAGATAAAGATTAGGTACGTCGATTTCATTAGATTTGTTGGGACTGATGTCATTTTCCTTTTCAAGAAGAGTCCTCGGCACGCTTTCTGGGTGTTTAACAAAATATGCCTAATCGGGACCCAGAGCAACAGTAGGGTTTTGTTTAACAGAGCTCTAAAAATGGGAGGAGAAAGAAAACGTGTGGAGCCGAGCAGCTTTAAGGAGCATAAAAAGAATGACAAAGCTTGGGAAAGAATTGAGAAGGGAGGCTTAGTCCTGTATTTGGAAAAGCTCCATGGTACTGACGAGGGGATGCTAGACTATTTCGTTAAAAACTAGAAAAATGGAGAGATTGTGTTGTTTGGCAGGAATGTTAAGCTGAATGAGGATTTAATCAGTGAGATAACTGGTCTTTCGACAAAGGGTGTGAAATTTTATCGGGACCGTCGGTTCTCTGATGAAGCGGTCATTAAATTTCCTAAAAAAGACAAGGAGAAAGCTAAGTTGGTTAAGGTCGCCAATAGCTACTTTGATGTGGAGTCCATCAAATCCATATGGAGAAAAGTTTTAAGAGTTATTATGGAGTATATTACAGTTGACGAGTGCTTCACCAGAGTGTATAGTTACCACTTTGCTATTCTGAACCACTTCCATCACAAGGTTCATATCTCCTTGCCTTTTTACTTATTTTCTTCTTTGAAGAATTACCTAGATGAAGTTGAAAGAAACCCTAAGAAGAATGCTATTATTCACCCTGGTCTTGTTAGGCTCATATTTGAGCATTATCAAAATTTACCTACTTTGCCTAAAACTATTGATCTCAGAGATTTGGATGATGAGGAAACTGAAAGTAGTAGGGAGACCGACCCCCGGGCCCCCCCTACTTGTACCCCTGATGGTCCTAATACCTATACTCCACAGTCCCGGTCTTGTCGGAAAGCCCTTAAGTATTCTGCTCCGCCGTCTTGTCCTAAGTTGCAACCTTTGCTTAAGTGCCCTAGCTCGGGTTTTGCTTTGCCGCCCTGTCTTAATCCCCAGCTGCATCCCGACTGTCCTACTCCAAGTTTGGTCTTTGGTCTTAAAGGTACCTCTGTTACTAAACTTGTCTCGTATTCTAGGAATTCCATGGAAATTCTTTCTGATAAACCTATGGTCAGTAAGGAGTCGGTTCCTAGTGCCCCTGCGTTTGGTAGATTTGGGAATGCCCCTTATGATTCCCCTAATCAGGATGAAATTAATTTGGCCTTGAATCAGCTCAATCCTGAGGACATTGTGGGTGTGGCGGAGAAAAGTACGGATGGTCTTTTCACTATTCTCAAGTGGACTCAGAAGGAAATCTATGATTTGAAAGGCCGTAATATGGACCTAAGCAACAGGGCCATGGATTTGGAGTAGAAGATGAGCTGGAGTTGTAAAGAGACTGAAGGACAGGAAACCCCCTTACCTAGGAAAAGACAGCTTTCGTAGGAGGAAAGATTGACCAGTATCGAGTGTAATATATCCAAAATTGGCCAAAATATTAGGGCCACGGTGGCGAACAATCACAAAATTGCCAGCCATAACACCATCATCATCAATGCTATGGTGGAAAAGCTTGAAAGAAATCAAAAGGGTTCACTGGTTGTGGATTTGGACACGGACAGAGGTGGTTGCAGATCTGTTGATGAAGGGATTTCAACTCGTACTCGGGCTAACACTAAGAGGAAGACCCCGACTTCATCACATATGGCTCAAATCCTCAAGCAGGGGTTACAGGATATGAAGGATGTTGAAATGGAGGCTGAGGAGTTGCTGAACACCTTGGAGTAGGGCGGTCGCTGTTGTTTTTGGTTTTTTTGGGTGGTCCTTTTTTGGACCCTGCTGTCTTTTTTGCTGTCGTTTCCTTTGTGGGATAGCTGTCTGTTCGTTTGGACTTATTTTGTTATCTTTTGTTGTTTAAACTCTGTGGTTCTAGGTCCCTGTAAAACCTATTTTTTCCTTTTCAAGAACATTTAATACATTTTAAAAAATGTTCATTCTAAACTTTAATTTGCACTACAAAGTTAGCTATATAACTAGCATACATATCTTTAATTAATTAATATATACAAATTACATGAAGAGATTCATCTATTTAATTTATGTATATATTATTTAAATCGAATGATGGAAAAATTATTAATGATATGTGTGCTAGTAAATATAAAAGTGAAAACAATAGAAACCTATAATGTTATGAATATTTTCTGTACCTATCTCAATATCTTTCTATTATAAATTCTTTAAAAAAAAGTTATTTTATTTAGTTTAAAAAAAAAACTTTATCTTGACTTATATTACCAAAAATAAAAATAAAAAATTCAAAACATTTATGATCATGATTTATTCTTTTATGATTGTTTTTTATTGTTTAATTTTATGAACACTAACTATCAAACGGCATTGTTGTATGTGATAAATGTCTCTTGACTAAATAAATTGATCAAGCTTTCTATAAAATGTAAATCATCACTTAAGAAAATGAAAACAATTTTTAAAAATAATTAAAAATATAGATCTTAGTTCACTTAACAAGCACCAAGGAACAGCTTCTCTGTAGATATAGATATATAGGGGCGGCAGACTAGTCCGCTCGACTGTTAATTTATGTAGCTTGGACAGGTGTCTCCATTGTCTAGAAGTGTCATTTAATTATTTAATTATTTTCTAGAAACCTCCAGAAAAGGGATGAGTTGTCTAGATAATTATGTAATTAAATAAATTGATTCTCCTAGAGACTTCTAGAATCCAGTTAGTTAGGGTTTTTAGAGTCTATTTAATCTTAGCCATTGATTGAGATTAAATCATGGCCATTGGTTTTCCAATGAGAAAAGTATAAAAGGGGATCAATGGGCAATTGGAGAAAACAACAACGAAGTAGACTTGCAGTTGATAGCAAGTAGATTTTGGTAAAGTGAGAGTAAATAGTCCTGCAAAGGTTAGCAAGGGCCAGTAATAGCGCTGGAGATAGCAACTGTGAATTTCAGCAGGAGAAATTGAGGGAAGAATTTCCAGAGAAGAATATTGCCGGAGCTCTGCCAGTAAGAGGCAAGCAGTTTTTGTATTCCTTAATTTGCTGAAGTTTAATATAATTCCTCATCTGCAGTAGTGGTTTTCCCTTCGGGGTTTTTCCACGGACAATTTGTCCAAAAATATTGTGTTCATTATTGTGAATATTTTCTTCTCTATTCTTGTGAGTTTTTATTGGTGAAGTTGCAGTTGTGTTATTCTTCGATATTTGCTGAGAATTAATTTTCAGAGTCAAATAATCTATGTATTAGATAGGAGATTAATAATCAGTAACTGCAATAGAATTTTCACATGGTATCAGAGCTGATCTAAGGGCAAACAAAGCTCAGCGCAGGAAAGAGGGTTTATAAAACCCAGTTCTACCTCTTCATAATTATTATTTATTTTCTTTTATCTTTTGAGATGGCCTCAGCAGGTTTAAGAGATCAGGACAGATTGGATGGAGCCTCAAATTTTGGTGTCTGGAAAGCCAGAATTTCTTTGTTGCTGGAAGAGAATGGGATCAAGGAATATGTGACCAGTGTTGTACCTGTACCTACAGATCCAGCACAGCTCTTAGCATATAAGAAGGAAGATGCCAAGGCGAGGAGGATGATTCTTGATGGTGTCAAGGATCATATTGTTCCACATGTCGCAGAGTTAGATACAGCGAAGAAGATGTGGGATGCCATTCTGAATCTGTACCAGAATGCTACCACTAACCGGAAGCTGATTCTCAGAGAAAAGTTGAGGACTACTCGGATGAACAAGGGAGAGGACGTGACAAGTTACCTCACCAGACTCAGACTTGTCAAGGATGAGTTGGCTGCTGTTGGAGATAATCTAGGTGATGACGAGCTAGTGCGGATAGCCCTAAATGGGTTTACTAAGCAGTGGGATGTCTTTGTTCAAGTTATTAATGGACGAGACACCTTGCCGAGTTGGGATCGACTTTGGAGTGACTTCACACAGGAGGAGCTTAGACTAAGTCTTGTCAGTAGGACCAGTAGCAAGAGTCAGCAAAGTGAGGCAGAATAGGAGAACGTTGCCCTTGCAGGAAAAGGGAAAGCAAAGAAGGGGTCTAGTAAAGGATCAAATCCACAAGGTGAGAAGAAGAAGAAGGACCTATCTAAAGTCAAGTGCTATGGCTGTCACGAGTTTGGCCACTATGTCAGCGATTGCCCGCAAAGGAAGAAAGGAAAGAAGCAGACAGCAGCTTCAGCAAGTGCAGATGAGCTCTCTAGTAGAATGGAGGATGAGTTCGCTCTCATAGCTTGTATGGCTAGCTCAACCTCACAAGGTGTTTGGTATATAGATAGTGGGGCATCATTTCATATGACAGGAGTTAGAGAGTACTTCTCCAGCTATAAGGAGGAGGACATCAGAATGCAGATTTCTATGGGGAACATGTCCAAGCTCAATCCAGTTGGGAAAGGGACTGTTCTATTTCAGAGGGAGAATGGTAAGCGGATTCCCATTCATAATGTGTTGCATGTGCCAGGCTTAGGTATGAATTTGATTTCCATATCTGTCCTTCAGGATAAAGGTTACAATGTACTCTTTAGAGGGGCAAGTGTGTTAATTAAGCACAAGGATTGGAAATCACCCATAGCTATTGGAGTTAGGAGCGACCGGCTTTATAGGTTGCAGTTTGATACTCATAAGGCACTGATGAGCAACAGTAATTCTAGAGATCAAGGAGAGCTATGGCATAGGAGGATGGGCCATATACATCATGGAGCACTTAAATTACTTCGTGAGACAGTGACAGGTGTTCCTGAGGTGAGCACAGAGCATGATGATGTATGTAAGGGATGTGTGTTGGGGAAGTTTGCGAAAGCAACTTTTCCAAGGAGTGACACTAGATCCAAGGGTGTTCTTGATCTAGTACATTCAGACATATGTGGACCAATGTCGATGAAGTCTCTTAGAGGATATGAGTACTTTGTTAATTTTATTGATGATTTCTCTAGGAAGACTTGGATATACTTCTTGAAGACCAAGGATGAGGTTTTCAGTCGCTTCCAAGAGTTCAAAGCTCTTGTGGAGAATTCAACAAGCAAGAAGATAAAGGTTCTTCGGTCAAAAAATGGAGGCGAGTACAAAGGGAAAGAGTTCCAGGAGTTTTGTACCAAGGAAGGAATCAAGAGAGAGTGGGTTGCTCCTTACAACCCACA